>CM053402.1:22549429-22560160 GCA_028644305.1 Xerus rutilus
ATTTTATTTTTGAGACAGGGCCTTGTTAAGTTGCTGAGGCTGGCTTTGAACTTGTGATCCTCCTGCCTCAGCCTCCTGAGTCTCTGGGATTATAGGCATGCACCACTAAGCCCAGCCTAAAAATGTTTTGTTTTGTTTTGTTTTTTAAATAATTTTTTAGTTGTAGATGGACACAATGTCTTTATTTTATTGCTTTGTACGTGATGCTGAGGATCAAACCCAGGGCCTCACACATGCAAGGCAAGCGCTCTACCGCTGAGCTACAATCCCAGCCCCCTGTTTTGTTTTTTTTTTTTCTTTGCAGTCATGGGGATCAAAGCCAGCGTCTTGCACATGCTAGGCAATTGCTCTATCACTGGGTTATACTCCCAGCCCTAAACAATGGGTTTTCAGTTGTTGAAGCCCCTATTTTAATCTCTATTGTTCTGTGTAAGCCATTTTAATAGGCTGTAGAAAATCCATAGGTTCCCATTTTGCTAAGCCAGTTGAAGATTTAATTTTGTTTTCATTTAGTGCTCACTAGGTCAGAGTATATGCCCATTATGGGATATTCTAGGGCAATGAACATTATGACCAGAGGAGTTTTGCACATCTATTTGTTCTCTATTTTATGTTTGTCAACATGTGTTAGAGAGTGGGGAATACTTTGTTTAAATTTAGTATAACTGTGATTCGAACTCCTGTATCAAGACCATGAAGGCTTGCCAACTGGTGCATTTAGGCAGACGTTAAAGTTAATTTAGAATTTATGTTGTTAGAAGGTCAAAAACCAATCAGGGCCAGGCACGGTGGCGCACACCTGTAATCCCAGCACTTTGGAAGGCTGAGACTGGAGAACTGCAAATTCAAAGCCAGCCTCAGCAATGGGGAGGCGCTAAGCAATTCAGTGAGACCCTATCTCTAAATAAAAAACACAAAATAGGACTGGGGATGTGGCTCGGTGGTTGAGTACCCCTGAGTTCAATCCCTGGTACCAAAAAAAAAATCCAGGCTATTTCTCTCTCTGAAGAATGATAGCTCTCATTTTCCCTTGAATGTGTATCTCTTCTTCTTCTTCTTCTTTTTTTTTTTTTTGGTACTGGAGATTGAACTCAGGGGCACTCGACCACTGACCCACATCCCCAGCCCTATTTTGTGTTTTATGTAGAGACAGGGTCTCACTGAGTTGCTTAGCACCTTGCCATTGCTGAGTCTGGTTTTGAACTCGCGAGTCTCCTGTCTCAGCCTCCCTAAGTGCTGGGATTACAGGCTTGCGCCACCATGCCCGGCTGTGTATCTCTTCTTTTCACCAAAGGCATCTCTCCTTCTTGAGACTGTCCTCATTCTCCCTTGAATATTTATCTACTTTCCTAAATAAACCTCTGTCTATGCCTTGTGGGAGGAGGGTGAACAAATCAGCCATTTTTGGGGGTCAGGGAGGGGGTACTGGGGATTGAACCCAGGGTCTCATACATGCCAGGCAAGCACTCAACCACTGAACTACATCTCAGCCCTTTAAATATTTTTTTTTTTTTTTTGGCACCAGGGACTGAACTCAGGGGCACTCGACCACTGAGCCACATCCCCAGCCCTATTTTGTGTTTTATGTAGAGACAGGGTCTCACTGAGTCACTTAGCACCTCGCTGTTGCTGAGGCTGGCTTTGAACTCGCGATCCTCCTGTCTCAGCCTCCGTAAGTGCTGGGATTACAGGCGTGAGCCACCGCGCCCGGCTTCCCTTTAAATATTTTTAGCTTATAGTTTTAAAAGTAAATTTTAGACTTCCAATTGGGTTAAATCACGAAATTCTGTTTCAGTTTTTGCTCTCTCTGTCTGAATCAAGGGTGTGTATCTGTGTGTCTGTGTATGTGTATAACTAGATATGCCTCAGAGGAAAGGATCCTCTCTTCCTTGCTTGTATTTTTAAGTTTATTCTTTTAGAGTTCCAAATCAGTACTCTTAGGATTAGGGGTATCCCTCATAGCAATTGCTGTTTTGTTTGATTTAGGGACCCTGGGCTTAAACTGGGTTTGAATGAATCCTTTGGAATGTTGATAAGCTATAGCATTTAATCAAACCCACATTCCTTCTGGGTCTGGTTTATAGTTATCTGGTTGGGTGATGGCATCTTCTAAGAGGAATGAGGTAAAACATTCTTGGCTACTTTTTATAAGGGTTTATACTATTGAGTGCTTGGACATTTTTCTGTTTAATCCTAGTAACTGTTCTTCCTCACAGGAGCAAGAACCTGATGGGCCTGTATATTGCACAGGGCATCTGTCTTTCCCTCAAACACTCGACAGAACATAGGCATTAGCCTGTGCCTGGTTGAGACATACAACCAATGATCACAAAGTGGTAAGTCATTCCTTTGTGTCTCAGCCATGATTCTTGCTGGGAATGAGGACATATGATTTAATCTGAGCTGCACAATAGGTCCATGTGGGTATGCAGTTGGGTAACTTTAGGACAGCCTCAACCGCATATCCCTATATCAAAATGCCAATTATGGGAACTTCTAGTTTAGGTTGGGTAAATCTGTAACAGGTTTAGTAGGGCTCAACAAATGTAAAACAATACTGCGCAGCTTAAAGTATAAGCCTGCTAATAGGCAGCAGAATCAGTTAACAAGCCAGAGCTAGAAAGACCCCTGGAGTTGGGGATCACCATCTAAGCCACTTGGTTTGTTTACTATGTTGGTTGTCTTGTGACTGTCACTCAGGAGACAAGATCAAACCTATACCTAAAATCTAGTTTAGATATCAGGATTGATGACAACAATCATCAATTATCATTGATTGATAAACCAGAAATTTATTAGTGATATAATGAGGCTTTCTGTGCAGAGGAGGGCAGGTTCTCACTCAGGCAAGGAGGAGTAAATGACCCTGGGTTTTATTCTTAGGGAGTGGGACCAGGGTGAGGATCCTATGCAAGGGTCAGGGTTTTCATGGTTGGAATTTCCCTACTGGTGCCAAGGGTGGGAAGTGCCTTGACTTTCTTTTTGGGCAAAAGAGAAAGCAGTGTGTGTGTGTGGGGGGGGGGAGGGTTCTCAAAAAATGTCAGCGGTAAAATATCAAAAAAATGGCATCAAATACTTTATTATACTGATCAGTAAAAGAAAATAATAATTTTGTACATTTTTTCTCAATTTTAGTTTGATATTCCTCATGACTAAATAGAAGGTGTAAATTTTGGCATGAGCTGGGAATGGTGGCTCAGGCTTCTAATCCCAGCAATTTGGGAGACTGAGGCAGGAGGATCACAAGTTCCAGGCCAGCCTCAGCAATTTAGTGAGCCCCTGAGCAACTTAGCAAGACTCTGTCTCAAAATCGAAAATAAAAAGGGCTGAGGATATAGCTCAGTGGTAAAGAGTCCCAGGATTCCAATCCCCAGTACCAAAACTAAAAAAAAAAAAAAAACAACAAAAATTTTGGCATGAATATTCATGTTGAGCCTTTCTCAGTGCATGACACCAGGCATTGTAGATGTCCCTCATCTTCCCAGCTTAAAGATATGTTCATTAGGAAGGGAATTTTTCTGTAAGTACAATTTAATTGTGATAATTCCTGGTTTGGATATTATCCCATAAGGCACTATTACTTTTGTGTGTATGTTTTTTGTGCCTTATTTTGAATAGTATCTATTGCTGGTTTTGGTTTGGATTTTTTTGGGGGGATATTGTTTGTTTGTTTATTTGTTTGTTTGTTTTTGGTACCAGGGATCAAATTGCGCCACATCCCCAGTCCTTTTCACTTTTTATTTTGAGAGAGGGTCTCACTAAGTTACCGAGGCTGGCTTTGAATTTGAGATCTTCCTGCCTCAGCCTCCTGTGCTGCTGGGATTACAGGTGTGCACCACTACACCTGGTCATTGCTGTGTTTTCAAGTTCACCAACCTTTTTGTCTGCAGTGCCTAGTCTGCTGTTAATTGCATCTAGTGTGTCTTTCCATTTGGATCATGTGTCTTTCATGTCCTAGAAAATTCCATTTGGGTTATTTTTCATACCTTCCTTTTCTCCCTCCATCACATTTGTTTTTCTTTACATTCTCGAGCATATTCCTGAGATTTACAATGGTTGTTTTAAGGTCCTTGCCTACTAATTCCAACATCTCTGAATTTTGGTGCCTGCTTCTATTGCTTGATTTCTTTCATGGTTATGGGTATTTTTTTTTATTTATTTGACTACCTGGCAAATTTTTATAGGATGCTGAACATTGTGTATTTTGGTTTCTGGCATGCTAGACATTGTTGTATTCTTTAAAGAATGTTAGACTTTTTTTCTGGCATACAATTAGGTTTCTTGTGATTTGCTCTTTTTTGAAGTCTTGTTCTTAATCTTTGTCAGGGCAGATCCAGGTCAGCCTCTGTTTCAGAGCTAATTTAACATCACTACTCTCGACTCTTCTAAAGACTACTCAATACCTTTGTGTTATGAGGTCTCTCTACTCTGGCTACTAGAAGCATCAACCATCCTAGCCCTGTGTAAGCTCCAAGAATTGTTTGGTTCACTGCTTTCTCATTAGCTCTGAGAGTTTCTTATGATACACATTTATGCAGATTAGTGCCAGCCAAAGGCTTGAGGAGTCACTCTGAAGATCTATGAGGCTAGGATTCTCTCTCTCTCTCTCTCCCTTATCATTTTTTTTAAAACTGGGTATTGAATCTGGGGCATTGTACCACTGAGCTACATTCCGAGCCCTTTTATTTTTTATTTTGAGACAAAGTCTCACTAAGTTGCTGAGGGCCTCACTAAATTGCTGAAGTTGCCTTTGAACTTGCAATCCTCCTGGCTCAACTTCCCAAGTCACTAAGATTACAGGTGTGTGCTACCGCACCTGGATCTCTCTCCTTTATCTTGCACTCTGTTTCACAAATTCTGGCAACCTTAGCCTCTTTGAATTCCAACTTTGTCTCCTAAACTTAATGAGACCCTTGGGCTCTTCTGCTTTGGCAGCCCATGCAACATGCTTTGAGCTGTCTCTAGGCAGTAACCTGGGGGCACTTGCGAGACTCCATTCATTTATTTCTCTTCCTCTTACACTACCTGCTGTTTAATGTGTGACAACAGTTGTTTCATATATTTTGTTCAATTTTCTAGTTATTTGTGTGTACACAGGGGGGAATCTCTATAGCACTTTATCCTTCCTGGGCAGAAGCAGAAGTCCCTTGCTGATCCTTTTTAAACACAGGGCTAAAATTCAGTCATATGCTTAACATTTCAAATATTGATTTGGCTTCATAATTCAAACTATTAGCTGTATGTAGCTTTATATTTAATATTAACAGGCTTCTAATATTTGAGTGTACAATGTGACAACCAAATAAAGAAAACTCTCACTTCTTAATTTAATTGATTTGAAAGAAACTGGGTCTGTGGAAGGTAATTTTTTCAGGAATCTTCTGCTAAACCAGGGAGAAGACCTTGGAGCACTGAAAGAACAGGAAGTTAGCCAGTTGTGGCTGGAGCAGAGGGAGAGAGGAGGACAGTAGTTATGTACTGAGATTGGAAAGCCAGGCAGAGACCAGATCGCTCAGAGCCTTAGAGGCTAGAGTGAGAAATTAGGACCTTATCCTGAGTGTAATGGGGGTAACTGAAAGGTTTGAAGCAAGGGAGTGGCACAATCTGATCTGGGTGTGTATGTGGTACTAGGGACTAAATCCAGTGGCACTCTACCATTAAGCTGTATCCCCATTTCCTTTTCTTTCTTTGTTTCTTTCTTTTCTTTCTTTTTTTTTTTTTTTGGCATTGGGGATTGAACTCAGTGGTGCTCGACCACTGAGCCACATCCCCAGCCCTGTTTTGTGTTTTATGTAGACACAGGGTCTCACTGAGTTGCTTAGCGCCTTGCCGTTGCTGAGGCTGGCTTTGAACTCGCGATTCTCCTGTCTCAGCCTCCCTAAGTGCTGGGATTACAGGCTTGAGCCACTGCGCCCAGCTCCTTTTCTTTTTTATTTTGAGATAGAATCTGGTTAAATCCTAGAGGCTGGCCTCCAACTTGCAATCCCTCTGCCTCAAGTGTCCAAGTTGCTGGAACTACCAGTGTGTGCCACCATGCCTGGCTACAATCTGACTTTGAAGAGCACGCTGCTGTGTGAACAATGGATTCCGGGGGCAAAAGGCAGAAATTGACCACTTGGGAAGCTGCTGTTGTAGTTAGGGTGGAGAAACAATAGCCTGAACAAAGGTAGTGAGAGTAGAAGTGGACAGAAGTGGACAGGGTCTAGCTCTATTCTGCCAGAAGCTGGAGAAATAACAAATGCATAAAAGAGATAGGATCCTAGCTGGGCACAGTGGCGCACGCCTGTAATCCCAGCACTTAGGGAGGCTGAGACAGGAGGATCGCGAGTTCAAAGCCAGCCTCAGCAATGGCGAGGCGCTAAGCAACTCAGTGAGACCCTGTCTCTACATAAAACACAAAATAGTGCTGGGGATGTGGCTCAGTGGTCGAGTGCCCCTGAGTTCAATCTCCAGTACCAAAAAAGAGAGAGAGAGAGAGAGAGGGGATCCTGGCCACGTGGGGTCAACAGATGAATGCAGTGGTTGATTGTAAACATTTTGGGAGTTACAAAGTCCTTTGAGAATTTCATAAAAGCCACAGGCCCTCACCAACAAGGAAAACCATTTTTTGTGTCATTTTATGAAAAAAAATTGTGTCATTTTATGAATATTTTACATTCATAATTATACATATATCTGATCTAGTAGATATTAAAGGAGGAGCAGAAGTTCCCCTGTGTGTAGAGAAGTAGCATAGACAGAGTTGTGGACAAATTAGGGTGGATCACCAGGACAAGGAGGGAACCACTTGTGCTGTAGTAGAGGATACTTGTGGGGAAGAGTGACAGGACATGAGGCTGGCACCCCCTGGACCCAATCATCAGAACTGTGCTGAAGTTAGAAGCCTGGTTCTTCTCTAAACGAGAAGATACAAGAGACAGTGCTAAGGACTGATTGTTGGTACTCCTGGAAATAATACATCTGTTGAAACCTAATAATCCATGTGAGGGTATTCGGGTGGTTACTGTGGTTTTCTGCCTCAGTCTGTTCCTCCTGCCTCAGTTTCTTCACCTGTATTTCAGACATCATCATTATCATCATGTCTCTCTCATGGATAAGCCAGGTAAGTCAGTTAACACAGGGCCTGGCACATAAAAAGAACTTGGAACTATGTTATTTTTAAAAAACTGTCAATATCGTTTTGCAGCGGAAACCTTAAGTTTAGCTTAAGCAACACTAAACTAAGGTTGGAAGGGGACGGAATTCTAGGCTATGAATAAGGGATCTCTAGGTTACGCTTTGGCCTGCCTTACCGCGAATAGACACTAGAGGGTGCTCCGTGCTCAGAAAGCGGCTTGTTTCCTGGTGCAGAGACGTGCCAGAGAACGTAGATCCTTCCCGCCCAGAAACTTTCCCTTTGGGTCTGCTGATTCACCGTGGAGAAGCAGCTGCTGCCTTGGCTCGAAACTAAAGATTGGGGAAAAACAGGAGAGAACAGCAAGCAGCTATATCGAACAGAAACGTGGCTCCCTCAAACTTTTGCCAATTGACTTGATGTTGGTCTTGTAACCTGGAGCACTGAGGCAGTGTCTTAGTCCTCCATGAGCCCCAGAGCCTAAAACACATAGTGTCTGGCAGCCAGTTAGCCTGTTGTAGATATTTATGGAAGGGAATCATTCATGGGAACGTCTGAGACCTAAATAATTATAATTATAAACTGGCAAGTGCTAGCATGGATGGCTACTGAGCATTACAGGAGCACCCAGAAGGAAGGGGGCTGGGGAGGGTTGGCCAGAATGGCTTCCTTAAATTCAGAGTTTTGGGTTCTTTGGGGAGTATACAGAAAAGATCTTTTCTTCCACATCTGGTTTTTGAATATTTAGAAATAGCTTCATGCTCCATTTCTTCCAGGTTTTTCCTGTGGAATAATTTCTAGGCTTTTCACCAAGTTGATGGTTCTCTGCAGAATTGTAGGAAGGCAAATTATAGTTTATACCTCCTGGATTCATCTCCTCCTATTATCTTTATTACCTCAATTAATTATGTCTTTATCTCATTTAATTCTCACAACAACCCTGTGAGGCTAAGGGCGCTACTACATTTTACAGATAGGATGTGACAGGGAGTGGCAGGAACAGTATTTGAATCCAGACAGTCTACCCTCAAAAGATGCCTTCAAAACTTTTTGTTTGTGGGGGCATGGTGGCCCATGCTTGTAATCCTTTGTGACTCAGGAAGCTGAGACAAGAGGAATGCAGTTTTGAGGCCAGCCTCAGCAACTTATGGAGGACTTCAGCGACTTAGTGAGACCCTGTCTCAAAATTTAAAAATTAAAAAACTTTTTGCTTAAAAAAATAACAACTGACAATTAAAGGGTACCAGAGAATCTGTGTTTTACATTTATTAATTCATTTAAGTCATTTAATTTTGACACCTCTTTGGATTTTTTTTTTTTTTTTGGTACTGGAGATTGAACTCAGGGGCACTCCACCACTGAGCCACATCACCAGCCCTATTTTGTGTTTTATGTAGAGACAGGGTCTCACTGAGTTGCTTAGCGCTTCACTGTTGCTGAGGCTGGCTTTTCACAATTCTCCTGTCTCAGCCTCCGTAAGTGCTGGGATTACAGGCTGGCGCCACCACGCCTGGCTACCTGTTTGGATTCTTATCTCCCATCATTTATAAAAATTAACACAAAGGACTGGGATTGTGGCTCAGTGGTGGAGAGCTTGCCTAGCATGTGTGAGGCACTGGGTTCAATTCTCAGCACCACATATAAATAAATAAAATAAATGTCCATTGACAACTAAAAATCATCTTTAAAAAATTAACACAAAATGGATCAAGGTTCTAAATGTAAGAACTAAAACTATGAAACACTTGGAAAAAACAGAGGTGTACCTGGACTACATCTATCTATCTCCAGCCCTTTTAATGATTTCATTTTATTTTGATACAGGGTTTTGCTAAGTTGCCCAGGCTGGACTCAACTTGCAGTCCTCCTGCCTCAGCCTCCTAAATACCTGGGATTACAGATGTGCACCACTGCATCTGGCTTCTCTTTATTCTCTTCACAATTATTGAGGGTCCCAAAGAACTTTTGTTTATGTATTTGGTTTTGTTTTTATGTTCACTATCCATTGACAGTTACTATGTTAAAAATTAAAACTAAGGCTGAGGATATATAGCTCAGTGGTACAGCATGTGCTCAGCATGCGTGAGGCCCTTGGTTAAATCCCCAGCACCTCAAGAAAATAATAAAAATGAAAATTGAAAAACCCAACAGGACGGAGGATGAAGCTCAGTGGTAGAGCACTTGCCTAGGATGCGCAAGGCCCTGGGTTAGGATTCCAGCACCACAAAAGTTAAAAAAAAAAAAAAACCTGAGAAATTTTTTTAAAGTATTTATTAATTCATCTAAAGTAGCATTCACAAATCATATATATGTTAACATAAAACATATTTTGTTTATGCAAAATATATCTTCCAAAGCAAAAAATAAAAGAGTGACATTGTTTTGCATTTTTGCAAATCTTTTGAATGTCTGGCCTAATAGGTGATGGGTATATTATCATATCTGTTTCTTCCTATATTCAACCTGTTGAAATCTATTGTTTTAATTGAAATAATACAAAAATACTCTAACTTCACACAGATATATAATTGGAAATGGGGAAATATTTTAATAACCTTTTCAAATGCGTATATTTTTCTTAGACAACACACCAAAACTGGACAAGTGGTAGTTTGTTCTTGTTTTGTTTCACAGTTCTGGGTCAAACCCATGGCCTTGTGCCTGCTAAACCAGCATTCCACAAGTGAGGCATGGTGGCAGACAACTATAATCCCAGAGACTCAAGAGGCTAAGGCAGGAAGATTGCAAGTTCAAGGCCAGCCTCAGCAACTTGATGAGACACTGTTTCAAAATAAAATAATAACTCTGGGGGTGTAACTCAATGGAGATGTGCCCCTGGATTCAATCCCCAGTAATGAAAAAAATAAAAAAGCAAACACTTTATCACTGAACTACACCTCCAGTTCAAGTGCTAGTTTCTTAAAGCTTACTTGCAATGAGCAACCTGAAACCATATCAATGAATTCTTTATTCTCTTGTACATTAAAATCTGTTTGTCTATTGTGTTCTTTGAATGGACACTTTCTCCATACATGACTTGGAAATTGTGCAGTGGTGTTTTGAAAAATATTTGTGTCACCGAGTTCTGTTGCTCCTCTCAACACTGACACATTTTATGAGTCAGTATCAAAATTCACATTCATTAATACCACCAAAAGTTCATCAGAACAGTCTTTAGTTATTTGGGAAGCTTCCAAGCTTTTGGTAGCAGATCTAAGTTTTCCAAATTCCACCATTTGCTTTAAAACTTGAATTTTATAATTGGAAATGAATACTTCTAATAGTTTTCCTTAAAATAGACCATTTTGATCATTTTTCCAAAAAAATTGCCTTCCCAAGCTTGAATTAACAGGGATTTCTATGAATCATTATTTCAAATAAAAATGGTGTTCCTTGAAAAAAGTGTCTAGTTTATTTCTTTTTTTTTTTTTTTTTTTTTTTTTTTGGTACTGGGGATTGAACTCAGGGGCACTCAACCACTGAGCCACATCCCCAGCCCTATTTTGTGTTTTTATGTAGAGACAGGGTCTCACTGAGTTGCTTAGCGCCTCGCCGTTGCTGAGGCTGGCTTTGAACTCGCGATTCTCCTGTCTCAGCCTCCCTAAGTGCTGGGATTA
>CM053402.1:22560260-22599781 GCA_028644305.1 Xerus rutilus
TAGTTTATTTCTAACTAAAATGATTAAGCCAGGCATGGTGGCACATGCCTATAATCCCAGCAGCTCAGGAGAATGAGGCAGGAGAGATGAAAGTTCCAGGCCAGCCTCAGCAATTTAGCAAGATCTTCAGCAACTTAGCAAGATCCTGTCTCAAAATTAAAAATTTTTTAAAAAATGGACTGGAGATATAGCTCAGTGGTAAAGCACCTCTGGGTTCAATCCCCAGTACCAAAAAAAAAAAGTTTTTAATTAAAAAAATAAGTGATTACACACAGTGCTTTTGCTCAAGACAATCACTGTACTTTGGTAGATAGAGGAAGTACTTTATATGTGTTTCTGATTTCATACACTCCAGGTTGAGATTAATAACAATCACTTGTGGGCTGAGGTTGTGGCTCAGTGGCCGAGTGCGTGCCTCGCACGTGTGAGGCACTGGGTTCAATCCTCAGCGCCACATAAAAATAAGTAAACCAAATAAAGACACTGTGTCCATGTATAACTAAAAAATATTTTAAAAAAATAACAATAATCACTTGTATTGTTTCGTCAAGGGCATTCTTTGTGAAACTGGATTTAGTTTTATCTTCCTCCTGTCCTACCGGTGAGGAGTGCAATGAGTACAGTTCGTTGCTACAAGAGTTCTTGCACTGTCATTGCCAAGAATGTCAATGTCAATGCAAGAAAAAAGACAAATTATGTCCTAGTGTTTGATCCTGCAGACCCAGAGGGAGTCTGAAGCTCCCCCAGAGGCCATGGAGCCAACTCTGAGAACCATTGCTCAGTTCATTCATTCATTCTTTCAAACATTTGAACACAGCCTTTGATGTGTCAGGCCCCGTCTTAAGCCCTAGGGACAAGACGAGGCCACTATTGTTACAGAACTGGCTTTCTAATGGGGAGACGGAACATATGCATACACAAATAAATCAAGAAATTTACAGGTGGTGATGCCTTAAAAGTGAAAAAAATATCAACAGAGGTGGGGACCAGAGTAGTTAGGGAAGACCTCTCTAAGGGAATGTTTGAGACTTAACTGATGGTAAGAAGGAGACAATTTGTTGAAGTCCCTATTAAAATGTGGTGCTCTAGCATGCCAAGGATAATCCTCTTTCCCCATCCCAGTGTCCACCAAAGCCATCTACCACTGGACCTGCACGTCACATTGTATTAAGATGGCATAAATAGCTGGGTGTGGTGGTGCATACCTGTAATCCCAGTGGCTCAGTAGGCTGAGGCAGGAGGATCGTGAGTTCAAAGCCAGCCTCTGCAACTTAGCAAGGCACAAAGCAATTCATTGAGACCTTGTCTCTAAATAAAATGCAAAAAAGGACTGGGAATGTGGCCCAGTGGTTAAGTGCCCCTGAATTCAATCCCTGGTACCAAAAAAAAAAAAAAAAAAAAAGGCATAAATAATAATATACTGGGTTGGAAAGGGTCAAAAACCTGCATTCTGATCCCATCTTCCTATCTGAGCTTCAAGTCCCAAGTTACTCATCTGAAAATGAGAAAGGCACTAGCTTCCAGGCCCACCTCAGAAAGTCAGGGTGGGGCTGGGATTGTAGCTCAGCGGTAGAGCGCTTGCCTCGCATGCACGAGGCCCTGAGTTCGATCCTCAGCACCACATACAAAGCAATAAAATAAAGACATTGTTTCCATCTATAACTAAAAAAAAAAAAAAGAAAGTCAGGGTGGACGGCTGGGACTGGGGCTCAGTTGTAAAGTGCTCACCTCACATGTGTGAAGCATTGGGTTCAATCCCCAGCACCACATAAAAATAAATAAATAAATAAATATGTTTAAAAAAGTCAGGGTGGAATTCAGGTGACCCAAGGAGGCACTGAAAGGTTCTGCATACACTGTAAATGTGTTGCCTACTCCCTTCAGGCTCAACTGCCCTCACCAGCAGGTAACCTTTGCAGGCTCCTAGCCTGCGGGTCAGCTCCCCTCCAACCCCACTTTCCACAAAAATCTTATGCCAGATTTCTTTTCTTTTTTCTTTTTACTGGGGATTAAACCCCACAGGTACTTTACCACTGAGCTACATACCCAGTCCTATTTATTTATTTGGTGTTGGGGATTGAACTCAGGGGCACTTAACCACTGAGCCACATCCCCAGCCCTTCTTTGTATTTTATTTAGAAACAGGGTCTCACTGAGTAGCTTAAGGCCTTGCTAAATTGCTGAGGCTGGCTTTGAACTCAAGATCCTCCTGCTTCAGCCTCCTGAGACGCTGGGATTACAAGCAGTTGTCACTGCCTCCAGCTTTTATTTTTTTATTTTAAGACAGGGTCTCACTAAGTTGCTGAGGCTGGCCTTGGACTTGCAATCCTCCCACCTCAGCCTCCTAAATCACTGGGATAACAATCATGCTTCACCATGCCTGGCTATCAGATTTCTTCCACTCCAAATGGATAGTCTTGATTTGGGGAGATAATGAAGGATAGAACATCAATCCTTATTTTTGAAAGTATGTTGTTACTGTCTGAAGATTATTAAAATCTTTTCAAATCTTACCTCTTAAATCAGTATATTTGAATTGCTAACAAGCCTGTCTTTTTTGTTTTGTTTTTATCCAAGTTACAGGAAAAAGGTGAGCTCTGTACAAAATGCTGGAGACCCCCTCCCCAATACATGCCTCCGGCTGGGTTGCTATTGGCCTGTTTTCTGTTGTTTTACCAACTTGGCATTTCTATGTGAGCCATGTGTCATATCTTCAGCCTGTATTCTGGCTATTCAGACAGACTGTGTCCCATGTTTGGGCTGAACTGCGCACAGGGTTTCCAGCAGAATTCATTCTCCTCCAAAATTTTCTTTTGTATTAAGAAATGCACATGGGCTTACTTAGAAATGCTCTGTTTTCTTTGATTCTAGGTGGTTTAGCTAATGTCCTGCAGCAAAGAAGAGCCCATGGAGGTGCCAAACTAGAGTCTAAAGGCTGAAAATACTGGTTTTCCAGTTTGGGTTGTTATTGTTGTTTTAAGTAGTCCTGGCCAAGGAAAATAAAAAGCAAGAGGGAAGAGAGGAAGAAACTTTGGCGACCTCAGTTCTGCAATTAACCCCTGTGTCAGGACCCGGATCCTGACCAGTTGAGAGCGGGAGTGGGGGTGAATCTGGTGCCAGAGTCTCCTCTGTCGGAGAGCAACTAGTTCTTTGGTCTAGCGTTGGTTCATCTGCCCCACGCAAGGCTCGGATACAGCCCTAAAGCACCATCCTGGATAACTAAGACGGGGTAGGGGGTGGGTCAAGGTCGCAAGCGTCCAGGAAAGGGACCCACAGTGCTATAGCCATGGCTGGCTGGTTTCAGCTCCACCAATCCCCACATTTTGGGTGAAGCGCCGGCGCCTTCTCCCCGCTGGCGGCCGGCAGGGGTCAGTGTTTGGCCGCAAGTGAGCTGGCAGAAGCCAGATGCTGAATGTTTCCTCTGATTGGATCTTGCTCCCAACAACCTGTCCGGTATTATTCCCAGCCACATCTTTGCTGATCCCTTCGGGTTGTCTTTTCCAAAAACCACGCCTGCACCCCTTTGTAGGCATTCGTAGCTGAATCTATGGATAACTGCTTCTTCGTTTCATACTAGATAGAGGTGCCACATTGGAAAGAGAAGTTGGCATGGAGTCAGAAGACCTGAATTCAACTTTCTGCTCTGTCAGTACTGCTGTGTGATCTTGGGAAAATCACTTTATCGCTCTGTACCAAGTTTCTCTTCTTCAAAAATGAGCTAATGACAGAGTGGCTGTTTTGCCATGTGCCAAGGGTTTATATGCTATATAGTATGTCTATTATCATCTCAGGGTTAAGATGAGGAAACGCAGGGGTAGGGGGTGGGGGGCTCTGGGAGATCAATAGCAGCAGAAAATACAGAGCTGGCATCTGAACCCAGGTCTCTCTTACCAACTTATCCTACCTTGAAGGGCCAAAGTGAGAATTTAAATGTGAAAATTATATTGTTATTCTCTCTGGCAATTTGGCCTGGATCCTAGTAAGCGCCCTCTCCTACCAAGAGGGGTATAGGGGAAACTCATTTTCCAATTGTTAGAAACATCCTCAATTAATGGGCTGTGGAAAGAAGCCAGTGCATTAGGATATAAACCCCAGAAGGGCAGGTGTCTCATCTGTCTTGCTCAATGCTCCGATTCTCTTACCCAGCATAGTTCCTGATGCATAGTAAATGCACAACAAATATGAAAAAAAAATACAAATCTCTATGCTTCCTCCATTCATTCTAAGATAAATCTTAATTCACAGCCATTTTCACATCAACTATTCAGTTAACAAGCAAGTGACACTAATTACTGGTCTAATGGCCATTGTCAAGTTTAATTAAAGGTTTTATTGGATCTCCTAAAACTCCTAGCACACTTTCATTACCTAAATCACAGAAATTCAATAACAATCTTTTTATTAGTATGTTCGTAAGATAAATTGAGTAAATGATCTTAATGACTCATCTTTATGACTTATGACATTGAGAATAAGATACAGGCAAATGACAAATGTAGTAACACAGAAGTATCTAGGAAAATGCAGTGGGTATGTAACTCTGAATATCCCCCCAAAAAACTCATCTAGGTCAGAAACTCTTCGCTGCATATTTTTCTTCATTCTACTTTGATAATTTATTATTGAGGCAATTTTAAGGACCTTGATGCTGTTGGTGTTCTTAGGCCTAAAACCCAAATCCTGTGCAGATGTGTGATGTTGACCAATAAGACAGCAACAACATGAGGACAGAGACAGGGTAGCCCACAATTTAGAAACAGGCATAAGCTTTGAGAGTGAATCTGGAAAATAAAAACAGCTTGCATATACAAATTCGTAGAAGTCTGTTTAAGAATGACCTCAAGCTGAGTGCATGGCACATGCCTCTCATCCTAGCGACTCCTGAAGCTGAGACAGGAGTATTGCAAGTTCAAAGCCAATCTCCTCAACTTAACAGAGATTTTAAGCAACTTAGTGAGACTCTGTCTCAAAATAAAATCAAAAGGGCTGGGGATGTGGATCAGTAGTTAAATGCCCCTGGATTCAATCCTTGGTACCAAAAATAAATAAATAAAAGTAAAAACGACAACACAGTACAATCAAAATCCACCGGTCTTTTTTATTTTGATTTTTTTCCCCCTGTGGTGCTGGGCAAAGAGCAAAAGACCAGGATTTGAGTCTTGGAGGAGACCGCTGCTTAGTCTAGTCCTTCAGCTCCAGTTTCCTGAATTCTTCATGGGGTTAGTATTCTCCAACTTCTCTGACCCTCCTTTTATTTTGATTGTAAATTCTTCTGTTGCCTCTCCTTTCCCCTGGTAGACTCTAACCTCTGATTTTTATTTTTCTCCCACTACACTGTGTTGTTGATCTCACACATTTATAGACCAAACTGCTGCCTATTTGGGGTAATTCCCAGATGTACAGATTTACTACTCTTCTTTACAAACAACTTTAGATCAGGCCTCCATCCTTGACCAATCAACTGTAGCTAGGGAGATAGAGTCTGCATGAACAGAGAAACCACCATCACAGAGATCACAGAGATCAGGAAGGGAAAGGAGAATTTACCAGCAAAAGTCAGGAGAGGAATATGGGACAGACCACACTTAATGGCTCACAATTTAGGTCATTTCTCTTTGGACACTTCTACAGTGATATTGTACAATCTTTGCCTAAACTTATCATCTTCCTCTGAAAACTGAAATCTCTTCCTGTTCTAACCTCAATGAATGAGGCCACTATCTACCAAGTTACCCCAGCTAGAGATCTGAGAATCATTCTAGAATCATCCATCTGTATCACAACACCAATACATCTAATTAATTAAGTCTTTCTAATTTTGCCCCTTAATACTTCTCCTAGCCATTCCTACCACCATTTTTTCTGAGACCAGGACTTCCATCTGGTTGCGTCACTCATAGGAGGATTTTTTCCTCATATGCTTGACAGAGACTGACACATCTGTGTTCCAGCTTTTCAGAAAGAGGAAGAGACTATGGAAAAATACATGCTTAGTGTCTGAAAGCTCAGACTAAAAGTGGCCTTCATCACTTCTGCTCGTATTCTGTGTGAAAACTTAGTCACATAGCCACCCTTAGTTTGAAAGGGAGGCTGAAAATGTGTCTTCAGTCGAGTAGCCATGTGCTATAACTCTATTATAGTTCCACCAGCCCTTATCTCCAAGTTTTGAAATTCCAAACATTCTGAAAAGCTTTTTGTTAAGTTAGGCACAAACTCATGTGGTAGCAAAATCTGTCTTGAAATGACATGAGGAATTTATAGAGGAATCTATAAAGACTATTTATAGTCTTTATTCCACCCACTTAAAATGAATATTACTATATTTTTGTTGCAGAAGTGCCAATATATTTGATGAAGCTCTCTCCAGACCTCACTGGGGTAATTAATATGCAATGTATGTAGCATATTACCTTTCTGAAACTGAATTAATCTAAAATTCAAAAACCTCATACTTTGGAGGACACTGATTTGCTATTCTTTTTTTTTTAATTTTTATTTTTTTGTACCAGGGATTGAACTCAGGGGTACTCGACCACTGAGCCACATCCCCAGCCCTATTTTGTGTTTTATGTAGAGACAGGGTCTCACTGAGTTGCTTAGTGCCTCGCTGTTGCTGAGGCTGGCTTTGAACTCATGATTCTCCTGTCTCAGCCTCTCAAAGTGCTAGGGTTACAGGTGTGTGCCACTGTGCCCAGCTTGATTTGCTATTCTTTTAAAAGGTTCTTGTCCCCTAGGTGAGAAGTCTGTGGGTCCTCCAGCACAGGAGCACCCCCTAACCCTAGATCGTGTCCCAGGTACCTGGGACACTGGGATATGCTGCCCAAATCCCAAAAACTGTGAAGGCCTCTGTAATAGGCCTACCTTCTGGACAGAAGAGCATGCCACTGTCATATGCCTAAGATGTGACCAAAGGGCAGCTGTTTGCAGCAGGAATGCAAGTGGATTGTGCAAATTAAGATGCCTGTACATGTATTTGTGAGGATAAAAATTGAGTGTGTGAAGAGAAAGGGACTGGATGCAGTCAACAAAAATTGTAAACTTGTCTCTGATCAGATCTGTCAAGGTAAGACTGAAAGCAGTTGTTACAGCTGATAACTTGATTTATACATTTTAATTTTTTTTTTTGGTACCAAGGATTTAAGATTTAACTCAGGGATACTCAACCACTGAGCCATATCCCCAGCCCTATTTGTGCTTTATGTAGAGACAGGGTCTCACTGAATTGCTTAGCACCTCGCTGTTGCTGAGGCTGGCTTTGAACTCACGATTCTCCTGTGCTGGGATTACAGGTGTGCACCAGCGCGCCCAGTCATTTTAATATTTTATATGTGGATCTATGGACTTCCGTTTGTACTCTTGCACAAGGCCCTGCAATTTCAGGTGAGTCTGTACATCAACAGCAGAGGTTTAGAGAGGGGTGGCTGCACCTGTGCTATGAAGGAAAAGGGAAATGCAAACTACAACTCCTTTCCTGGCATCTAGTAGATATGCACTACAGATTGAACTGAAACAGGGATAACAACTAGCCCACAGAGCTTTTGGGGAGATCAAGGGATACGGTATGTGAACGTACTGTAATTTAGTAAAGACTTTCCAAATGTGAATGATGGTAATCATGATGATTATAGAGTAAAATTTGAGAAAAGAGGAAGAGCAGGAAAATCTTAGATCTAGGGTAGATGATCCAGGGAAAGTAGAATTGTATTAAATCTTCACATCAATTTTAGGAGACTGAACATCTCTGCTGTATTGAGTCTTCAAGTTCATGAACATGGAATGTCTCTTCATTCATTTAGATCTTCCTTGATTTCTTTCATCAATGTTGAATAATTTTCAACATACAAGTCTTGTTCATGTTTTGCTAGATTTACATGTAAATATTTCTTCTTCTTAGTGATTTTAAATGATATATTTTAAATTTTCATGTCCATTGCTAGTAGATCATATATAGAAATACAATTGATTATGTGTGTTCCTTGTGACCTTGCTGATCTCATTTATTATTTCTAGGATGTATTTGTATGTGTGTGTATCCCTTGAGAAATTCTATGTGGATAATCATGTCATCTGCAAATAGAGACAGTTCTGCCTCTTCATTTTCAATTCATGTGCCTTTTATTTCCTGTCCTTCTCCTCTTCCTCCTCCTCTTTCTTTCTTTCTTTTCTTTTCTTTTTTCTTTTCCTTTCATTTCTTTTGTACTGGGGATTGAACCCAGGGGTGCTTAACCACTGAGCTACATTCTTGGTCATTTATTTTTATTTTATTTTTTCTTTTGAGAAAGAGCCTTGCTAAGTTGCTGAGGTTGGCTTCCAACTTGCAATCCTCCTGCCTCAGCCTCTAGAGTCACTGGGATTTGGGATTACAGGCATGCACTGCTGTGCCCAGCTTCTTTATACTCTTAATATGGTAGATTTCACTGATTTTTGTTGAATCAGCCTTGCATCCATGAAATAAATTCATGAAATTATATACCAATGGCATATAATTCTTTTTATGTGTTATTGAATTCTATTTGAAAATCTTTAAATTTTTATTTATTTACTTATTTATTTTGCAGCCCTGGGATTGAACCCAAGGGTGCTCAGCCACTGAACTACATCTTCAGTCTTCCCTTTTTTTTCTGAACAAGATCTCAATAAATTGCTGAGGCTAGCCTTGAATTTGTAATCCTCCAATCTCAACCTCCTGAGTAGCTAGGATTATAGGCATACACCAATGCTCCTGACTATTTGCTAACATTTTGTTAAGAATTTTTTTTTCACCAAAATCATGAAGGATATTGCTCTTTAGGTGTTTTGTACTGTTTTTAACTGGTTTTTGTATTAGGGTAATATTTACTTCTTAAAATTAATTAGGAAGTAGTCCTTCTTCTTTGTTTTCTGGAAGAAATTGTGAAGAATTTAATTCTTTAAATGTTTGGTAGAATTCTCCAGTGAAACCATCTGGATCTGGAAATACTGCAAGGGTAGGGAACATGTTTTTTATTACAAATTCAATTTCCTTAATAGTTGTAGAACTATTCAAATTACCTATTTCATATGGGATGAGTTGTGGTATTTTGTGTTTTTTGAGGAATTGATCCATTTTATTTAAGTTGCCAATTTATGTGTGTAGAGTTGTTCATCGGGTATTAATTTTCTGTGGTTGTAGTAACAAATTAACACTACTTAATGGTTTAAAACAACAAAACACATTTACTCTAACAGTTATGGAAGCCAGAAGCTCAAAGTTAATATCAAAAGACCAAAATTAAGGAGTTGGCAGGTTGATATACCTACCAAAGTCTCCTGGGAAGAATTTATTTCTTGTCTCTTCCAGCTTCTGGTGGCAACTAACATTCCTTGGCTTATGGCCACATCATTCAACCTCTGTCTCCACAATCACATTACCTTCGCCTCATCTGTGTGTGTGTGTGTGTGTGTGTGTGTGTGTGTGTGTGTGTGTGTCAAATCTTCTGTCTCTTTCTTATAGAGATACTCGTAATTGTACTTAGAGCCAATGGGAATGATTTCTTCATCTCAAAATCCTTAGTAAGGGGCTGGGTTTGTGGTCCAGTGGTAGACTCAGCATGTGTGAGGCACTGGGTTCGATTATACTGCATATAAATAAATGAATAAAATAAAGATCCCTCAGCATCTTAAAATTTTTTTTTAAAAATCCTTAGTAAGGGATTGTGGCTCAGTGGTAGAGTGTTGGCATGCATGAGGCCCTGGGTTCAGTTCCCAGCACTAAACACACACACACACATACACAGACACACACACACACACAATCCTTAGTAAATCACATCTGCATAGATCTTTATTTTTTACTTTTTGCAATATTCAACTCCGCCCACCCCTAACCCCGTCTTTCTCTCTCTCTGATCTACATTCCAGCCCTTTAAAAAAGTTTTTTGTGTGTGTGTGTTTTTTTTGTTTTGTTCTGTTTTGAGACAGGGTTTTTTTTTGTTTTGGTTTTTTTTCATATTTAACTTATTTGTTTGTTCTATTTAGGCTTACATGATAACAGAGTGCAATTTGATTTATTGTACACAGATAGAGGATAACATTTCATTTCTCTGGTTGTAAGTGATATAGAATCACAACATACATGCAGTCATACATAAAGTTAGGACTATGATGACCATCATATTCCACCACCTTTACTGTCCCCATGCCCCCTCCCCTCTTACTCCCCTGTGAACAGAGTTCCTCCATTGTTCCCATGTCCTTCCCCACATTATGGATCAGCATCCACTTGTCAACGAGTACATTCGGCATTTGGATTTCTGAGATTGGCTTACTTCACTTAATGATATTCTCCAACTCCATCCATTTACCTGCAAATGCCTTAATTTTATTCTCTTTTATTGCTGAGTAATATTCCATTGTGTATATATACCACAGTTTCTTTATCCATTCATCTATCAAAGGGCATCTAGGTTGGTTCAAAAGTTTAGCTATTGTGAATTGAGCTGCTGCTATAGACATTGAAGTGGCTGCGTCACTGTAGTATGCTGTTTTTAAGTCTTCTGGGTATAGACCAAGGAGTGGGATAGCAGGCTCAAATGGTGGTTCCATTCCAAGTTTTCTAAGGAATCTCCATACTGCTTTCCAGATTGGTTGTACCAATTTGCAGTTCCACCAGCAATGTATAGGCGTGCCTTTTTCCCCACAACCTCGTCAGCACTTATTGTTGTTTGTATTCTTGATAATTGTCATTCTGACTGGTGTGAGATGAAATCTTAGGGTAGTTTTGATTTGCATGTCTCTGATTGCTAGAGATGTTGAACATTTTTTCATATGTCTGTTGATCGATTGTATATCTTCTTCTGTGAAGTTTGTGTTCAGCTCTTTCGCCCATTTATTGTTTGGGTTGTTCGTTGTTTTGGTGATAAGTTTTTTGAGTTCTTTATATATCCTGGAGATTAGTGCTCTATCGGATGTGTGTGTGGCAAAGATTTGTTCGCAGAATGTCGGCTGTCTGTTCACTTCATTGATTATTTCTTTTGCTGAGAAGAAGCTTTTTAGTTTGAATCCATCCCATTTGTTGATTCTTGATTTTACTTCTTGTGCTGTAGGAGTCTTGTTAAGGAAGTATGGTCCTAATCCGACATGATGAAGATTTGGGCCTATTTTTTCTTCTATTAGGCATTGGGTCTCTGGTCTGATTCCCAGGTCCTTGATCCACTTTGAGTGGAATTTTGTGCATGGTGAGAGATAGGGGTTTAGTTTCATTTTTCTGCGTATGGATTTCCAGTTTTCCCAGCACCATTTGTTGAACAGGCTATCTTTTCTCCAATGTACATGTTTGGCTCCTTTATCCAGTATAAGGTAACTGTATGTAAGTGGGTTTCTCTCTGTGTCTCCTATTCTATACCATTGGTCTACATGTCTATTTTGGTGCCAGTACCATGCTGTTTTTGTTTCTATAGCTTTATAGTATAATTTAAGGTCTGGTATTTTGATGCTTCCTACTTCACTCTTCTTACTAAGGATTGCTTTGGCTATTCTGGGTCTCTTATTCTTCCAAATGAGTTTCATGATTGCCTTTTCTATTTCTATAAGGAATGACATTGGAATTTTAATTGGGATTGCATTGAATCTATATAGCACTTTGGGAAGTATGGCCATTTTGACAATATTGATTCTGCCTATCCAGGAGCATGGGAGATTATTCCATTGTTTTGGGTTTTTGTTTTGTTTTGGTTTGGTTTTTTTTGTACTGGGGATTGAACTCAGGGTATTTAGCCACTGAGCCACATCCCCAGCCCTATTTTGTGTTTTGCTTAGAGACAGGGTCTCACTGAGTTGCTTAGCAAGCCTCACCATTGCTGAGGCTGGTTTGAACTTGTGATTCTCCTGTCTCGGCCTCCCAAAGTGCTGGGATTACAGGCATGTGCCACTGTGCCCGGAGAGACAAGGTTTTGCTAAGTTTCCCAGTGGAGTGTGAACTTGCAATCTTCTTGAGTAGCTGGGATTATAAGCCTGTGCCACTACACCTGGAAACGACTCTTTGTCCAAATAAGATAATATTTACAGGTTCCAAGGATTAGGACCTAATAGCGTTGGGGAACTACCAAGGTTAAATAATGGCCTTCTATGACTACTCCAACTTGCTTCTCTTTCTGCAAGATTCTGCCTCCCACCTTTCACTGTGGACTCTTGCTTCATGATGGCTAGTCGTATCTCTGCAGTGGATATTGTGTCCTTTGGAGTGGAACGGAGAACACATTCAAGCCAGACGGTCTGGGTTTAAATCCCAAGTCTGGGGCTAACTAGCTACATGACTTTGGCAGGTTATATAACTTCTCTGAGCCTTAGTTTCTTTGTCTGAAAAATGATAAAAATAATCCCAGTATCACTGGTTGTTCTGAGGATTCTAATGGCAAAGACAAAGTAGGAAAGGGAACTGATCAGTTGCAGGCATGCTATACCCCGAAATAGAGTCTTTCAGTTGCCATTGAGAAAGATGTTGCCCATCAAAGTCCAACCTGCTCTGGATCTTCCTGCTGGATCCAACCTTCCCAGTGCCCTTTGTATAGGCTCATCTTTCTCCCATCCTGACTCTTCCTAGGGAAGACCAAGAATCGTACACATGCAACAAAACTGGAAATTTTTGTCAGGGAGTTAATGATTCTGTTCTGCTTCAGGTCAGAGATGAGTGGGAAAGCCATTCCAAAGCCAAGGCAAGCAGTTTCCTGGAAAAAGAAGGCCAAACTGAGCTCAGCGTGGCCTGGATCCTGCTTCATTTCCTGAACTGGCTCCTTAGCTGCTTATTGAATGGCCAATAAAGCAGAGCTTATAAAAATCAACGAGCTCTGGCTATATCACTGCTATGGTATCCAAGCACCAGTCAGTCTGGGCTTTCATTTGCTGATGGACAACAGAGGGTGTTCCAACACATACCCTAAGTGGTGGGGGTGGGGGGGAAATGGGAATAGTGGTCTCTAGAGATTTCTCTGTGTCCTCTAATGTAAATAGAGGTCATGTCTTCCCCAATCACATTTCGTTATCTGAACTTCTTGGACTCCTTTTATGTTTTTCCTTTGCCCTTTGTGAAGCCTTAAAAGTGTACATTGTACAGCCAGGCATGGTGGCCCACGCCTGTAATCCTAGCACTTTGGGAGGACGAGACAGGAGAATCGCGAGTTCAAAGCCAGCCTCAGCAATGGCGAGGCGCTAAGCAACTCAGTGAGACCCTGTCTCTACATAAAACACAAAATAGGGCTGGGGATGTGGCTCAGTGGTCGAGTGCCCCTGAGTTCAATCCCCAGTACTAAAAAAAAAACAATGCTAAAAAAAGTGTACATTATCTAGAAAATGATATTGTGTACACAGAGATCTCTTCAAGCTGTGCAAGGGTTAAATATGTGTTTAAGGTCTTCTGGCAATCTATTATAATCATAGGCTTCCAAAATTTGAAGAGAAGCAAAAAAAATCATAGTTCCCAAACCAGATATTTTCCAATGTCCAGATGTTCAGTCGCATGCAAACCAAATGTCTGGATTATGAGCTCATTTTTTAAATTTTATTTTTTTCAAATACATCCAGATGCTAGAGACCTCACCCAGGGTACCCATTCCCCACCTTTCCTATTCCTATCTTTCTGCTTTCTTTTTATACTGCTCCCCACATTCTCCCCTGACTCCCCTTCATGTTGCAGTTCACCTCCAGAAACAATGCTATCCTTGACAGATGAGTTTATGAAGGCAGATCAGGAATATTTCTAAGGAAAAATCTTGATCACACAAAGCCCTACCTTCCCCAGAAGATCGTAAGGGAGAGCAAAATCAGGCCAGGGTATGAAGAAGGAAGTTTCAGGGGCTTCAGGAAATAAGGTTTAGGAAGTCAAGGGAGAGTTTAGAGGAGACATACCACATCAGCATCTAGAGATCTAGGATAGAGACACTTTCAGGTTCATGACCTTACCAAGGGCAAGAGCATAGATAGAGAATAACTAAAGCATGAGACAAGACTTTAAATGAGAGAAAGAGGGGCTAGAAATCATACATAGGAGGAGGCATTGACTTTCCCAGGTAGTGGGTAAGAGAACAGAGCACCCTCAGCCAGCTGGGTTTGATTAGGGAGGACATCTTAAAAGGCAGGATGCAACTTTCTTCCCCATTATAACAAGATGCTGTTGAATTCCTCTCTTTTGTAGATGTTCTACCAATGGAATGGGAGCAGTCCAGAGTGGAAACAGAGAACTGCATCCTGTCTGGAGTTGGACATCCATCCTCTTTCTTGTCTTAAGACCACAGTCCTCCTAACACCTGCTTTAACTGCTGCCCTAGTCCTCTTCCTGCCTTTTCAAAACTCTCTCCACTCAGGTGGGGGAATCTGGATCCAAAGCTGTACCTGCTGCATGGCCTCTGAATTGCTAAGGAGGTAACCAGAAGCTGGAGGCTGGCTGACTCCTAGTAACTATACCCACTACCAAGAGCTGGACAGATAGATGTGTTCCCACTGGACTACACCAGTCCCCTGAGGCTGCACATTTCAGGCTGCCAAGGGTAGTTGCCATTGGGAATTTGACTCCTGGAGGTCAGTGGGCATAGGGGCCTCTGAAAATCCAAGGAAGGCAGAGGACCACTCTCCTCTCTGTGGCTTCCTGCTATATAGTTGGTACTGAGGAGGGGTGCCCACTCCTGGAGGGCCAGCTGACACCAAATCGTTATGATCTTTGTTCCAGGAATGAGGAGCTTCCTCATCTCAGTCTAGCAGGTCCCTGGTAGGATGGGTTTGTCTCACCTGGGATGTGAGCCTTTGGGGAAGAAGCCTGACTTTGATTTACCCTCTGAACCTTTCTCAGCTCATGCCTTCTGTGCTTCTCCCTCTCGTTCTATTTCCATTTTTGTCTTTTTCAGTCCCCTATCCTCCTTTTTCCTCTCTTGTCTTCTCCATCTGTTTTCCTACCTCTCTTTTCCTTATTTCTCCCCAACTTTCACTTTATTCTCTAACCCTCTCTTTTCCCCTCCCCTCCCTGCTGTTGCCTGGCCCTCCATATATCAAGTGGTGTTGACAACCATCTTTAGGGGCAGCCCTGCCACCTGTTATAGGGCTGATGGGCTGATGACAGTTCATGGATGTTGTCATTTCATAAACGGACAGACAGCATCAGGGACAGTTCCTGATGACTAAACCACTTCAGCTACTTTTTTTTTAATTTTTAAAAGAAATACATTCTCATGGTTTTAAAAAACTTGTAAAAACGGGGCTGGGAATGTATTTCAGTGGTGCTGCACTTGCTTGGATGTGCAAGGCTCTGTGTTCAATCCCTAGTACCACACACACACGAAAAAAGAAAAATAGGACTGTAAAAATGAATAAAGTAAACAATCTCCTCCCAAACTGTCTTCATCCCTCCCATTTTCACCATTATTCCATCTCCTGAAGGGAAACCAGTGTGAGTAGTTTCTTATATATCCTTCCAGTGTGCCTTTATGGAAATGAAATTTATTGTGATAGCATATTCTTATTTCCTTCCTTTTTACACAAAATATAGACTACTATAATCTCATTATACATCTTTTTTCTCTTAATAATGAAAATATGGGGCTGGGATTGTGGCTTAGTGGTAGAGCGCCTGCCTCGCATGCGTGAGGCACTGGGTTCGATCCTCAGCACCACATAAAAATAAATAAAATAAAGTTATGTCCATCTATAACTAAAAAAAATTTTTTTAAATGAAAATATGATTTCATTTACAGGTGTTAATTATCATGTGCCAGACACCAAGCTGGGCACTCTGGAGCATATGCAAATGAATAAGACATGATCCATGGATTCAAGGATCTGAAAATCAGAGCTGGGATTGTGGCTCAGTGGTAGAGCGCTTGCCTCACATGCGTGGGGCACTGGGT
The DNA here is from genome assembly GCA_028644305.1 of Xerus rutilus. Classification (NCBI taxonomy): domain Eukaryota; kingdom Metazoa; phylum Chordata; class Mammalia; order Rodentia; family Sciuridae; genus Xerus; species Xerus rutilus. The sequence goes on from CM053402.1 coordinate 22,576,109, forward strand.
TCGATCCTCAGCACCACATAAAAATAAATAAAGATATTTGTGTCCATCTACAACTAAAAAAAATATTTTAAAAAAAAGGATCTGAAAATCCAGTGACAGAGCCTGACAAGCTCATTCACAAATAACCACAATACAAAGGGCCAAATGCTTTAAAATTAGTAAAGTCATGGAACAATGAGATCACAGAACAGGACTCAAGCTGGAAGTGGTGTCTGAGTTAGACCTTGAAAAAATGGATGGGATTCTTTTCTTTTTTATTTTATTTTATTTTATTTTTATTTTTATTTCTTCTTCTTCTTCTTCTTCTTCTTCTTCTTCTTCTTCTTCTTTCTTCTTCTTCTTCTTCTTTCTTCTTCTTCTTCTTCTTCCTCTTCTTCTTCTTCTTCTTCTTCTTCTTCTTCTTCTTCTTCTTCTTCTTCTTCTTCTTCTTCTTCTTCTTCTTCTTCTTCTTCTTCATACAGGGGATTGAACCCAGGGGCACTCTACCACTGAACTACATCTTCGACTCATTTTATTTTTATTTATTTATTTTATATTGAGACAGGATCTTGCTAAATTGCCCAGGCTGGCTTGAGCTTGAACTTGTGATCCTCCTGCTTCAGCCTGCCAAGTCCCTGGGATTACAGGCTCATGCCACTGCACCTGGCATGAACGAATGCGATTCTGAACACACGGAGTTGGGGAAGCAGCGTTTTCATATGGTCATAAACTTAAAGGTAAGAAAGGAGTTCTGGCACACAGAAGGAAGTGAAAGGTAAAAGCTTAGGGGTTGGGAGATGATATCGCTGGAGAGGCAGTGTGTGCAGTGGGAACAGAGAGCTAGGGCTGGCCGTCTGGATTCAATGTCCTGCCTCCTATTGCTAGTAGGTTCCTCATTTGCAAAATAGGGGTCAAAATTACCTCCCACACTATTAGAAAGATTAAATGAAACAACATTAGTAAAAACACTGTAAACAGACTTTATAATGGTGGATTGTAGCTAGAAAGGTAGGTAGAAAGGTAGAAAGGTAGATGGGAATTTGAACACTGAAGAGTTTGGAGTAAAAACAAAGGTGCTTTCTATGACTTGTGACAGAAAGAACAAGGCAGTATCATAGCATTTTATAAAATGCTAAAAGGTAGTACTAAAATCTTATCTCATGGTTCTCATTGAAAAGTAACCACATATCAAATAAACTTTTACTTTATTATAAAAATGATTTATAGTTTTTCTTTAGAATGCAGTTTCAGTGACTCTGTAACTGTATGATGGTGTCTTTGTAATCTATTGATCATTCACTTCTTTATTTATTCTTTCAGCCCACATTTATCCACTACCTACAGAGTTACTTACTTTTGTTGGACTTGTAACCTTGAAGTGAAATTATTAAACTCTATAATACAAAGGTCCAGTGCATTCCATAACCTCTCGGTTGTACCCCAGTGCCTCTCTGGAACATCATGAGAAGCTGGGCGTGGTGGTGCATGCCTGTAATCCCAGTGATTTGAGAGGCTGAGGCAGGAGGATTGCAAATGCAAGGCCAGTCTCAATAATTTTTAGAGGCCTTAAGCAACTTAGTGAGACCCTGTCTCAAAATAAATAAATAAAATTAAAAGGGCTGGGGATGTGACTCCATGGGGAAAAGTACCCCTGGGTTCAATCCCCAGTACAGAAAAAGAAGGAGGAGGAGGAGAAGGTGGTGGCATAAGACGAGGAGATGATGACAATACATTCAGTAATTCTTCTCTCGCTTCCAGCTCCCTGCAGTCAAATAAATCAGCCCTGGCAGGGCCAAGGGTGACAGGAGAGTCAGATGGGGAAGATAAAGCAATGATGTCAACAGTGTGGATGACAAGAGTAGCCCAGGGCTGGGAGTGCAACTCAGTGGTAGAGCATGTGCTTAGCATGCAGAAGGCCCCGAGTTCAATTCCCAGGATCACAGAGAGGAAGGAAGGAAGGAAGGGATGGAGGGAGGAAGGAAGGAAGAGAACAAAGAAGAGAGAAAAAGACCAAAGCAGAAAACTCTCAGCTGGAATTGAGAACTGAAGATATGTGGTTACTGGGTTCAGCTCTGCCTTTAAGACTGGGCGTCAATGCCTCATTCCCACTTGCCTTTCTCCCCAGATTCTCCTGTAGCCTGACGGTTTCCTGTTCATAGAAAACAGAGGGTGTGGATGGAGGTATGGCTTGAGCTGTGACGCAAGCCCCAAGCTTGCTGGTGAACTGAGGCAGTGGGCAAGGCACAGAGCCTAGCCTCTGGAAGACTCCTGCCAAGTAGGAGGCAGACAGCTCAGCCCAGAGTCACATTTTCATGCAACAGCTGTGCCAAAAATGATTGCAGACCATGGAAATATTCAGAGTAAAAATAGTATGCGGGGCATGTTGAGATGTTTCCAAGAAAACCTTCTTAGGGACAAATAAAATATTTTTATTGGGAAAGGCCTTGCATCCATCCCTCAAGTCAGCTCTGAAATGTCCCTGGTTACTCACACCTAGGCTGAAAGAAATGCGTCTCTAGGGAAGTCCTTGCTGATGTACGAAGGAAGAAGGCTTTCCGTCACAGCCATGGTTTACTGTCCAGGGAAGAGGCGCTGGGAAAGGAAATGCTAATTCTAAGGTCTGAGAAAGTCATTCTGTTGAGAAAGCCAAGTGAGCTCTACCTTGGGCCAAGCTGGGAAGGAAACAACACTGTCTGGGGTTTTGTGTTTGTTTTTGTTTTTTGGGGGTGGTACTGGAGATTGGGCCCAGGGGTGCTTTACCACTGAGCCACATCCCCAGCCCTTTCTATTTTTTATTTTGAGACAGGATCTCACCAAGTTGCTTAGAGCATCTGCAAATTGCTGAGGCTAGCCTTGAACTTCTGATCCTACTGCCTCGGCTTCCCAAGTCACTGGGATTGTGGGCATGTGCCACCATGCCTGGCTACAACACTGGTTTTAATTGTCACCTATACACATATTCCACAAGGGCCCCTGACGCCAAGTTTTTGACTCTCCCAAACTTTAGACTACATAGCACCAAACATTCAAATGAAATATTCAACTAAGGGCTGGAGGTGTAGCACTTGCCTAGCATTCCAGAGACCCTGGGCTGGATCCCTTGTACCACTACAAAAAAAAAAAAAAAAAAGTTTGAAAAGAAAAATTCAGACACACGGACACTACTTTCTTGTAGTGACATAATTTAAACAATTGGAAATTTGGATGAGTTTGTGTTGCTTATCTAAATATTTTATAAAGAGGAGAGAAGACAGAAGGAAATAACCTTGAATCTTTAGGTAGAGTGTCAAGGTAAGAAAGGACAATAGTGTTTATCCCCCAAGTTCCTAGAGGATCAAGATTTTCTTGGTCAGGGGCTGAAGGTGTGGTTCATTACTACTTACCTGGTATGTGCAAGACCCTGGGTTTGATCTCTAGCAGTGAAAAAGAGAAGAAAAATGAGGCTGGGGTTGTGGCTCAATGGTAGAGCGCTTGCCTAGCATGCGTGAGGCACTGGGTTCAATTCTCAGCAGCACATACAAATAAATGAAAAAAATAAAGGTCTGTCAACAACTAAAAAAAAATTTAAAAAAAAAGAAAGAAAGAAAAGAAAGTCTGGGCGCAGTGGCGCACACCTGTAATCCCAGCATTTTGGGGGCTGAGACAAGAGAATCGTGAGTTCAAGGCCAGCCTCAGCAATGGGAGGCACTAAGCAACTCGGTGAGATGCTGTCTCTAAATAAAACATAAAATAGGGCTGGGGATGTGGTTCAGTGGTTGAGAACCTCTGAATTCAATCCCCAGAACCAAAAAAGAAAATAGAAAAAGAAAAAAAAACTTTCTAGAGCAGTTTTATATAATTGATATAAACTGTAAAAGTAGATTAAATCAGCCACACATATTGCAAAATGTCTGACATTCCATGGCAACTATATAAAATGCATGTTGTTCATTAAGATACAAACCAAAATCCAAAATTTGTGGACATTTTGCTATGATACAACTGTGAATAACCTCTGACCTCACCTCTTAGGAAGATTCCCAACACCATCATGTCTAAGTAACAGCTTCTCTAATCCACATGTGCCCACTTTCATTTTTATTATTTATTTGTTTGCTTTTGTGTGCTGGGTATTAAACCCAGAGCCTAGGCAAGTGCTCTACCACTGAGCCACACCTCCCAGTCCCCACTCCAGGCATTTTAGATGAGCTATCTACCAACTAGCGGGACAGTACACAGTGCAAAATATACTTGGTTCACTCACGGGTCTAATTCTTGACCTGGCCATCCAGATTGCTTCCTTAGATGTCTCTTTTACTTGACATGATATACCCAGATTTGTGTGACACAAAATATTAATTGATAATTTGAATAATTCAGCCAGGAAGTTCTCCCTGGCAGACCTGAAAATGATAGAAAAGCCCCATGGAGGCATAAAATGTAGCTCATCCCTCATAGGGCTTCATGTACAGTCTCCCTCATTCCTCCCCCTCCTCCAACCCAGACTTCTCAGAACTACTCTCAAATCTTCACAGAAAGAGCTGAAGACAAAAGTCGATGAGTGGAGGCTTCTCTCACCTCCAAAAGGACAAGAAACTGCCTCCAAGGAATTACATAAAATGGGCAGATTCTTTTCCTCCTCCTGTACCTCACTCTACCACATGATATACAAGATGTGAGTGTATGCAGAGATATTGAAAACACCTGCAAAATTAGAAAGCACTATACAAACAGAAGAGCGCTTTCTCCCTAAGTTCCACCGACTTGAAAGAAATCCAGAGGTCATTCTATCCTACCACAGTTACTAAGCAAGGAGACAAGCTCTGTCTTGAGCCAGAGCAGGACCAGCCTAAGGGAAGAGCCAGCGAGCTGTGTTATCCTCTTGGAACCAGGGGAAGGTGTGACTGGAAAAATGAAGGCAGCTCCTGATGTTCCCTGGGCCCTGGGTGTAGCTGAGAAACAGCCTTGCGTTTCATTCGTCTTGAATATTAAAATACCTCCTAATGCTCTCCATGTCCTAGATTAGGAAACTGGAAATTAATATTCTGTTCCAATACACTGTAGCACTTCGCTTTGGGGGTTGAAATGATGGTTTTTAATAAGCTGGCTCCAAGCACCTGTCACCAGTAATGGAAATTCTGCTGGGGAAGATAGATCGATTCTTGTTAAAGGACCAGGAGGTAATAAATTTCACAAGATATAACTCAACTTCCAAATCAGGACACAGGAGAATCACTTCCATCTCCAGGAACTAATTCTTGGGCATGTGGTCCCTGCTGACCCTGACCATCGCCTCAGTCAGTTAACCCTATGTCAGTGCACTTGCATTTGGGGGAGTTTGGGGAGATCCACACAGGCATAACTGGCAAATGTGAAGTGCCCGGTGGAGAGAGATTACAGGGAAAACCAGAGGCATGAATTTTTTTTTTTTTTTTTGGTATCAGGGATTGAACTCAGGAGTTCTCAACCACTGAGCCAGACCCTCAGCCAGACCTATTTTGTGTTTTATGTAGAGACAGGGTCTCACTGTGTTGCTTAGCACCTTGCCATTGCTGAGGCTAGCTTTGAACTCGTGATTCTCCTGTTTCAGCCTCCCAAAGTGCTGGGATTACAGGCATGTGCCACCTCGCCCAGTTTAGAACCATGAATCTTGATGCTCTGCCATCAGTAACCCCAAATCTCCACTGTTCCACAGAAATTAAGGTCATCAAATCTTCAAAATAAACTCATTATAGAAATACAAACTTTAACCCAAAGGATAATCATATCCTTTGGTGTATTGGTTTTTTTTTTTTTTTTTTAAGTCTGACCATTTGCACCAGTTGTTATGGGGAATGGAGACTGATACATAATTTGATGCTTAAAACACCATATAACTAATAAAGCTAAGCCAGGCGTGGTGGCGCATGCCTGTAATCCCAGCACTTAGGGAGGCTGAGACAGGAGACTCGCAAGTTCAAAGCCAGCCTCAGCAATGGCGAGGCGATAAGCAACTCAGTGAGATCCTGTCTCTACATGAAACACAAAATAGGGCTGAAGGTGTGGGTCGGTGGTAGAGTACCCCTGAGTTTAATCCCCAGTACCCCTCAAAAAAATAACTAATAAAGCGAAACATATACTCACTCCATAATCCATAAATTATATAGTAAATGAGTCAATTTGTTCACCAAAAGACATGTTCAAGAATAATCACAGTAGCTTTATTCATAATAGCCCAAAATAGAAACAACTCAAATGTCCACTAGCAAGTGGAGTGGATAAACTAATTGTGGCATGTCTACACAATGGAATAGCAGAAAGCAGTTAAAAGAATTAAAAACTGAGCCGGGTGCGGTGGCTCACGCTTGTAATCCCAGCACTTAGGGAGGCTGAGACAGGAGAATCGAGAGTTCAAAGCCAGCCTCAGCAATGGCGAGGCACTAAACAACTCAGTGAGACCTTGTCTCTACATAAAACACAAAATAGGGCTGGGGATGTGGCTCAGTGGTCGAGTGCCTCTGAGTTCAATCCCCGGTACCAAAAAAAAAAAAAAGAATTAAAAACTGAGCTGGGCATGGTGGTGCACACCTCTAATCTCAGTGGCTCTAGACGCTGAGGTAGGAGGATCACGAATTCAAAGCCAGCCTCAGCAACAACAAGGCACTAATCAACTCAGTGAGACCCTCTCTCTAATAAAATATGAAATAAGGTTGGGAATGTGGCTCAGTGGTGGAGTGCCCCTGAGTTCGATCCCCAGTACCCACTCCCTCAAAAAAAGAATTAAAAACTGATGCACACAACATGAATGAATCTGACAGACATTTTATTGAATGGAAAAAAATGGACCCCAAAGAATACACACTATATAATTATTTTTCTTTCTCCCTTTCTTCCTGCTCTCCACACTCAACCTTGGTACTGATGATTGAACACAGGGGTGTTCTACCACTGAACTATATTTCCATCACCCTTTATTTTGTATTTTAAGACAAGGTTTCACTAATTTGACAAGGCTGGCCTCAAACTCATGATCCTCCTTCCTCAGCCTCATGAGTTGCTGGGATTACAGACCTGAGCCATCACATCTGGCTTGCACTATATATTCTATTAAACAGGCCAAACAAATCAATATTAATGAAAATCAGAATTACCTCTGGAATATTATGCTAGAAAGGGACAGGGGAATGTATAGGGAGTGGGAGGGAATGTTCTATTTCTAGTTCTGAATTATGGTTACATGGGTAAATATCCATCAAGTTGAACACTTAAGATTAATGCACAGGGCTGGGGTTGTAGCTCAGTAGTAAAATGCTTGCCTAGCATGTGTGAGACACTGGGTTCGATTCTCAGCACCACATATAAATAAATAAAAATAAAGGTCCATTGACATCTAAAAAATATTTTTAAAAAACACAAAGGAGTGATAAATTTTAAAAAAAGATTAATGCAGTGCTGAATATGTTACACTTCAGAAAAAGAGGATAAAGCTTTTTTATAAAATACTTTTTTTTTTTTGGTACCAGGGATCGAACTCAGGGGCACTCAACCACCGAGCCACATCCCCAGCCCTATTTTGTGTTTTATGTAGAGACAGGGTCTCACTGAGTTGCTTAGCGCCTCGCCATTGCTGAGGCTGGCTTTGAACTCTCAATTCTCCTGTCTCAGCCTCCCAAAGTGCTGGGATTACAGGCATGTGCCATTGCACCCAGCTTATAAAATACTTATTGTATAGTTCTCAACATGGAAAGATGGCTCTGATGTCTTTCTTCATAAGATATCACAAATCTTCTGAGTGTGGTGGTGCATGCCTGCAATCCTAGTGGCTCAAGAGGCTGAGGCAGGAGGAATGCAAGTTTGAAGCCAGCCTCAGCAAGTTAGCAAGGCCCTAAGCAACTTAGCAAGACCTTGGCTCCAAATAAAAATAAAAAGGGTTGGGGATGAACTCAGTGATAGAGCACCCTTGGGTTCAATCCTCAATATTAAAAAAAAAGTTTGGGCTGAGATTGTAGCTCAGTGGTACATTGCCCTGCATGCGTGAGGCACTGGGTTCAATCTTCAGCACCACATAAAAATAAATAACGATATTGTGTCCATCTACAACTAAAAAAATTTTTTTTAAAAGTTTTAAAAATCCAACTTTGTCTTGATTCTAAACAAAAAAGAAAGAAAGAAAGAAAGAAAGAAGAAAGAAAGAAAGAAAGAAAGAACAGCAAAAAAGAAAGAAATCATAGAGGAAAGGTGGGACACACTTGCAATTCCAGCTACTCAGGAGGCTGAAGCAGAAGGATCTATTGAAAGTTCCAGGCCAGCCTCTGCAATTTAGCAAAATCCTGCCTCAAAACAAAAAATTATAAAAGGTCTGAGGAGGGCTAGGGTTGTGGCTCCATGGTAGAGTGCTTGCTTTGCATATGTGAGGTACTGGGTTCAATCCTTAGTACCACATAAAAATAAATAAATAAAGATATTGTGTCCATCTACAACTAAAAAAAAAAAAGGTCTGGGATGCTCAGTGGTAGAGCACCTGAGTTCAATCCCCAGTACCAAAAAGAGAGAGAGAAAGGAGAGAAGAGGACAAATCACTCCTAAATATGAATATGTAAAGTCTCCTATCCAAAGCACAATCAGGGTGTGAAATCATAGAAGTGTTTTTTTTTTCCTTCTCTCAGTGTCCCAGGATTAAGCATGTGTCAGCAAGCAGCCTCAGAAGGCAGTGCCAACACAATAGGCTGGGACACCAGGCTCTCTCTACTCCACTCTAAGTTCTTGTTTTCATTCTGGAGAAAAATGGATCCTTCAGTTTCCAAGTTGTGCTTGGTATCATCTTTTTAAGTGAAAATAGACTACAAAATAAATACAAAATGAACCTACAGGTTTTTTGTGGAGGGTTGTTCTGTTTTGTTTGTTTTATGCAGTGCTGGGGATCAAACACAGAGCCTCAGGCATCCTAGGCAAGTATTCTGCCATTGAGCTAAGTGCCCAGCCCAAACCTACAGCATTTCTGAATTTTATATATATATAAAATAATTTTATACATATTATCCACTTCTGTTTAGTAGGACAATATTACACCAGCCAACTAATTATCTGTTAATTTTAATTCTCTTTTTAAATCTCTTCTACCCTATTTTTATTCCTCTTCAACTTGCTTGGGGATTCAAAGCACAGGAGTGCAACTGTAGTAGGAAAATCTTGAACTAACCAGGGTTAGCACTGAGGTGAGGAAGAAGGGACAGTGCTCCAGTTCATGCTTGCTCGCTCTCTCCCCACCCCCACCACAAACTGTCAAATGTTTGCTTTTGGTAAATATTTTGGTCTCTATGAACCAAAGATAATACCCCAGCAAGGGGTGAACTGATCCAGTTTGGGTTGGTCTCCACCCACTTCTTGACTTCCTCCACCTATTTCCTGCATTGCGCTCTTTCTATGTAAATAAACACAGGCTTTGGAGGGTAAAACAACAACAACAACAAAAACTAAAAAATAAAGCGCATACATTTTAAATGTTCAGGTAAATGAATTTTTACGCACACACACAGGTAACCACCTCCTTAACCAAAACATGGAACATTTTAAGCGCTCTAAAAGACTCCCTTTTGTTCTCTCCCAACAAATATTGAGAAGGGAAAAAAAATTTTTTCTTTTGGTTCCAGAGATTGAACTCAGGGGTACTCTGAGCCACATCCCCAGCCCTATTTTGTATTTTATGTAGAGACAGGGTCTCACTGAGTTGCTTAGCACCTTGCCTTGTTGAGGCTGGCTTTGAACTCATGATTCTCCTGTCTCAGCCTCCCAAAGTGCTGGGATTGCAGGCCTGCGCCACCGAGCCGAGCGGGAAGGGAAATTTTTAACCTAATAATTTTTCAGCATTCTATGCCAGGGGGATTCAACTTCCACCTTCCTACCAAATGTACTTAGGGAGCATAACAATTTCTCTCTTATGAATAATTTTAAAAAGTAAACATAGAAACCATCTAAATGACCAATAATTTGAAAACCACTTTTGATGGTGTATCTGGTAGACTGGATACTCTACAATCACTAGTCATGCTTTTTAAGAATATTTAATGACACTGGGGAAAGTTCGTAATTTGATATTAAAATAAAATGCAAGAGACAAAAAAATGTTCATACAGAATCTTGCTTTTGAAATTACACACGTGTTCAAGGAAAAAGAACTGATGAAAACAACAAAAGATTAGCTTTGGTGAATTTTGGTGGTAAGATATGGGATGGGTTTTATTTTCTTCTTTATAGTTTTTAATATTTTTAAAAATTCTTACCAATGAGAATGTGCTACATTTCCAATCAGGAAAAAAAATGTTTTATTTTTAAGTGTTGGGACAGCCTAAATAACCAATTTAAGGGAAATGCTTTTCTAAATGCCTGACAACTCCTTTCATTGTATATTATACAATTTTTAAAAAGGCATTTTAAAAACGACAATAACTTGAGGAATTGCTTATTACCTAATAATTCTATACTGTTTTAAAACACATTAGAATGTCTATGACTACGCCTTAGGACTGGGAAAGGGAACAAAAAGTAGACAGTGTTTGCTAATTGTAAAATATAGGCATTAAAATAAGAATGGAAATTTGTTTTCAAAAAAGATTGTTTATAAAAGATTTTCAGGGCTGGGGTTGTGGCTCAGTGGTAGAGCGCTTGCCTAGCATGTGTGAGGCACTGGGTTCCATTCTCAGCACCGCATATAAATAAATAAGTAAATAAAAATAAAAAGGCCTATTGACAACTAAAAATATTTTTAAAAAAACAAAAACAAAAACAAAAAAAAGGTTTTCATAGTATCTGTGTGTTTTAAGCTCATATTCTTTTTTCCCCCCAATCTGTATTTTGCTTTTCTTTTTTATATTTTGAGCTTTTGTTTTTGAAGGGGCAAGAATGTCAGGGGAATTTATTTCAATGCGCATAGTCTGAAACATCGTGGGGAGCAGTGTAGATGTGGCCTCTTTCGCTCTGAATCAGATTCCGCAGAAACCCTTGGGTGTAATAGTGTAAATCCTTAACTTTGATAAACGCCGGTACTGAATTACCGCAAAATTACTCAAGTGCCAAAGACAGGACATTTCTGGGAAGTTCATTACTTGAGACCTTCGCACTGATTTTTCCAAACGAAGGCTTCTTTTCGCATGGAATTGTTTCTCTTCTACAGAGCTGGGGACAGGGAGAAGCGAATGTGCGAAGCGAACAGCAGATTAAAATTGAAAAGCAGCTTCCCTGTTTGCCCCACAGTGTCTCAATTGCTTAGGACTCGTCGGATGAGACCAAGGAGACCGGTGGCCTCACTTGCCTTAAAAGATACGGGACAGGTCTGTGAATTCGACCCTGGCGGCGCTCACACCTCTTTCCCCCAAAGGTCAGACAAAGGGAGAGGGGTTGACTGGATTCTTTCCAGGGCCGGGAAGGCCTGTGGATCCGAGGCTGAGGAGGAGGATAAAATAACAAATCCTTTTGGTCCAAAGAAGTCTGTGGCGGGTAAAAGCCAAATTGGGAGGCGAGGGGAGGACACGGACAGCGTTAGTGGGATGACTCCCTCTGGAAGGACCTGCCTCGCTGCATTTTCTCTAGCCCCAAAAGAGAAGGCTGGGAGCCTTTCGTTGGTTCTCCGGCCCCGGTGTCTGAGCGGATCGCTGCGGCTCCGGGGGTTCTGGGAAGGCGCCCCGCGAGCAGAGCCGGGCTGCGTAAGACACGGCCGACCTCGCGTCTCCCCGAACTCCCAGCGCGCCCGCTTTTCCTCCTACTGGGCCAGGAAAAGACTCCGACATCGGACCTTTGACTCTCTCTTGCCGCAAGATCCTGAATTCTTAAAACGACAGAGCAAAACAACCGATACCGTCTCCGCAGGCCGCTCCGTGGCCTCCGCACTCAGCCGATCGCGGGGAAAGATCTGCAAGTTCCCTGGGTCCCGCGGTTGCCCAGGCTAGTTCTTCCTTAGCTGTGGAGACGGGAGACCAAGTTAAAAGTTTCCAGATCCTGGGAAAGAGACGGAGAACTGCGCGGGAGCTCGGCAACCGCTCTGGTGGCAGCCTGGAACTCGCGACCGCGCCTGGTATTACAGCGCCCCAGGAGAGGCGCTTTCAAACCCGGGCGACGGCCTCGGGCACCCCTCGAACGTTCTCTAATAATGCACCGGCTTTAGCTGTTATCGTTTATTATTTATGTATTTTAATCTTGATTGTTAAAAGAAATTAAGATATTTACGGCCTAATTGAAGGTAAGATAGCATGACTTACGGGTGAGGGAAAAACGTTACATTATTTTGATCCTAACATATTGGTCTCACTTGCCATGTAGCCTCAATAATGGGGGGGGGGTCTTTGTTTAGTTATTTCGTTTGTGGATTTTTTTCTTTTCTTTTCTTTCTTTCTTTTTTTTTTTTGGCAGTGCTGGGATGGAACCTTGTTCGTGCTAGACAAGCGCTCCCCCACAATAATCAGGTTTTAAAACGTTGGCCCAGAGTTTTCCCGGAAGGCAAGGATCAGAAACTCTTTGATAAAGCAATACAAGCTTGAGGGGAAGAGGCCTGGTCTTTCGCTTTCTGGGTCCTTCTGTAGGCCCCTCCGCCTTCTTTCCCTCACACGCTTGGAGTCTCCAGAGAGGTGAAGGAATGTTTATAGCCAGACTCAAGTTCAATGACAAAACCTTACCCGGAGGGGGAGGGGCACTGAATTTCAACCGTCAGCCAGACAAAGGTTAGGCACAGGTCTACCGCCTGGTTGACTGGCTGGGTCCACCTAGAGTCAGAGAGCTGGGAATCGGCGGGATGGGTATGGACCCTGCCGTTAGAGAGCTGCCTCTCTCTGCCCCTTGCCTGGAGCCTGCGGAGTGCAGCCCCTAGTGATGGCGCTCGCCGGCCTAGGTGGAGTTGGACCGATCAAAGTATAAATGGCTAGAGCGTGTCCGATCAGGGTCCAGACTTTTCCCTGGCATCCAGGACTGTGTGAGATGCTCCTATCCTCTTCCTAGCCAGCTCTCTCACATCCGGAGCTGGTGCGGGATCCAGTTTTCCCACCAGGATCTGCCTTTTCCCTTCTTCCCCTATCCCCACCCCGAGTTTTCCTCACATCTTGCCTGGGGGGGTTGATATTCTGATCATCTTTCCGGATCCTTCTTCCATACTGATTGCATCTCCTTGGTAGCCTCCAGATGCCATGGGTGTGTACATAAATCTTTCTCACTCCTGTTCCCCATTTATCCTGATTTGTAATCATTTACAAAGGTGTCTTCCCACCTCACAATGCCAGAGCTCATAGAATATAGTCCCCATGCTTCAGGGCTGCAGGCACAGGATCTGTAAGGCCTTAAGAAGAGAGATTTTATTTCCAAGGTATTTCCTCCTGCCTCCCACCTCCAATGGAAGGTTTTGTGTGCAGTAGGCATTCAGTAAATGAGTAGCTGGTTGAACTAAATTTCTGCATGTGTTTAATCTCCTGTGTTTGCACTTAGGTAAAGATGTTTCCTCCCTAAGTGGAGCTGGGTCTAGGGGTTTGAGTAAACCTGAATGGCCTCAGTTGGGCAGCCCCAGACTGAAGCAGGTGTCTGTCGGTGTCTGAAGGGACCTAGTGTGGAGAGGTTTGTTGAAGGTGCGAAAAGAGGCTGGGCATCCTATTCTATCAGTTGGTAGAGACCTGGAGCTTAAAGATTAAAAGGATTTGCTTTGGAGCCCAGGTTTTGCCTTTGTGACACCCATCAGGTAACTTTCCCTCTTATTCTCTATTTATTTTATAAAATGCTCTTTCAGTTGTGGGTTTTGTCAGTGTGGAGCAGCAACTCTGAGGGGGCAGTGGCAGGGGAGGAGCCCCCTGGAGGGTGGGGAGTTAGGTGAGTCCTGGGTGTGTTTGTAGATTCATGTGTCCATTTTAAGACCACCTTAGTAGTGGCAGTGGCTGAGCATGTGGGCATATGGCCCATGTCTCTGTGGTGGTCTCAGTTTCCCTGCACCTCCATGAACTTGTGGTGAGTCCCTTCCAGTTGCTCTTCAGATCCCAACACTCACCAAGCCAAGGAACTTCTGAGAGGGCACAGGTTTAGGGGGAAGGAAAGCAAGGGCCCAGAAGTTAAAGTACACTTTTTTTTTTAAAGGACCAGAGATTTTCCCTTAAGGGTGACTTAGTAAATCATTATTATCAAAGTTAAATTTTGCCCAGTTTTTGAAATAGTTGTTTTTATAAAATGTTATAGTTATAAATTAAAATAATACTAATAATATTAATTTTTTCTGTGCCAGGATTCCATCTCATCAGTCAAATTTGGTTGGGGGCTTACTGGTTGTGCTGGCTCCCACTGCTATCCTCTCCCGAGCCAAGACTACCCGCATGTCCCGGATGCTACGAAGCATTTTCTTTGTCCCTTTTTGCCTAAGTGATTGCTGGTCTTCTCAGAAACCAGCAGGAGGTGTCCCTACCCTGAGATCTCTGTGAGAGCCTGCGCCAGATCCTTCTCTTATTTGCAAAGACCTCAAAATCCCCCCCAAATTCTCAGAAGACCCTCTTCCAGAGCCTCCTGAAGCAAATCCCGGACTGGAAGATAAATAATGCCCTTGGTCCACGCATTAGCTAGTTTACCTTATTAGAGAGAAACCCTTGGAGATGGTAAAAACCGGACCGGTCCTTGGTTTGAAAAACGGGTGCGTAACATTTCTCCTTACTCCGCAAAGGCCTAGACCAGAATTCAACTTGCTTCTAGGCCTTGAGATCCGCAGGCATCGGTTTAAGGTTTCAGGCTAGCCTCCCAGTGGTCGAAAGCTCCGCTCCAGCACCTAAGCCTAAGAGAGGAATTACCAGAGAGCAGCACTGACTGCCGGCTCCTTAGAGAGTCTGGGGCGGAGCTCAACAAGACCGCACAGCCGGTGGTTCCCCCACTTCATAGCTGCAAGTCTGGGGCGAAGGCTCCTAGCCTCCCCGCCATCCGAGGCGAGGCGTCTCCCAGCGGCTTTCCCGGTGGCTCTCACTCTTCCCCGCCCCCTGCCGTTTGGCTTCCTCGCTCCTTCGCGAAGCCAGAGATGGCCCCTCTTTCCTTCACCTTCCTCTTTCTTGCCATAAAGCGTTTAGGAATGTGGGGGCGGGATGGTAGAGACCACCAGCCTGGATCCTCAAGTTCAATGGCAAAGTCCCTCCCCCTCCCCCCAGACTGGGTTCCAGCATTTGCTGCCTTTTCCTCCTCATCATTCTAGGGGCGACTGAGTTCTTTTGCTACACCGCTGTTTCCCCTACTATTTCGGAGGCAATTTAGGGAAGCGGAGGGGGCAACCATGGCATTCTTTCATTACCCCTCTGACCACTCCAACGCCCCCCCCCTCCACTTCTACACATAAGTAACTGGAATCCGAGAAAGAAAAATTGGCATTGGTTCTCCACTGGATGTTTTAAATCTCTCTCCAGGCCCAAACCAGCGTCTGAGGGGAAGGACCTGGTGTCCTGCTCTTGGGCAGGAGGCCGAGGACCGATCCAGTAATTTCTCCCCTCTTGCCCAGAGAGCAACTATTCAGGTGGGTGAAAATACATAAATTTCTTTCAAAAACGACGAAAGCTTCTCCTTTCACCCCCTCCAGAGCAGTCGCCTGTACGCTTTATGGCAAGTTTACAGGAACGAGTTCATTTATTTAATTCGCGATTGTAGCTCTGGGGTTTCTGTTAGACAGGACGGAGGTGGGGCACAGAGCTTTCCCTGAAGGAAAGCTAATTAAAGTGCAGCACTTAGGATCTTGAATAAAACTTTAATGAAAGGAAGGAGAGGAGCTGGGGGCAGAAAGGGACGGTCGCTCTGGGTTGGGGGATGGGAGCCTGCGGCGCTCCCTGTAACCAGGGGGCTCCATGGTTTGCTTTTTTTTTCTTTTTGATTTCTTGCTGCTAGGGCAGCTTTCCAGCCAGTAGGGGTAGCGGGTGGATGGGACTGGGGCAAATTCTCGGTCCGCTGTGGCCTCGTTGAGTGGTGGACGGCCGGAAGCGTTTGCATGCAACGGGAAAAGGTCCTAACCGTGGAGTCTCGGGGTCGTTTTCCGCTTTTCCATTGCCAAAATCTAGATTTTAAAAGAGCTTCCCGAGGTCGCGTCAACACATTTCACCACCACCACCACCTTTTATTGTGCTCGGTGAGGCCTCATAAAATCTACCTGGTTCAGAATTAGAAATGATTTTGGTCTTGGAGCCCGCGTAGTCGTGATGTTTCTTTCTTTGCTCAAAGTCTCACCTGGAGGAGCTCCTTTGGCTCCGAAGGAGAAGAGTATGGAGGGACGCTCAAAAGTAAAATCATGCCTTGTTGGTGAAAAGACTTTTTTTTTCCTGAGTACAGGTATGTCCCTCTGCGTCTACTTGTCCGCGAGAATGTCTGAAGTTACCTATTTGCGAACGCTGTGCTCACGCATTTGTCTAAGTAATTTAAATAAAAACACGATTGTAGCTTAAAATAGTACTTATTTGAAAGGAAAGAGCTGCAGGCGAGTGGATGTGAATGTGTAGATTTTGTTGTAATTTATGTATCTTTTGCGGTGTGTGTGTAGAGGGGTCAAATTCAGGGCCTCGTTCTTGCTAGGCAAGCGCCCTGTCACTGAGCCTTAATGTGATATGGACACAAATAAGAGATTTCAATGTGGTCAGTCGGTGGTGGGTGGATATAATTCACTTTGGGAATAAAGTGGGTGTTTGGAAAATGATTCCATAAAAAGGTTTAATAAAAAAACGAAATTGATATTTTTTTTTGCACAGGTTCCATACAAATAAGTCAGAAAAACGGGGGCACCGCGAATTATTATAAGAGGAAGGTGAATATATTATTCCCGTGTAACGAAGACGTGGACCGAAGGCAGATGGCGCCGCCTCCTTGTTCTGAGTCCTGACCACCCTGTTCTGTTCTTTTATTCCTATTGCTCATGCTGGTCCTCCTTGTTTTCCTCCTGGGCCTCTCAGAGACTGAATTTATACATGGACCAACACATCTGCCAATGGGTAGGCTAAATTGCAGGCAACACTGGGTCCTGGAGCTTTTCACACTTAACCCAGGACCCTGCAACCCTGGAGGCTCCAAGCCTCTGACTACTGTAAGCCTGAAGCTCAGCCGGGCGGCCAGCGGGTTCCCTTGAAATGGCGAACATCTGCCGGAAGGGGGCGCCCTTGTCTTCTTAATAGTCTAAACGCACTGCTTAGAATAAATCTCTTAACCCCTCAAATCTTTTGGTTGCTCTGAAATTATTGTGAGCAAAAATAGAGCCCCGAAAATTTAAGTCCTTGGCAGCAGAATGGAGGAGTTAGGGTCCTGGCAGTCTAGAAGCCCCATCACCCCCAACAGTCCTCTACCTGGGTTATCTCCATTAACTGAGGAGGCAGTCCATCTTGTGGCCTTTACCCCTCCCCATGTGGGGACCACTCGCCATGATGCTTCCCTCATTTATCTTACGCCTTGCCTCGTGTCCATCGGCGCTGAAGTCTCTCCACTTCTAAAGTTTGCAAAGGAGAGATTTGCCAGCATTTGGTCTCTTTGGTCAGGTTTGGGTTTATAGTGACAGAAGTAAGAACCTGTGACATGAAAATCTACCCATATGTGGCTTCTCTTGAGGGAAAATGTGGAAGGCAGAAAGTGATCTCCTCTGACCAGAATGTGTAACCAAGGAGCTTAGACTAGACCACAGAGCTTGGAAGGAATTTTTCAGTCAGGAAGGGGAGGTCTCATCCTCCTCCTATCCACCCCACCCCATGCACAAAAAGTCTGAGACCCAGGGAGAGAGGCTGACCTCCAGCCTTCTGCCTTTTCCCTCATTCTTGGCTCCTCTTTGGTAAATAAATGTAGAAGAATCAGTGCCGCTTCTCTTCTCATTCTTTCCCTGGGAGAGAAGCCAGGGCTGGGATCCTACCCAACCACAGGCCGGACACATTTGAATCCCTTGGCTGGGGCAGCCATCCTGGAGTTTCTTCAGGAACTGTGAGGCTGCTCTGAGCCCATTGAGATGGTGGCTTCTGCCAACCACTGCTCACCATCCACCCACTGGAAATTTAGGTCCAGAGGCTCTCCCTAGTTCAGGTCTGTGCACTGGATCACAGGAACCCCAAACAAGCCAGACTACAGGAAGGCCCAGGTGGCATGTCCCATCAGCCACTAGGCTCATGTACAAGACATCAGGGAATCATTACAGAGGTGGAAACCAGTGTCCCTCCCGAGGTGCCAGCTTTGCAAAGAAAAAAAGTCTACTACAAGTTTCCAGAATTTTGCACTATGTATCCCAGTCTGCATGTGGACCCGGAAAACAAGAGTCGGTGCCACTCTGCCTTCCAGCCACTCAGGATTCAGGGTATGTTGAGTGAGATAGTGAAAAGGAAAGGCAGTCTGAGGCCAGCGGGGCACTGGCCACCTGGAGTTCCTCCACCCTGTGCCTGAGTCTTGCACCTCTGCAGTCACCAGTTCTTTCACCCACAAAAACCTGCACATCTTCCCAGCCCGAGGCTCCAAAGTTCCTCTGGTTGTCTTTCCATGACAACCAGAGGAGGAAATGGGTGGTTTCATCTCCTGCTGAGCATGTTTGGGACTGGCCTGAGGGTAGCATAGGATACTACTCTCTTCCATAACTAGTGTGTCTGATAGGCATACTCTACAAAGCCACAAATATCTATTTCATGTGGCACCCAAATGCCCAATAAACCACAGCCTACTTGGGTCAGAACCACCAGGGACTTAGAGAGCAGACTTGGTGAATTTGGAGGAGGAAGTGAGAAGCTTTGAATTACCCAGGCACTTCCTCAAACTCTGTTTTTCTGGAAGAAGGACAGACTAGAGCTGCCTGTGGCTTCATTTTCATGCAACTGAAAAATCTAAGAGTTAGAGATAGGAATTCCCAATGGGCACAACCTAGAGGGTAGGTAGGGACATCCTTCCCAGCTGTCATCTTAGGAAAATCCTGGATGGGCATCATAGTTCCACAGAAGAATCTGCCTTTTCTCCTCTCCCCTGCTTTTCTGATATCACTGGAATGTGGGGGAGGGGTGTCTGAAAATGGAAGTAGCTCTGAGAGGAAGCTGCCCTGCAAAGGGATCTCCTTCCAAGTTTATTCATGATCAGCTCAATTCATGAAAGCAGTTTCTAAAGTGCTCTACAGAGCTCTAGATAGAAAATATGAGACTAATTATCATGGCAACTAGTACTGGTTATCATGATTATCACCACTGTTAGAATGAATGATTATGACTGGGATGGGTTCTTCAGGAACCCTGGCAGAGAGAACTGTAACTCTAAACCTCACTCTCCTGGCACATACAGGATGCCCAGGCTGCACCTGAGGAATAGTCCAGGAGCCAGTGGCCTGCAAAGAATGTCATCTCTGGGGGCCCTTCACAGAGTCCTTTGCCCAGTCAGGCTCTGGCAAGTCTCCTGGTCTCCCCAGGACACTCCCACCTTCCCCTGCCCCCACCCAGCCAAGAAGATCCCTCACGGGGTAGCGCTGGTCTTGACCTTGGCGAGAACCTTCTTTTCCTTGACCCGGCGGTTCTGAAACCAGATGGTAATCTGGCGCTCCGAGAGACTGGTAGCTGCTGAGATCTTGCGCCTCTTGTCCTTGGTAATGAACTTGTTAGCGGCATACTCGCGCTCCAGCTCGCGCAACTGCCCCTTGCTATAGGGAATGCGCTTCTTGCGGCCGCGGCGGAAGGCACAGCCTTCAGGAGGATGCTGCGCGCTGGAGTCTGTGTCAGCAAAGGGAGAGAGGAAAAGCACTCTCAGACCTCCACCTAGAGCCAACCCAACCGCAGGCCCCTGCCCCGAAAGCCCCGAGGCTACGTCATCTTGCAGGCACATACAGATCATCCTACAAGCGCATGTGCGCTCCGGCTCCCCCAAAGCACACTGGGGCACCCCCTAGATTCTGGTTCTCTGATCATATCTCAACCTCTCCTCCTGCAGGCCACCCTCACCCATCACTGTTCTCCCACCCAGAAGTCTACAAGCACACCCACCATACACAATCAGGCCTTTACCCACCATCACAAATATCCACCCCCACACGAATTTTCACTCTTGGCCACTCATAGATTCTACAGGCAAATTCTGTACAGTAGTAAACACGTTTCTGCTCACACACACACACACACACACACACACACACACCAATGCACACACCTTAGATGGCAGGAAAAGTAAGTTTTCCTTTGGAAATTGAAAACTTGCCCAAGAGAAGGTGAGGGTCATATTTTCTAAAGAACACCCAATGCCTCCTTTCCTCCCCCACCACCTTCACAGTCACTGAATTGTTAGTCTTTGTGTAGAATTAGGCTGGGATTGTGCTGGGTAGGAACACCCTGGCCCCCACTCACAGCAAAGGGTTCCCAGGCTCTCTGACACATTGAAAGGCTAGTTCCAGGGCTTCCTGGGGAAGTGAGGGAGGCTGGCTGACCTCAGGCTTCAGATAGCACCCAGCTCAGGTCCCTCACATTGACTCTCTGGAGCCTCCACCCAGGCCCTCCAGCAAGACCCTCCTTTAGAGTCCTAATAAACAACCAAGCTGCTCCTCACCAGCCCCATGTATCCCTCTTCTTCTTCGTCCTCCCAGGCAAGTGCCAGCATAGCCCACTCTCAGAGCCAAGGGGACCCAGCATAGTGGAGGTTACCTGCAAATGCCGCCTTCCAAAAGGGACCCGGTGGGTTCTGTTCACCCTGGCAGCACATCTGGCTGTTCCAGCCACTGGCCAGGGCCCAAGGCTGATAACTGTCCACAGGCAGCAGGGAGTCGTGGCGAGGCTCCCCAGGGGCACCGAGGGTCTGCACCACGGACACATCCAGGTAACTGGCCATAGGCTGGTAGGGTCCCGGATACCCCGGATAGAAGGCAAACTCGGTAGGGCGACTAGGGTACTCCTCTCCCGCCGCAGGAGTCTCCGTGGGGTAGGCAGCCAGAGTGGCTGCCTGGGCACAGGGTTTCAGCGAACTCCGGGACACCCGGCAGGAGTAGTACCCGCCTCCAAAGTAGCCATAAGGCACGGGAGCTGGGGATGCCCCCTGGGGAACCCCAGGACACGGGTGGCATTGCTTTGGTGGCTCTGCAGAGCCTGGCAGATCGAGGGGGCCATAGTTGACAGCAGGCATCAGCGTAGGAGCCGCTGGATGGCTGGTTAGTGGGGAGTGGGCGACTAGATTCCGACCCCCTCCCGCTCCCAGCAAGCCTTCGATATCTTTGGCCCCGTCCAAGGTGGCATAATTGCCGGGCTCCATGGGGCCAAGGGTCGGCTCATGGGGCGCTGGGGGTGGGGAATGTAAGGGGTACCCAGCTCACTCTCCCCACCCAGGCCTGGGGAATCCAAAGCGTTTTAAATCGCTCCCAGCTCGCACGGCGCCTGCATTCGCCCGGTCCGGCCGTCTTGACGCAGGAGACGCAGGGGCCCAGGCAGGCGCGCTGATTGGCTGCGGCTTGGGGGAGAGAAGCTCATAAAATCCTCCCGGCAGAAATTGCGGAGGGAGAGGGGACAAGGAGCCGAGCCCCACCTCCGTCGCCTCCTCTCTCTCTGGCTCTCTGTCTCCTGCGCTTTGGCAGGTTTAACGAGAGAATAAAAAGCTCTCCCAATAAAGTGTCCATCTCCTGGGGGGAAGGGGAGTCGGGGGTGGGGCGGGGACGCCGCTCTCGGCCTCAAAGGAGAACCCGGGAATGCGCCTGAGTAAAAGGAAGCTGAGAAGTGGGGGTTACGGGTACTTGGCAGAGCCCTTTACTTTGGCGCCTGGGTATCATTCCAGTTAATTCCAGATGCCCCTCCCGTCCCAGATGCGCTGTAAGGAGCTCCTCTGATGCCTAGGACGCCCCTTCCCCAGGGACCCTAACTCCTGCCCGCCCAGAAGGCTCTGGTGGCCCCAATCCCGGGTGAGGCGGAGCAAGGGGGCGGAGGACACGAACTCGACGTAGAAAACGTGCGGTCTGGAGCCCAGGACACGCAACGTCCGGGCCTGAAGGGGAAATGGGGCCTCTACATGTTGCCTGTGAAAGGGGGTCTGGATTTCCGTTTAAGGGTGGAGAAAGACAGACTCACAAGATATGACAGGAGGGAGGAAAGAAGGGGGGAGAGAGGGAGAAGGAGAACGAGTGAGAGAGGGAGAGATTCAGGGATTGCAGCACAAAGGGTGCTAAAGAGAGATTGAAGGAGGAGATGGAACAGAATCTTATAAAATCCTGAAGTTGGAAAAGAGAATCCTTTTTCACCCATCTTTTTTAGATCTCTGGGGAAGCAAAGCTTGATTAACTGGTCATGAACCAGCTTTGGGGATCCTGGATCCCGAGAATGCTGGAGGCTGTCTTGCCTGTGTGGAGTTGCCCAGCCCCAGCCGCTCTGCCGGCAGGTCCTGTCCCTGTGAGCCAAGGGGGCAAGCTAATGGTCCCCAGTGCCAGCACACTTCCACTTAAGCTGAGTGCCCAGAATGCCCAGCACCACATATGCTCCCTTTAGACTTTAAACTTCCTTAGAAGAAGGGGAGCCCCAACTGCTGGCAGAATTGCTTGAGGCCTCTCTGTTAGGGCCTAGTGTGCAGTACAATCTAAAAGATTCAGTTTCGTTCACAAATCTGTCTTTAGAGGTTTTCTGTTTTCCTTCACTATCCCTCCCAAATCAAATCCTCTATCTGATTTTTCTAGAACCTCCTCTCCACCTCCCCTCTAGTTTTTCTGGAGGAAAACAAGAACTTTTTCAGTCTACCCTAGGGTCTTGGCGGTTACCACCCTGAACTCTGAGTTCAGCCACATCCTCTCACCAACCTGAACTTGAACTTGAGCTATCTGGTGGGAAAGGGCCCAAGCAAACGAGTTGCTCCAAGTTTTGGGCTGCAGTGTGACATAGTAGATTGCTCTCTGTGAATATTGCTAATAATTGAGGACACCTAGCAAGATTTTACAGCATTTGAATACAAGGGAAGAAAAGGAGGGCGATGTCTATTCAATGCTTTTCAATATCTCATCAAAGAATTTTGCTTGTCTGTGAAAAGGTAAAAATAACAGGATTTTCTCCTTTATAAAGACTCAGAATTTTTCACTGGTTTTTATTTGATAGTTTATGGATACATAGGACATTTCCACAATTTCAGTTTCCAGTAGGTAAACATATATATATGCACATACATGTATGTGGAGGGTAAAGCTTCTGTGTGTAAATTTATTCATGCCTATACAGTGCAGGCACGAATAGATTCCTAAATTTTAAAAAATCATAGCCATACTCTAAAACTCAACCTTCCTAGGCATAAACCCAACAAAAATGAAAATTATTATCTATCAGAAGGCATGTTTTAGTGCTTGCTTCTGCAGGACATATACTAAAATTGGAATGATACAGAGAAAATTAGCATGGTCCCTGTGCAAGGATAACATGCAAATTTGTGAAATATTTTAAAAAGGAAAAGATGAAGGAGGAGGAGAAAGTGGAAGAGAGAACAGTAGAGGTGGCATGTACTAGAAGGTACTTGACAGCATTATCATAATAGCTAAAAACTAGAAACAACCCAATGTCTATCAACAGTAGGATAGGTAAAGAAATAAAACTGGAATTAAACAATAAAATATAATACAAGAAGCCGGGCGCGGTGGCTCAAGCCTGTAATCCCAGCACTTAGGGAGGCTGAGACAGGAGAATCGCGAGTTCAAAGCCAGCCTCAGCAACGGCGAGGCGCTAAGCAACTCAGTGAGACCCTGTCTCTACATAAAACACAAAATAGGGCTGGGGATGTGGCTCAGTGGTCGAGTACCCCTGAGTTCAATCCCTAGTACCA
>CM053402.1:22606376-22631846 GCA_028644305.1 Xerus rutilus
AGTCTCCCCTGCAGGACATGGTTTTAATTAATTACTGAGTTGTTCAAGGTGACTCATGTGTGAAACACAATTTGCAGTCATAAACTAAATCTCACGCAATCCATTCTGAGTAACGGGCTGTTTGCTATCCTCTCCAGAGACTTACACAAAATTTATATTTATCCTTTGAGGGTCTTGGGTGAAATATAAATGAGACTTTAGCCTAAAGAAAGCTCACTCAGCCAGTTCAGGGTATGAAGAGATTGGGTCTTATTTTCTCAACTCCTGAATTGACAAGGTTTCTTTCTTAGAAAATCTGTGTGTGTGTGTGTGTGTGTGTGTGTGTGTGTGTGTGTGTGTGTATGCATGCACATATATTTGTTTTGTTTCCCAATATCTGCAAAGGACATGTGAAGCCATCTGATGAAGAATAGAAATTTATGCTTGAGTTTTGCTTCAGCTGGTCCGACAATTGCAGCTCCTCTTACTTACTATTGAAGCCTCTGAAATTCGGTGTTTATCACCCAAGATCCACGTTTGCCTCACATCTGGAGTTCTCTACTGTTCAGCATGCAATTGCTTTGTCTGGGATTTTACTCCTTTCTGTCTAACTTTAAAAGTCCCTTTACTCTAGAGTTGGGGATATAGCTCAGTTAGTAGAGTACCTGCCTTGCATGCATAAGGCCCTGGGTTCAATCCCCAGCACTACCAAAAAAAAAAAATGTCCTTTACTTTAGGCTGTGCATCTAATTACCCGTAGGGCCATTAGCATTGTGAGGCCTTGAAGTCCACAACATCCGGGGGTCTATTTTTTAAAAACCTTTTTGGGATGCTTTTTTTTTTTTTTTTAAACTTTCTGGGATGGTATGGTTGAAGAGTTGAAGCTGTTCACTTAAACAGAATCTGGAAGAAAGAGGTAGGATGCCTGCTCTGGGCAGTACCACCTGTTTACCAGCTCCACTGGACCAAAGCAATGCCCAGTGAGTGGAGGTGATGTAGGTAGGAGGGTTGGAGAAGAGAAAGGTCCAAGGAAGACTTTGAACTCCCCACCCAGAGTTCAACCAAAGGAGTGGGGGACTGGCCCCAGAAAAGAAGGCTGGGTCTTTTGGGGGAAAGAAGAAGAAATTAAAGGAAAGAAGAAGGAATAAAGAAGAAATAAATAGCAGGATGCCTTGTTTTCTCTTAGCCTTTGTCTGATTCCTGAGTTGGGGCCCTGAACTGAGCCAATTCTGAGTTGAGGAAAGTTCCATCTGCTTTTTCTTGATTTTCTTTTCCCTTTTGCCTCCTTTAATTTCTTTCCTTAACCGGGAAGCTAGATTTTTTTTCTAAAGTAAAAATAGAGGCTGTACCCTGGGTTCTATCAAGAGCATAACAAAAACGGGGAGGGCTGAGTTTCAAACACCCTTCAGTTCCCTCTGGACCCCAAGAACTCTGACCTGGCTGGTCTTGGAAGTTCCCCTAGGAATTTCCAAACATTGGGTAAAGTCTGTGTCTAGCTACAGTCTTGACTTGGAATTTTTTTCCCCCATTCACAGCCAGGCCAAGGAGATTCCAAACTGAAACAAAATAAAATCCTCTTTCTCTCTCTAGACTATTTGAATTTTCATGTGGAGGAGATAAATTTGATGCAGTTTCAAAGAATGTAGCAATTTTGCAAATGCAGGTGGTGGAAGGTCTCCTTCCCTAGGAAGACAAATTTGTCTGCTCTGCAAGGCATCCCCAACCACGGCAACAAGCACTGGTCCTTCAAAGGACATACTCATGGAACACCACACAGCTGTTCTGTCCTCACCGGCAGACGATCTGACCCAGGTTTTGAATGAGTCAATTAACCAGTAACCAGTTAATCCCTTCACCATACCTGCAATACTGAATCCAGAGAAAGTCCCCTAGAGAAATGGATGTTGTCTGAGGAACCAAAGGGAGGAAAAGAGTAACAGAAAAGTTGGAGTTAAAAAGATTAGGGTATTTGCCAAGTGTGGTTGTGCACCACCTGTAATTACTGTTACTTGGGAGGGAGGCTGAAGCAAGAGGATGGAAAGTTCAAAGGGGAGGCCAACCTGGGCAACTCAAGGAGACCTTGTCTTAAAATAAAAAGGGTTGGGGTAAATGGAAAGGCCCACAGCCAACACTCTTGAGATTGGAGTCATTTACTACTCAATTCTCAAGTTACAATGAGGCCATATTGAAAAACCCATAACTAAACACCACTTCAACTGGAGTTTACTTGTGCTTGGCCCTTTTAAAATATTTGGCATAATTATAATGCACCAATAAAAACATAATAAATTTTCAAAAAAAAAAAAAAGCTGAGGATGCAGCAGTTTAGTGGTAGAGTACTTGCCTAACATTGCAAGGTCCTGTAACTAATCCCCAGGACTAAGAGAGATATGCAGAGTGTAGAGTGGAGGGGGGGTCTTGAGGAGCTAGACAGAAGGGCAGTGGGGAGCAAGATTGTCCAGAACTCATTTTGAGGCAGACATAAATCCACTCAGCTCAGCACTCACTAGATTGGCCAAAATAACCAGTCAGCAGGCCAGGTCCTGAAGAAATCGGCCACAGCCTTTGTTTGGCTTTTCATTGACGGGAAATTTTACCTTTCGTACATTGTTAGCTCCAGTGGGAGCTGGTCAGGGACTTGTGCCTTTATCTAGGCTAGATTCTCTCTGTCCACACATAACCTTCCTGTGGAGGTGGAGGATTCTCTTGCTTCATCTCTAATTGGGTTTTCAAGGGAAAGTGTTGTGATTTATTGCTTATAAACAAAACAACCTAGAGTAATCCTGAAGTTTTATAAACTCTAATCTTTTTTTTTTTTTTTTTTTTTTGGTACTGGAGATTGAACTCAGGGGCACTCAACCACTGAGCCACATCCCTAGCCCTATTTTGTGTTTTATGTAGAGACAGGGTCTCACTGAGTTGCTTAGCACCTCGCCATTGCTGAGGCTGGTTTTGAACTCACAATTCTCCTCACAATTCGCAGCTTCCCAAAGTGCTGGGATTACAGGCCTGCGCCACAGGGCTGGTTAACTCTAATCTTATTTCCTTCCTCCAGTTAAGCCCAGAAAGGGGGGGAAGTGTGAATCCCACTGGGGACAGAAGTCTGGGCTTCACACATGCTAGGCAAGTGTTCTATCCTTCACCCATAATTTTAAAGTCCTAAAAAGCTAAAAAGTTTTTATTTTTATGTTTATTATTAGTCTTATTCTTGGTTTTCTCTTTCTCGAACAGAGCCACAGGCTCATTTATGACAAACAAAACTGGAGGATTTGGGCAAATATACTCAGATTCCAAGCTCCCTCCATCACCTTCATTTAGCCACATTAGTCAAATGGGGTCAGAGAGTAGGGTAAAGAGAGAAACAAGATTCCAAGAGTTCTAGCCGGAGCTGACGCTGATTTTTCTTCATTCGGCAGTTTCTTTGGAGGGGACTGACAAAGGGGGAGCAGAATCTGCAGAAAGGGAGTGGAGGAGGTAGAGAATGGTTATTAGTGCAAAGGAGAAAGAAACAAAGAGAGGAAGCTGCTGGTCTGGAAGAGAATTCAGCCAGTCAATAATTCCTGAGCAGTCTGGATAATTTTAGTTTCAGTGGGGCTGCTTCTTAAGGAGACATCCGAAACCTGGGAGGTTGGCTGACTGGTTCTTAAGTCACAGTTCCCCTTCCAGGGCTCCTCTTGGCTCTGAGGAGGGTGGGATCTTATGTCCATCATGTCCTCCTGGCCCTGATGCCCACTCCTCCAACTCGGTATATCTTTACCTATCTGTTCCCCTTCCCAGAATTCATCCTTCAGATTTGCTGAGGATCCTGATGACCACAAAACCATCTCCAACCTTCCTTTCTTAATGGATTTCAGCGTATCTTTTGAATCTTGCTGTGCTTCAGTTTGCCTTTATTTTTCGTGAAGTGGACTCAGGAACAGCAGAAGCAATCGCCTAGGCAGGAAAGGGGAAGATTTGGGCAAATGTGAGGAGAGGATTAAATCCCAGACCCACATTTCTTCTGCGCGGGGTGGAATGGTTTCTGGTGGCTCCAAAGAGAACACGCTCTAAGAATCGCTGGACCCGCCAGCTCCAGCCTCCTCCCTATTCTCAACATTTTTCCCGGACTCCCAACTAGGGTTAGGAGCTTGAGAATCTCCCGCCGGCTGGCTGGCTTCCTCACCAAATTCTCTGATGGTAGCAGCGCTTTGTGCAGCCCGCTATCTTTTGAATAATGCATGGGAGCCTGTCCAGCCCGGTGAAGTGACCCGAAGCGGGGTGCAAAGAGCAAGGGGCTCCGGGTTTCCTCTCTCAGGCTGCTTGGTTGCTGGTACTCTTTTCTAGCCTGGGCAGGGAGGGAATCGCAGAGAGGAGCCGAAGGAGGCATTGCTCTCAAGGAGTATTTCTTCGCATCAGGGGTATATTTGGTGATCTCCCCATCGGCCTATACTCCATTCCCAGGTCCGCTTCTATTCCTCCGAAGCATCCGCTCAATGGGCAGCCCCGGATTCCCTGGGTTGACTCCCACACCAAGTTGCCTCCTCCTCAGAATAATATCTCCGTGAGTGGGCTCCAGGGTCCCTGGGTGAAAAACTGAAGATCTACACTGCCAAGATGACGTGGGAAGCCCAGAAACAAGTAGATTTAAACTTGAAAACAAACGGTTAGAATCTGTCTTTGAAAAAAAAAAATTAATGGTACAACTATTTCCCCCGCTTCACTCTTCAGTTAGAGGTCTGAGCTGTACAGACCTGGCCTGGGAAGTAAAAAGGAATTCGTATCTATCCCCTGCCCCCAAATAAAATCATTTTACCCAGATTACCAGTTTAGGCATTCTTTTTATGGAATTAAGCTCTGCAAACTTGTCTCAGAAAAAAGGGTTTTGCTTTTATTTTTTAAAAAACGAATTATGAAGTAAACAGCCTGATTTTTGTTAGTTCTAATTCTATGATAAAAGTCTACATTTTCATTGTTATGAACATTGTATAGATCAGCACTTTATAAGCAGAAAAATAATTAATTATAATTTTTCTATATTTTATAAGTTGTCCATAATATTTTTATTACTTGCATACTAAAAATAAACACTACTAAAATAGTAATTTCTTGATTTTAGTTTATCTTTAAAATTTTTTTTTAGTTGTAGATCGACACAATACTTTCATTTGATTTATTTTTATGTGGTGCTAAGGATCGAACCAAGTGCCTCACACATGCTAGGCAAGTGCTCTACCACTGAGCCACAAGCCCAGCCCTTGATTTTAGTTTATCTTTTTAAAAAAACGGGCAACAAATGCATGCTAAAGAAAACAATTCAAAAATTACAATGGTTCATACATTAAAAAGGAAAGTAAGCTAGGCAAGGTGGCCCCCATCTGTAATCCCAGCAACTCCGGAGGCAAAGGTGGGAGGGGCACAAGTTCCAGGCCAGCCTCAGCAATTTAGTGAGACCCGGTTTCAAAATTTAAAATTTTTTTTTAAAGGCTGGGGTCATAGTTCAGTGATAGAGCGGCACCGGGTTCAGTCTCTAGTACTGGGGGCAGGGATTATATCGTCCTCCCATCTCTTCTCTCAGTTCCCCTTCCAGAAAGAACTATGGTTCCACAGAGGTGTGTGTAAATGTAGCATTTTAACATGAATGGCAGCATACTATATACAAAGCTTTATGTTTTTACTTTTACGCCTCTCCCACCACCACAATACTGAGGATTGAACCCAGGGCACTCTACCACTGAGCTGCATTCCTAGCCATTCTTATTTATTTTGAGGCAAGGTCTCTAAGTTTCCCAAATTGGCCTCCTGCTCCAATTTGTGATCCTCCTGCCCTAGCCTCCTGAGTTGTTGGGATTAATAGGAGTGTGCTGCAACAACCGGCTTGCGTTTTATTATTACTGGAGACTGGACCCAGAGTCACTTTGCCACTGAGTTATACCCCCAGTTGCTTCAGGCCTCACTAAGTTGCTGGCCTTGAATTTGCAATCCTCCTACTTCCGAACTTTTACTTTAAATCTTAATGTGCTTAAAGCTTAATTCCTGTTTTGTAATGGCTCCAGTTTATTGTATAGATGTACCGTTATTTAATTAGGTGATTATTGAGAGATACTTAAATTGTTTCCAATTTTCCTTTCCTCTTTTTTTTCTGCTGGTGCACACTGTATACACTATTCTGTGTATATGTACATGTCTGTATGATAGATTATTAAATGAGCAATATCAAAAGACTTGTCTTTTTTGGTTTTGGGCAGTACTGGAGATTAAGCCCAGGGCTTCCTGCAGATTAGCCAAATGCTCTACCACTGAGCTACACCCCCAGCCCTTTAAAAAACAACTTTAAAAAAATTTTTTTTGATGGGGCTGGGGTGGTGGCTCAGTGGTAGAGCACTTGCCTAGCATGCATGAGGCACTGGGTTCGATCCTCAGCACCACATATAAATAAATAAAAAATAAAGGTCCATCAACAACTAAAAAAAAATTTTTTTAAATTAAAAAAAATTTTTTTTTGAAACAGGGTCTCACTAAGCTGCCCAGACTGGCTTCAAACTTTCAATCGTTCTGCCTCAGCTTCCTGGTAACTAGGATAACTAGCATGTCCGCTGATCCCCGCTAAGATTTGTGCATTTCTAATTTTCATAGAGGGTGAACATATAGCATTTTAGTAGTGTTAAAATATATCTGTGGGCTGGGGGTGTAGCTTAGTGGTTAGAATGCTTGCCTTGCAGTGTGAGGCCCTGGATTCAAACCCCGTTTTGTGCATGGGGGAGATTTATGTACTTTTTTGGAGAGCTATTTGTGTCCTCCTATTTTCTATTTTTTTTACATTCAAATTGTTATTAATTTGTTTTTTATGATATTTTGTTAAAATGTGAAATTGTGGTTTGGTTTGGTCACTAAAGATCATTGTTGTTATAGATGTAAATTTTTCTCCATGTTACACGTATTGGAGTTTTCCCGACAATTGTTCCACAAAGGTTAAGGACAGAATGAAAGGAATCGGGAGATTGCCCACTTGGATTTTCTCCCCCCCCCTTGGAATCCTGGCTTATGGGGAAGTGGGGAGAGGTTTGTTTTTCGTTAACAATTCCCATCTTCTCTGTCTTTAAATTAGAAGCCACAGAAAAGTCCCACGTTGAACCGTGAATGGAAAAGGCTTGCGGAGCTACAGAATCCAGTCTTTAGCTCCCTTATCCACCAGCAGCGTCGGTGCTCTAAACTTCCTCAACCCAGGGCAAACTCCCCTTCCCAGGTCCCTAAACTCCCGCCCCGGAAGCCTCAGGATACCCCTCTGGAAGGAAATGAGGATAAGGTCTAAGACAGGGCTCTTCAGGAACCTAGCAGAGAGGCTTTTCCAGATTCCACTTCCACCAGGGGCAGAGGGACGTCTATCACCTTGGCCTCTAGTTACCAGTGAACTGAAAGCAGCTACCTCACCCTTGTAACTCACGAGAGAGACTAGGACCTAGAGATGGTCACCAACTTATTTACATTCTCCAAGGACAGCAAGAACTGGACTGGGTCTAGGTGATGTGGGGCTGGAGTTGCCTGTGAGGTAGGAAAGTGAAAGGTCGGAGGGATGCCATCCCAGAGATCCCAGAGGCTCCTCCAGCTTCTGGGTTGGCCGATCAGCCAGCTGCCTCCAGAATTCCAGGAGAGAAGTCCGTGTTCCCAGAGTGTGTCGCCAACTCAGCCTTCTTCAAAGGCACCGGATTTTCCAATGACAGGGAATTTTTCCATAACTTTGCAGGGGTTTATGCTTCAGTCCCGTATTCCCACCACTTTCAGAAATTCTTTGGAAGACAAAATACTTTGTGTCACTTATCCTACCTGGCCAACACAAGAAACGAGAAAAAACACACCAAGGCAGGTCTTTATAGGACAGGTCAAGGGAGAATTCCAGCCTTGTAGGGTTCCATGGTTCGGAGAAGTTTTCCCCAGGTGAGGAGAGGAGAGGAGAGGAAAGGGAAGAGAGGAGAGGAAGCCGGTAACACTTTCTGAGCAGGTAGAGCAAATACCTCTTCACAGTGCTTGAAGTTTGAAACTCATTTATACTTTCCCCAAGATTTTGTTAAAATTTACCCCCTTAGAATTGTTGGAAGTGAAATATGGATTTAGTAAATCAAATTCTGAAGTTTTTCTTCAAAAATTTTCAGATCATGATTATCATTATTTTATTATTGCCCAAAGACCTCTGCCAGAAATAACCTGGAGGGCTAATTTCTGACCGATAATTTTTAATTTTTTGGTCCTGTTATCAAGTCATTTCAAGTGAGAAAATGTTCCAATCTATCCAAACAATCGTTTGAATTCATGTAAACTGCATACTCAGGCTCAAGGCATCTGCTCTTGTCGAGAAAGGAAAGTGGTCCTTCCAGGAAGGAGGTCTGCAGGCCCACTCTGGGGACCATTTTGCTCTTCCCTGTGGGTTCCACTTCCCCATGCCCCTGCCCTGACTCTGGGCAGAGGCTGTCTTCCAGGAGGATCTCTCCAGGACCCTTCCATTCCCCCACCCCTGAAGTGTGGGGTCAGGGGAGGAAGAGCTGAGGAAAGATCTGCTTGAGAGTAGAACCAGTGTTGCAGGGGTGACAGAGTGGGAACCCCTGAAGCAAGCAGCTGCAGTGAAAGACCAGATTTCTAATGGCAGCTCCCTCCATGCTGGACAGATGGTCTTAGAACCTGGGACCTCGACCTACACAGGCACTGTCTACACTTCATGATGCCAAGGAAAAACCATGATTGTCCCCGTGTTGCCCAGCAACAGTTGTTTCAAGTGAAGACAGTGTCTCTCATTAGTCTGATCCTAATTTGATTGTGAACAGAATCTAAAGAAGCAAAGGAAAGTGAGTTGAAAACATCACTTGGCTATTCATTCTGAGTGGAACGAGCGGATCAATCCTTCCCCCATCCCCATACTCAGGGTTGGATTGAGAGAGATTTTAAGCCTCGGTTTTGAAACCTTTGTTGCCATTCTCTGACATCAATTTCCCCTTTCTGTCTCTTAGTTTTTATTGTTGTCTGAAGCTCCTAGAAGGCAGTGTCCCCATGGGCAAGGTGAGTTGTGGTGGAGTAGATGGTGAATGGGGCCCTATTTTAGAACAATTAGGTGACACAGAAATTTGGTTCCGGGAGCGAAACTGGAGGAGGGAGTAAAATGGAGAGCAGGAGGGCAAAGGCAGAGAATTGTATGTGGCAAAAGAGAGAACTGTGGTGTACTGGACTCTAGCAGCCTAGGAAAGTACAGGGACACCCCATGCGACCCCCCCCCCGCCCCGCCCAGGGGTCGGGGAAGGGACAAATAGAGAAGTCTAGAAAGGCAAAGAAGTTAACGATGTTTGGTCGTCTGGGGGCTTATCAGTGCGCCGGGGTCAGACCGGGGCCGAGCAGAAGCACTGAAGCAGACGCCGGCCAGGGCTGGGGTGGTGCAGGCAAGGAGGGGCTGCCCAATCCGCTCAAATGACTCCATCTGAGACCCCGGAGCAGCTGGGCTCTGAGATGTGCCTTTTCAGAGCCCCCAGGTGGAAGGAAAGGGAAGGGAGTGGCTGTTGAATTATTAATTTTTTCGTGGTTCTGAAGGTAGGGGGAACTTCGCTTCAGAACACGGATGGAAAGAGGGGGAGACTGAACTTCCCTTTCTTCCATCCTCACTTCCAGGCCCCTTGAACCCCAACTCCTGGCTGGTGAGACACAACATGTATCTTGGTTTTTCTCTGTCTCGGGCTTCTTTCTCCCTAAGAGTGAAGAAGAGTCTTTCTCGCGGTTTGGGGTAAAGGGGGCTTGCGGGGGGTGGGGGGGGCAAGGAATAGTGCAGACGGGTTCCTACAAGCCTGATTATGCAAACCATCTTCTCCCCACCCCTGAACCTTGAACCTGGGCAGCTGATGGCATTGACGGGGCGGGGTCGGGTGCGGAAGCACCAAGTGTCCCCTCCAAGGACTTCTGTTCAGCGCTTCTGGGCCTGGAGCGAAGCCTTTGAGAGAAAGACCTGGGTCGCAGTAGGGATGTTTGGGAGGCCGGGTAAGGTTTCCAAGCCTCGGTCTCCACCCTCCGCAGAGCGTGGGCTGCTGGGTGGGGGCCGGGCTCGGGTGTCTCCCGGCAGTGAATCAGGCTTCTGACCTCAGCGCCATCCCGGCCTCTCTCCGCAGGGTAAACATCCTCTGCACTTTGGAAACTGGTGGGACAAGAAAGTCCAGGGGGTGGCAAAGAGAGGCAGGGAGGAAAAGAGGGATTCTGGAAGGAGGAGAGGTCCCCTCACCACCGCATCCCCCTGGAAGCCAGCTGTGGCCTTCCATTAGGCTGCCTCGCTGCTCAGTTAAGGCTGAGGAAGGACCATCCCAAGGGACACAGTTTGTCTGTGGAAACCCTACTATGGAAATAGTGGGTAAGTTTGGAAGGATGAGGGGAGCAGAAAGGGGCAGGTTCTCAGTTTTTCAGAATCACCTAAAAGATACTTCTCTGAAGGGAGATCAGGCATATGTGGAGGGTTAAGGGCAGAAGCAGTTAGTGCCCCCCCCACCACCACAAGAGTGGAAACCTGCACTCTTTAAGAAGGGAGCTGAGCGCAGGCCTGGAATCCCAGCAGCTCAGGAGGCAGACAGGAAGATTTTAAGTTTAAAGCCAGCAATTTAACAAAACCCTGTCTCAAAATAATAAAAAGGGCTGGGGATGTGGCTCTGTGGTAAAATGCCATGGGTTCAATCCCCAGTAAATCCACCCCCACCAAAAAAGGAACTTAATCACTAAACTTTAAGAGAATGGTTGCTGCAGCTGTCCTTCTTAATGTTGAAGACAGTGTGAGGAAGCTGTTTTGATTCCAATTTCCAAGCCATTTTTGGGTCACCAGCCAGCAGAGCAGAGAGAAGGAGCTATGAGATAGAGTAAACTGAACATAGACACCCCCCCCATCCCACATCCTGCCAGTTTCAGGCTCCAGCAAGTGTCTTTATCTCCCTGAGAATAGTATCCCCATGAATAGAATAACAAGTACAGTGTTGATGCCAGAATCAAATCAATGCAGTGACATGCCTACCACAACACAGACTAGCACTTAGTGGCCAAAAAAAAAAAAAAAAAAGTCCCGCCTGCCTCAGCTTCTTCTTGGACCTTGCCAAGACCAAACTTTCTGTTACCCAGAAAAACCCATGGTCATTTGGCCCCTGCCCAGTCCTAGCCAAGTGTCTAAGAAGTTAAAGGAAAGAATCACACCCAAACAGCTCTTCTTCGCAGACTTTTGAGGGGAAAGAAAAAAAGGAAGAAGGGAGAGAGAGAGCTCAGTGCCCTTTTCCAGCAAATAGCTCTCTACATGAGGAGCTTTAAGTGCTCTGAGCAGAGGTAGATGGGAGTGAAGCCTCCTGGTGTGGGCAGCCACACTTCTAACCGCTGGTTTTGAACATTCCATTTATTTTAAGATGAAATTTCAGAGGAAGAGCAGCCTGGCAGAAAACTCCGATGTCTCTGGGTTTGCGACTCAGGAGACCTTCCTTGGAGTTGTCCTCTGTATTAGGTATGACCTGGACTTCACTGAGCCTGTTTCCTACACTGAAAAGTAATCACTGGAAGTCCTAATGGAAGCAGCCACGGAATGGAGATGACCATGCTGGAACGTGCATCTCTGTTCCCCTGCATGGCTACACTGATCTACATACTAGAAATAAATTTTGTGTATTCAGGTTAATTTCAAACAACTATGGTCAGGGAAGGGCCCCCCGTGCCAAAATCCCGCGAGGTCTTAGAGTCACTTAGAGTGTTCGGTCTTGCTTCAGACACTTTCTGACTTACACCGTCTCTTGAGTGCAGTTTTTTCATCTGTAAATGGGGTTAGTATCTCCCTTATAAAGTGTTGGGAGGATAATAAACCTCCTCGAGCGCGTTGCTCCCATGCTTAGCACATAATTCGCTCCACATAAGCAGCAGGGGCGCGGTACCTAAGCCCATTCTATGCCCTTTGCGGCTTTGGGCATCCCAGCGCCAGATTCTGGGGACAAGTGGTCAGAGGTGCAGAGGAAACCTTCGCTTGGTAACCAGTTGTCTGACCCTGCCCTGAGCATTTCTGCTTTGTAAGGGCTCCTGTCCGACTTCTTCCAGTCTGGCCGACCCGGCTGGGGCAAAGCGGGACTTCCCAAACAAGCCTTATGGCCCCTCGCTGCCTGCAGCTCCCGTGCGGTGCCGGACGGCATGATTTGGCTGGAAAGCGCCAGTAGGCGGCCGCTGGGACCCTGCCTGCAAGGCACAGTGTCCTGAAAAGCTCTCAGAAAGTAGCTGCCCACTCGAGATCTTTCTGTACCAAGGAGCGCGGAGGCACAGCATCCCGGATCAGACGTACTCCTTCGAGTCGCTTGGAACAGCAACCTCGCCCTGGACGTGAGGAATAGATACTCCCCACTCCCTCCTTCCCGCTGCCTTTTTTCCTCTGTACATCCTGATCTCCAATTCCGAGAAAATTATCAAACTTAGCTTTCCAGGAGTATGACTTCTCTAACAGGACCTAGGAGGTAACCCCACAATAGACCTTACTCTCTTTTGAGAACCATATGCCCGACATGTCCCCAAAGTTCTCCGCACTTATATTTTCCCACTACTGAGGATTGCGCTAGCGGGAGGGACCAATTAATTGATACTGAATCCAGTGAATGATTTTTCTCTCCTGTTCTTCCCTCTCTTCAAACTGAATCTCAAATAATCAAGAAATTTGCTGAAAAATGAAGATCAAATAAGAAACATTCTAACCAACACTCTTTTCCCCCCCTCTCTTCTTTTAGCAGGATGTGAATATAACTACTGTGCATCTCCCCATGAAAAGTTCCTAACCAGGTGGCAAGGAGTATGACTTTTCATAGGCATATTGGACTCTAGAGACAGCAAAAGGCTGCAGGTCATAAAGGGGGCCTGTTCAAGCTATGTCAAAGCAGCCAAATTATGACATGAAAACTGGAGGAGTTGATTCAGACCTTTCATGTTTAAATAAACAGAGGGACATACTATTGAAATACTCAAATAATTTTTTAAAATTGGAAACATTCTTCTCACTGGAGCTCTATTTGTACTGGAGGTGTGGTAGACAAAATTAGGGATGTCAACTAGCTGTTTCCTGATTTAAAAACAAAAACAATTGCCCCTCCTTAATTTTCTGCTTCTCAGCTATGAAATGGAAAAAAAGAACTCAAGTCTTGCTTAGACTGGAGGAGCTCTGCCCATGAAGGGACTGTGGGAATTGACATGAGTTTGGGGTGGAGAGGTGAAAGGGTGGAGGGAATGAGAAATGGAGCAGACACTGAGTCAGAGGCCCAAACCAAGGTCTGCCTCTGTATCCTTATGTTCCCAAGCCTCAGTTTCTGATTCTGTAAAATGGGGATACTATTGATCTCACAGGACTGCTTGGAAGAGTAAATAAAAATAACATGTGAAAATGGTTTATCATTATCAGCTTTTCTTTGGTGTGGGCCAAAGTGAAAGGAGACCACAGCAGGGAGGGAGGGGTCCGGCTTGGGCTCCAGCCCTAGAATGGGTATGAGCATCCCCATGGCCACTGGATTTCCTGACGTGAGTTTAGCTGGCTTATTCTAACTCTTGGCAACATCCAAGGGGAAGTGAGAGTCTACCGCAGCAAGGCTGTCTCAGTCCCTGTTTGCTTTGGCCACATTGTGATGGCCTTGCTGGTCTTGCTGGCTTTGCCAACAGGATTTTGGTGTTTGCTCTCCCGCTTGGCATGGCTGCTGAGGCAGCTGGCATTCTGCTTCTGATTACCAGGATTCAGGTCCTAATTACTAGAATCAGAACACAGGTCGGCTGCAGGCTGGTGTTGCTCCAGGCAAGAGGAATTTCTCAGTGCTGCCTGCTTCCTCCAATATCCTGCTGTTTCTGCCCCTTTCTCAGATGTACAGGTTCCATTTCATTATCATAATGACTCCTAGGCTTGTGTAAGTAGGGTGGAGGAGGGATACCTTGGTCTTTCCTTGTTTTTTGTTTTCTGCAGTATTAGGGATTGAACCCAGGGCCTCATGCATGTTAGGCAAATAAATGTTGTACCACTGAGCTACATCCCCAGCCCCAGCCTTTCCCCCTTTAAAATGGCTGCCCAAGGAGTACAGAACCAAGCACTAAGAGGAATCAGGAAGTAAGCCAAGAAAAGAAATGAGATAAAGAGAAAATTGGCAAACTGAGCTTTCCAGGAAAATGCCTTCTCTAACAGGACCTTTGAGGCAACCCTACAATAGACCTCACACTGTCTTTTGGGAACCCTATGCCCTGCATGAGAAACTAGGCACTGATTCGTGATCTTAAAAAGGACTTGCTTTGCTTTCCCACATTTCTTTTCTCATGTTTTCTGGTGACAGTGGTAGATATAGGAGCAAAGGGGAAGGGAGGCTCTTGCTGAAGGTCATCTCAGAACAGTCAGAATTCTCAGGGGGAGAGTGGTGGGAGCCTGATCGGCAGGCTCCTGCTAGGAAGAACATGTGCTTAGAACAATCTCATCCCCTCCCACCCTGAGGCGACTCCTGGAGCCTCCAGCCCCTCCCCAGCACACAGTGTGCATCCAGGAGACATGAAATACGCTCCACATGACACATTGCCTGTTTGGCCCTCCCAGGCTGCTAGTTAATAACTTAGAATCATGGCTGGAGAAAGCAAAATAATTGAAAGCAATGCTTAGTCAATTGCAGTTTCAAGGTCTTCATTGCCTTCCTAACAATTTGCAAACCCATTTTATTGCGTTTTTAGATTCCTCAAGTTGAAATACCACTGTGTGCTGTAATTAAGCTAAGTGACATGCCAGCTGTAAAGACAAGGGTTGTGAATGATTACATTCGGCTCATGTAATCATCTAGTATGGGTGGGGGAGGACATTTGGAACAGCTGCCAATCTGCCAGACTTCTACTCCCTGCCAGTGTAGAAGGAAAACTGGAATCTGCAATCACCCTTTTAAGGCTGGCAAAAGTTACCCGGCCTGTTTGCAGTGGGTTGGGGTTATCCAGTGCGGAGTGAAACCATGCATCAGAATCCCCTGGGGAAGACTCATTTATATTTATTTAGGTGTTGTGGATTGAACCAAAGGCCCCACTCAGGCTAAGCACCCCCTATACCATGAGTCTACACCCCTAGTTGAGAGAACTTTTTAAGTCCAAGTAACTGCCCCTACTCCAGATTGATTCATCTAGTCTAGGGAGAACCACATGTCTTGAGAGCTGTGCGGCTAGTTCTGAGTCTAGAGATCAGGAAAACTTGCCCAGTCCAAAGGAGATATTTTTTAACAACTTGGTCTTCAGGAATATCACTTTTGCACTTGGAAACTTTTCCATCAGTGTTGCTCTTTTAAATCCATCTGGGGACTGGAACTCATTCGACTGCTTTATGAAACAGATAATCCTGATCTCTGTCCCTCAAAAGTTCTGTCTCCCAGAATTCTTGTTTTCTTTCAGGGGACTCCATTCTTTTGAAGCTCTTCCTTTTCCTCCACCCTTCCACTCAGCTGCCACATCCCAGCTCTCTAATGTTTTTGTCATCTGTCTCTTTGTCCTTTTATTTTTATTTTTCTGATATATTGTGACACTTCTGCCTCCTTTTCTTTCTAGTCAGCCATCCTGTTAGGTGCTGCAAGCACTCGAAGGCAGGACCACCTTATGAGCCACCCAATAGCTCTCGGACCCTGGATGTCTCCCCCTTGCCAATCAGCCATTTCACCATCTATACAGACTCATCTTCCTAACACTAAATAAAGTCTCTCCCATTCAAACCCTTCAGTGGTTTCCCACTTCCCTCTGAATTAGGTAGTCACTTCCCAGTATCACGTTTTAGATCCTCGACAATATTAACTCATGCAGCAAACATTTACTGAATTCCTATTATGTTCCAGTTACTAGGTTAAAAGGAATAAAAGATGTAAAAACGTGATACATTCCAGTAAAGAGAGAACCACACAAACACGTAACTATCATAAGGAGTTCAACAATGTGACATAAGGAGTGACAGAAACAAAGAGTCCCTGGGTCTCCTAAACCATCTTTCATCTTCACCTCCCAATTTTCTTTTCTAATTTGGCTAAGTTGGACTAGATCTTAGGTCTTTATCACATTGAGGTTTTTATTTTATTTTAAGTCCATATATCAGTCCATGCTTCATATCCACTTTTTAAAATCCCATTTATACTTATCACCTCCTCCAATTAAGTGGACTTCAGTCATCAGCTGGGCATGATGGTGTTTCCTTGTCCTGTACTGGCACTCTGTTAGTGGCACTTAGCTCAAGCTAGTTATATGTGGACCTGCCCACTGCATAATCCATAGAAGCAAGAACCATTGCAAGCATCCTTTGTCTTCCATAAGCATTCAGCAAAAGCAGACAGTTGCTCTACATAGCCCTTTGGGTCAGCAGACAGCAGGGGGGTGGGTGGAAGGTAGTCAGACATTATGCCTTCTCATTGGATAACTAGAGCTGCTAAGAATCTCCAGGTAGAACCTGTTCCATAACTTGGCAGGCCCAGTGCAAAATGAAATTGCAGAGCTTCTTGTTCATAAATTATTCAGAATTTCAAGAATATAATAGAACATTAAACTAAGTGCTGCTATCATCACCTGTGGACATCAGACTTCCAATGTAGATTCTCACCAGCAACTCTCCAGGGAACTTCTAGGCCTTCAGCCTCAAACTAGGGCTACATTGTTGGTCCCTTTTGTTCTGAGACAGTTTCTTGGGCCAAGCAGCTACTAGTTTCTCCAGGTCTCCAGCCTGCAGATGGGCCATGTGGGACTTGTCAGCTTCTGAACATGTAAGGCAAGCTAAT
Source organism: Xerus rutilus (assembly GCA_028644305.1). Lineage (NCBI taxonomy): Eukaryota > Metazoa > Chordata > Mammalia > Rodentia > Sciuridae > Xerus > Xerus rutilus. Next base: position 22,623,104 of record CM053402.1, read on the forward strand.
AAATACCCTATCATAACTATACATATATACACATCTTGTTGGTTCTGTCCCTCTAGTGAATCCTAACTAATATAGTCATGTTTGTGCTGGGAGAGATGGAGGTGCCATTGTACTCCAGAGTAGGCTGCCTTGGGCTCTGGGCTCCCAGCCCAAGAATTTCTCAGAGGCTCCTGACATATTTTCAATAGATTTGGAGCTTCCTTAGTAAGGAGTGATCAGAAGAACTATCTTCCCACCTCCCATTCCCACTGTCTCTCTGGATCAGGCTCTTTATGCTGGCTTTGAACAAAACAATTTATTTTATTAATGTATACATGAGGGGAAGGCATATAATTTCTGTGAGTCAGTGGAAGAAACATCTATGAGTAGGGCACTTTCACCTTACCTCTGTCTTTGCTAGCAAAATGGAGCTGGGTTGGAATGGGAAGTAGCGAGCCGATGATGTCTGGGCACTGAGGTGGTGGGTATTTGGGCTGGCTGGAGTGGGAGGTCTGACCTTTCAACGGTAGCAACTGCTCCAGTTCTGCCATTCAGGAGTTATCCGTCATGCTCAGCCCTGTTCCTGACTTCTGTCTTTAGAGATGAAGACCAACTGACACAGGCTTGTTGCAGGACCAAGGGCTTTGGACTCTTGGAGATCATGAGCCCTCTGAAACACTTCTCCCCCAAGTTGTTGTACTTGGGGGAGTGTCCTGGATAAAGGTGCCATGTGAGAACCCAGAGGAGTGCCACTGCTGGGGCAACAGGGATGTGAACTTGGGCAGCACCAATCACCCCTAGAAGTCATGGTCCTACAACGCTGTAAGTTCACTGGGAGGATACAAAATGCAAGGCTATTGGCCTTGATGGTGCTAATGGGAGGTATTTATCAGACCAGGATTTCTATATGAGGAAATGAAATTTTGGGTTGGTTCTGTAGACATTATATACATTGTGGGAAGGACAAATAATTTCCTGGTAGTAAGAGGTAGGAAAGGAAGAAATGGTAGAGAGACCCAGTCTGATTCTGGAAGAAAAAAAAAAAAAGATGTTTCTTAGATTTTCTTTTATAATGGCCTCCATAATGAGAAAATCAATTAACTCATCGTCCCCATTCCTACCTAGAGGGTCAGGAGGTGCTTAGATGATTCACATCTACAATCACCAGAAATTCCTTTTACCTGTACAATATTCACCTTCCTTCAGCCTTACCACCCAAAATATTTGATATGGACCATTTAAGAGCAGCCAACGTGGCTGGCTGAAGGTAGTATGTGATAGTGGTTAAGAAGCTGTGTGCAGCAGGGTACGGTAGCACACTCCTGTAATTCCAGCAGCTTGGGAGGCTAAGGCGGGAGGGTCGCAAGTAGAAAGCCAGACTCAGCAACTAAGCAAGGCCCTAAATAACACAGCAAGACCCTGTCTCAAAAAATAAAAATAGCCAGGTATGGTGGCGCAATCCTGTAATCCCAGTGGCTTAGGAGGCTGAGACAGGAGAATCGTGAGTTCAAAGCCAGCCTCAGCAAAGGCAAGGTGCTAAGCAACTCAGTGAGACTCGTCTCTAAATAAAATATAAAATAGGACTGGGGATGTGGCTCAGTGGTCGAGTGCCCCTGAGTTCAATCCCTGGTACCAAAAAATAAAAATAAAAAAGGGATGGGGATGTGGCTCAGTGGTTAAGCACCGCTGGATTCAATCCCTGCTACCAAGAAAAAGAAGCAGCAGCAGCTGTGTGCCCTTGGATAAATTACTTAATCTTTCTAAGTTTTGGTTTCCCCCATTTGAAAAAAGGGAATAACAATGCCTCAGGACTGAGATAATTGCTTAAAGCTTCTAAGACACCAAAAGTAAGCTGGACGCAATGGTGCACGCCTGTAATCCCAGCACTTTGGGAGGCTGAGACAGGAGAATCACGAGTTCAAAGCCAGCCTCAGCAATGGCAAGGTGCTAAGTAACTCAGTGAGACCCTGTCTCTACATAAAACACAAAATAGGGCTGGGGATGTGGCTCAGTGGTCGAGTGCCCCTGAGTTCAATCCCCGGTACCAAAAAAAAAAAGACAACAAAAGTAAATGTGTCTTAGTTCAATCCATGCAAGGCTCAGCAGCAGCAGCACAATATCATCATCATCATCATCATCATCATCATCATCATCATCACTACTGCCATCATCATTAAAGCTACCCCCTCTTTACCAAGACTTAGTTATCCTCAAAATCTTACAAAATTGGGAGCTGGGTTGTGGCTCAGTGGTAGAGTCTATCACCTGCATGAGGTTGGGCAGATCATGTAATATTCTCAAACCTTGATTTTCTTCATCTGCAAATTGGGGATAAGGTAACAACCTCTGCTTTGACAACCTCGCAGTCCTGAACAGAGGATTCCCTGAGCTATGGTATGTAACCTTGCTATTTGGAAGGTCTATTATTACTACACTCAAGAAAACCCCTAATCCACCACATGGACGCTCTACTGCCCTTTCCTTCTTTCATTCAACCATCATTTATTATGCAGAAACCCTTTTCTCAAGCCTCATCCTGATCCATTTATCAATCGATGCACACCCAAAATACTTGTTCAAAGGACAAATTCCCAGGGCTACCTTCCACACCTCCTGTCAGAATTTTCAGGGGTCAGGCTTGGAAACTCTAGGTATAGTAAGGGTTCCCACATGATTCTGGTCATGTGGGAAGTTTGGAAAGAACAGACCCAGTTCTTCTGGCATGGTAAAAGGACTATTAGAGGAGCTTCATTCCAAATGCAGATTCCTGGGTCTGTCACTCAGGACCTACATATTCCGAATTTCTGGGAGTAGATCCAGTGTTATGCATTTTTATAAATACTGGAGGTGATGCCTGTGGGCTATTTACTCACAGGCCTCCCTGCAGTGTGAGCTACTGGTCACCAGGGGGCCAAGTCAGTGTCTAGTGACATTCTGCTTTAGGCCAGAGAAGGAGATGACTCAAATGCATGGCCTTCTTCTATAGACAGCCAAGCAGCACTATCCCTCTTCTCCAGGCAACACTATTTTATAGAGTTCTCCTGTCATTTTATATAGGGCCTTCCTTCAGAATCCCTGAAGTTCTGACAGGGAGCCTCTTATACCTCCTCAGTCTTTTCACACAGTGGAATCAAGCAGGCTCCACGGTCCTGTTTTTTGTGTCCTGCCATTTTAAGGTTAGTTTTTAGAGCAAGTGATCTAGGCTGGAGCCAGGCTCACACAGCTCGAAGGATGTGAAAATCAACTCCTCAAGGTTAGTATGGTTCTTCCTCTTTTTGAGACCTGAGTTTATGACTATCTCAATGTCAGCCATAGTGAAAGGCAAAGCAAAGTGCACTTTGTGGTGGGGACAGTTCAGTCTTAACAGAAATATACAAAGCAAAGGGCTTACATTTTGACTGAGGCAAGTCTTGATTGTTTATTTGCCTGTCTTTATCATCTATCCTCCTACATACTCAACATTTCAGAAAGGGTGAGAATATGCCTGCTAACACATCAACATATGCCAGGAATATGGGTAGCCTACCTAGTTCCTTTCACATCCTTTTTGGCCAGAGATCAGGCAGTGGCTGTGTGCTTCCTGCTCCTGTATATGGGGGTCCCTCATAGCACCTGGATGGCTTCTGCTAGGCCTTGGATCCAGTCGGGCCGGAGTGGCAACCACCAGAAGGTCCTTCAGAGAATAGTCATGGCTGTGAGGACTCTGCAAGAGGAGGAGGGAGGGCACATCCAGCTGCCTCTTCTCACCAGGGCTGTGGCTATGGGAGAAGCCCTTCCTTGGCAGGAAGGAGTTTTCTGGAAAGGCAAAGTCATTAGCATCATCAGTTTGTGCCACTGGATTCAGGACTAATTCCTGGCAAAATGCACCTCCACCTAGGGTCTTGTGGCCTAAAACTGACTGAAGCTCTCCAAACCAAAATCACTTGTCGCTCCTCTCCTCCAAATCGTTCTTCTTCCCTATAATTGGTACAAACTCATCTGAATTAGAATCAAGAAGTGTTGAAGAGGGTCCTCAGTTTCAACATTTGGGGGGGGGGGTACTGGGGATTGAACTCAGGGGCACTGGACCACTGAGCCACATCCCCAGCCCTATTTTGTGTTTTATGTAGAGACAGGGTCTCACTGAGTTGCTTAGCGCCTCACCGTTGCTGAGGCTGGCTTTGAACTCGCGATTCTCCTGTCTCAGCCTCCCTAAGTGCTGGGATTACAGGCTTGCGCCACCGCGCCCGGCTTCAGACTCAACATTCTATTTGATACTTTTGTCTTCTCAGTCAGACAAGTGACTCCCTAAGACCACCAACAGATTGGTTTCCTGAGGGCAAGGTCTAGAACGCTTCCTCATGGCTGGGGATGCCAAAAAGTTAGACTTGGTTCTATTTGTTTCTCAATCCCCTAGTGCTATAGTTTGGATGTTGAATGTTCCCCAGAGGCCCATGTATTAAAGGCTTGGTCCCCAGGGTGCTGCTGTTGGGAGGTGGTAGAATCTTTAGGAGGTAGGGCCTAGTGGAAGAGCCTTAGGTCACTAAGAGCATGCCCTTGAAAGGGACCAGTTGTACAGTTTAGCCCCTTCTTCTTCCCCTTTTGCATTCTAGCCATGAGGTGAGCAGTTTTGCTCCACCACATGCCCCCCACCATTGCCATCCAATGCTCATACCCAGAGGTCTAAAAGCAATGAGTCTGCCTGATCACAAACTGGAACTTTTAAAACCATAAGCCAAAATAAAACTTTTCTCTTTATAAGTTAGTGATGTCAGGTATTTTGTTATAGTAAAGGAAAGCTGATTAACACACCTAAGCTCCTGACACACCCTTGCATGCATTGGCACTCACGTGACATGTCACTCAGCACCTGCTTCGAGTTGCAGTAAGCTGGGAACAAGGAGAGCTTCCCTCTCAACCGAAGCTTGGTCAATAGCTCTGACACCAGATGCTGCTCCTTCATGTTATTCTTTAGCAAAGCCCAGCTTGGGTTCAAATTCTGTGAGAAGCTCCAGGATTTTGTAGGCACAGGAGGTTTTGATATGTTCTCCTGGATGAGCTTCTGGGGGATCTGCTGATGCTTATATTTAAAAGATACAATCCTGACAATTTCTGGGCTACTGCATTCAGAGCTGGTGGTCAGAGTCAGGCTTGGTAGAGACTCTGGAGAGGTTGAGCCCCGGGTGGTAGATTCAGGAGAAGTTTCTACTGAGTTTAAGGGCTGAAAGAGAAAACAATCTAGACTGAAATTGTAGAAAACAAAGGACTCCTTCTTAAGTTGTTCTTGAATGAAACAAACAGTAATGGTTAAAATGGTAAATTAAGAGCAGGATTCAGCAGCAGCAAGAAAGATTCAGGTTAGAAGAGTTTCCTAACCATGAATTGGTTAAACACTAGGGCAGAAGATAAGACGGTGGGGAAAACCTACAGCTTCCTGTAGAGGTTTGGTTTATTTTGTTTTTTGGGGGTTTTTTTTGGTATGAGGGATTGAACCCAGAGGCACTCATCCACTGAACCACATCCCTAGCCCTACTTTGTATTTTATTTAGAGACAGGGTCTCACTGAGTTGCTTAGTGCCTCACTTTTACTGAGGTTGGCTTTGAACTCATGATTCTCCTGCCTCAGCCTCCCAAGCCACTGGGATTATAGGTGTGCGCCACCGTGCCCAGCCTGTAGAGGTCTTTAAACATGAGAAACGGTAAATACTAGAGATTGCAAATCAGAAATATAGGTGTGTTTTTTACAGCTATCAGACTTGCAAAAATTAGAAAGCTGAATAATGCCACTAGTGGTGGGTATGTGGATGCACAGGAACCCTATGCTGCTAAGAATGTAAACTGATATGGCCATTTTACACTATGTAGAAAAAATTGGCATAATGAGATACAAATATCCTGTTACCTAGCAATTTTGCTGCTAGGTTTATACACTAAATAAAGTATTAAATGGCTCTTTAAAAATTACGTACACCAGGATTGGGGCTGTAGCTCAGTGGTAGAGTGCTTGCCTAGAATGCATGAGGCACTGAGTTCGATCCTCAGCACCACATATAAATAATAAATGAATAAAATAAAGATCCATCAACAAGTAAAAAAATATTTTAAAAAATTATGTACACCAATGTTCTTAGAAGTATTTTTCACCAAAAGGTGGAAACAGTTCAAATGTCTAACAACAGATGAATGCATAAATAAAATGTATACATAGAATGAAATCTTATTCAGTCTTTTTTAAAAAAAAATTTTTTTAGTTGTAGATAGACACAATGCTTTTACTTTATTTATTTATGTGGTGTTGAGGATTGAACCCAGTGCCCCATGCATGCAAGGCAAGCACTCTAACACTGAGCCACAACCCCAGCCCCTTATTCAGTCTTAAAAAGAATTCTGATGGGGGCTGGGATTGTAGCTCAGCGGTAAAGCGCTTGCCTCGCATGCGTGAGGCCCTGGGTTCGATCCTCAGCACCACATACAAAGCAATAAAATAAAGACATTATATCCATCTACAGCTAAAAAAATATTAAAAAAAAAAAAAAAAAAAGAATTCTGATGTATGCCACAATATCAATGAACCTTGAAAAGATTGTGGTAAGTTAAATAATTTACACATAAAAGTTGAGATATCATATGATTCCACTTATATAAGGTAGCAAGAGTAGTCATATTCATAGAGACGGAAAGTAAAATAGAGGTTTCCCAGGGCTGGGGGAAGGAAAGAATGGAGAACTATATTTACTGGGTACAGAGTATCTGTTTAGGGTGATGAAAAAGTTCTAGAAGTGAATAGTAGTGATAGCTGCACAAATTAGTGAGTATCCTTAATGTCATGGAAATGTACAATTATAGTGCTTAAAATGGTAATTTTGTTTGGTGTTTTTGTTTGGGAGGGTGCTGGGGATTGAACCCAGGGGCACTTTACCACTGAGGTATATCCCACCTCTTTTACGTTTTATTTTGACACAGAGTCTCACTAAGTTGCTAAGGTTGTCCTCAAACTTTTGATCCTCCTGCCTCAGTCTCCCAGGTAGCTGGATTATAGGTATACACCACTGTGCCTGGCTTAAAGTAGCAAATTTTGTGTTATAAATGTTTTGTCAGAATTTTAAAAGCAGAGAGATATTCACTTCAGTGTTATTTATAGTGGGACAGAACCGAAGGCAACTTGCACATCCTTACTTTGGAAAATTGATAAGATAAAATGGATGGTTGGAAATTATTCTTGGGGGAAAAAAGGGAACTGCACTTCCTTGCAGCCTTGAAGCCTTTTGTCCAAGGACCCCCGCTTAATCCATATGGCTGGGCAACAGAAAGCCACAGCCTTACAAAACGAACAAGCTCAGCCGGGCATGGTGGCACAAGCCTGTAATCCCAGCACTTAGGGAGGCTGAGACAGGAGAATTGCGAGTTCAAAGCCAGCCTCAGCAACCATAGCGAGGCACTAAGCAACTCAGTGAGACCCTGTCTCTACATAAAACACAAAATAGGGCTGGAGATGTGGCTCAGTGGTCCAGTGCCCTTGAGTTCAATCTCTAGTACCAAAACAACAACAACAACAACAACAACAACAAGCTCAAATACCCCAAATAAACCAGTGGTGCATGCCTGTAATCCCAGTGGCTCAGGAGTCTGAAACAAGAGGATCGCAAGTTCAAAGCCAGCCTCAGCAATGGCAAGGCATTAAGCAACTCAGTGAGACTGACTCTAAATAAAATGCAAAATAGGGCTGAGGATGCGGCTCAGTGGTCTAGTGCCCCTGAGTTCAATCCCCAGTACCCAAAAAAAAAAAAAAAAAAAAAAAATCCAAATAGAATAAATACAAATAAAAACCATGTCTACACACATCAAAGTCAAATTACTAAAATCCACAGATGACATATTACAAAGAGGGCATTGTTATGAATACAGTTGATTTCTCATTTTATTTTATATTTATTTTTATTTTTTATTTTTTTGGTACTGAAGATTGAACCCAGGGGTGCTTTACCACTAAGCTACATTCCGAGCCCTTTTCATTTTTAATTTTGAGACAAGGTCTTGCTAAATTGCCCAGGCTGACCTTGAACTTGCCACCATGTCCAGATGACTTCTCATGTTTAAAGAAACCAGAAGATAATGGAACAACATCTTTCAAGTGCTGAAAGGAAAAAAATAAAACTAGAATTCTAAGTCCCCCCCACAATCCTTCAAAATAAAGTCTAAATAAAGACATTTTCAAAAAAACAGAAATAGAAAACTCTTCACAAGCATGTGCACCATAAGAAATAACAAAGGGAGATTTTTAGGCTAAAAAATAACTTTAAAATACACATCTATTTTAAATATTATAAAATTTTAAAGCAAGAATTTTAACACTGTATTGTGTGATTTATAATATATAACTAATAAATATATTATATATGATAATATATGAAATATAGTTTTCTATATTTAAAATTAAGTACAACATTAAGTACATTTTGATAAGCCAAAGATGTATATTGAAATCCCCAGAACAATCCACTGAAAAAAGGCAAAAAGTTACAGCTAAAAAGGCAATCGAGAGCTGAGACTAATAAATATTTAATTTTCAATTTAACCCAAAAGAAGGCAGAAAAGGAGGAATGCAGGGGGGAAGCAAAACAGAAGAAATTGATAGGAAGCCGGGCGCGGTGGCTCAAGCCTGTAATCCCAGCACTTAGGGAGGCTGAGACAGGAGAATCGCGAGTTCAAAGCCAGCCTCAGCAATGGCGAGGCGCTAAGCAACTCAGTGAGACCCTATCTCTACATAAAACACAAAATAGGGCTG
>CM053402.1:22632346-22660858 GCA_028644305.1 Xerus rutilus
GCGAGGCGCTAAGCAACTCAGTGAGACCCTATCTCTACATAAAACACAAAATAGGGCTGAGGATGTGACTCAGTGGCCATGTACCCCTGAGTTCAATCCCTGGTACCAAAAAGACAAAACAACAACAAAAATAAATAAATAAATAAAGAGAGAGCCTTTAAATACCCAATAACTGTAGAATACACTTTTTTTTTTCAAGTGCACATGAAACATTCACTAAAACAAATTGCTGGACCACAAAGCAAGACTTATTTTGTGTGTATGTGATGCTAGGGATAAAACTCAGGCCTCACACGTGCTAAGCGAGTGCTCTACTACTGAGCTACACTCCTAGCCCTATTTTTTTGTTTCTTTGGGCTTGGGATGTAGTTCAGTGGTAGAGTGCTTGCCTACCATGTCTAAGGCCCTGGGATCCATCCCAGCACCACATTTAAAAAAAAAAGCAAGCTGGGCGCGGTGGCTCACGCTTGTAATCCCAGCACTTAGGGAGGCTGAGACAGGAGAATCGCGAGTTCAAAGCCAGCCTCAGCAATGGCGAGGCACTAAACAACTCAGTGAGACCTTGTCTCTACATAAAACACAAAATAGGGCTGGGTATGTGGCTCAGTGGTCGAGTGTCCCTGAGTTCAATCCCCGGTACCAAAAAAAAAAAAAAAAAAGCAAAAAAACACCACCAAAGAATGAGACTCCTCTTTTTTATTTGATTGTGGCCAGCTTAACAAACACATATGAAGTGATATTTTGTGGTTTTGATTTGCATTTCCCTGATGATTAGTGATGATGTTAAATATGTTTTCATATGTTTATTGGCCATTGGTATATTTTCTCTACAGAAATATTCATTCAAGTCCTTTGTTTTATTTTGTTTTGTTTGTGCTGGTGATAGAAGCCAGGGCCTAGTACATGCTCACAAGCACTCTACCTGACTTGCACCCCAGCTTCTACCTATTTTTCAATTCAGCTGTTTTTTGTTGTTTTTGAGTTTTAGGAGTACTTCATATATTCTCGATATTAACTCTGTTATAATCTGACTGTTTGCATTTCCCCAGATTCATACCTGAAAATCCTCACCCCAAAGGTGATGGTATTAAAAGGTGGGGCCTTTGGGAGATGAGGGCAGAGCCCTCATGAATACTGCCGTTAAAAATGAGGCCAAGAGAACTAGCTAACTTTTCAACCACAGGAGGACACAACGAAAGCATGCCTTCTGTCAAGAATGGGCCCTTGAAGGACATCAAATCTGCCTGCACCTTGATCTTTGGGTTTCCCAGCTTCCAGAACTCTGAGAAAAAAAATTTCTGTTGTTTATAAGCTGCTCAGTCTAATGTGTTTTGTTCCAGCAGCCCAAACAGACCAAGACAAACCCCTTATCAGATACATGGTTTGCAAATATTTTCTCCCATTTAATAGGCTGCCTTTTCTTTCTGTTGATTGTTGCCTTTGCTGTGCAAAAGGTTTAAGTTTCATGTAGTCTTGTTTGTCTAATTTTGCTTTTGTTTCTTTGGGCTTTTTGTTGTTGTACCCAAGAAATGATTGCCAAATCCAGTGTTGTAATGCTCCAAGGCGTATTCTCTTAAATATGCTTTCAAACTATGGGTTATAAACCAATTTGTAGGTCATGAAATTAGTTTAGTGGATTATAATTTTTAAAAGAACAGAATAGAACAAAATAGAAAATATCTAATGAGTCACACAATATGTAGTATGGCTAAACATTGTTTTGGAACCTTTTTTTTTTTCCAGTGTGTGTATATGTGAGAGGTTGTAAAATAAAATGAATTTCTTACTGTGGATTATGGTTAAAATTTTTGAAAAATATTGAACTACTTTCTACTGCATTTGGACCAAACAAAGTCCCAACAGTGCTATATGTCTATGTTCCAGTAGTTATAGTCAGACCATTACATGGCCCTCAGGAGGCCTCAGTGTAATAAACACAAAGGGACCTGTACTAGAGCGGTAGGGACCACATCATGTGGCAACTTTGTTTCTGCAAAAATAGAAAAGCAACTGCTACATCAAATTAATATTTGTATTTGAGTTATATTGATGCTATTATTTTGGCTTCGTTCTGTTATTGCAGAAGATCTGTAAGTGCACTCATCCTTTCTAATCCTAGGAAAATTGGTTCTAGGACCCCCTGTGGATACCAAAATCCAAGAATGCTCAAGTCCCTTATATAAAATGAAGTAGTAGCACATGCCTATAGTCCCAGTTACTCAGAAGGCTGAGGCAGGAGGATTGCACATTTGAGATCAGCCTGGAAAACTTAATGAGAACTTGCCTCAAAATAAAGTAAAAAGGGCTCAGGATATACCCCCAATGGTAAAGTGCCCTTGAGTATAATCCCCAGTACTGCAAATAAATACATAAATAGGGTCAGGATGTAGCTCAGTAGTAGAGTGCCCCTTGGTTCAATCTCAGAACTGCAATAAATAAATAAATAGGGCTAGAATTTGCATGTGACTTACATGCATCCTCCCATATACTTTAAATCATCTCTAGATTACTTATAATACCTAATACAATAGAAATACTATGTAAATAGTTATTACACTGTACTGTTTAGGAAATAATGACAAGAAAAAAACCTGCATGTTGAGCACAGATGCAATTAAAATTTTTTTTCTTTGATTTGCAGTTGGTTGAATCTATGGATGCAGAACCCATGAATACAGAGAGCTGATTGTATAAAGATTTTATTTCTAGTTTTATGCTTGCATATGTTTATAAAAATAACTTTTTTAGATAGGTCAGGCTGACTCTGAACTCCTAAGCCCGAGCAATCCTCCTGCCTTATCCTCCCAAGTAGCTGGGACTATAGGTTCATGCCACCCCTCATGTATAAAAATAATTTAAGCCTACAATGGTAATATGAGAGTATTTAATTTTTTTCAAAAGGTCCATGTAGCCAGGTGTGGTGGTGAGTTGGATGTATGAGGCAGGAGGAGAGCAAGTTTAAGGCCAACTTGAGCAACTCAGTGAGACTCTGTCCTAAAATAAAAAATAAAAGGACCAGGGATATAGCTCAGTGGTAGAGCACTCCTGGGTTCAATCTCAGCACCACACACACACACACACACACACACACACACACACATGCGTGCGCGCATGCGCGCACGCAAAAGTGTCCATACATTGATGGAATTTGAGAAACACTGTTTAGGTGGTATACTAAGTTGAAAAGTAAATTCACATCCACCAAAATTCACATCCACCTGGAGCCTCAGAATGTGATCTTATTTGTAAGTAGGGTCATTACAGATATAGTCAAGTTAAAATGAGGTCATACTATTAGGGGATCCCTAAATCCAGTGACTGGTGTCCTTATAATAAGGCCAAGTAGAACCAAGTGTGGTGATACATCCCTGTAATCCCAGAGACTCAAGAGGCTGAGGCAAGAGAATTCCAAGTTTGAGGCCAGCCTCAGCAACTTGGCAAGCCGCTAAGCAACTCAGTGAGACCCTGTCTCAAAATAAAAAATAGAAAGGGCTACGGATGTAGCTCATTGGTAAAGCACCCCTGGGTTTAATCCCCAGTACCAAAAGAAAAGAAAAGAAAGAAGGCCATGTAGAGATACATAGGAAAAAGGCATGTGACAACAGCAGATAGTTATGCTACCACAAACCAACAATTTCCAGCAACCACCAGAATCTAACAAGGAAGCATCCTCTCTCTTGAGCCTTCAGATGGAATCTATCCTATGGACACCTTGGTTTTATACTTCCACCCTCTAGAACTGTGAGAGAAGAAATTGTGCAGTTTTAAACCACCAGGTTTGTAGCAATTTGCCATAGCACCCAAGGAAACTAGAACAGGTGGTGGTCTGTTAAGAACAGGGGTACAGAGGCTGGGATTGTGGCTCAGTGGTAGAGCGTTTGCCTCGCATGCATGAGGCACTGGGTTCAATCCTCAACACCACATAAAAATAAATAAAATAAAGATGTGTCCATCTATAACTAAAAAATTATATATATATATATATATTTATATATTTATTTATTTATTTTATTTTTTATTTTTGGTACTGGGGATTAAACTTAGAGGTACTTGACTACTGAGCCACATCCCCAGCTCTATTTTGTGTTTTATGTAGAGACAGGGTCTCACTGAGTTGCTTAGCGCCTCGCCATTGCTGAGGCTGGCTTTGAACTCGCGATTCTCCTGTCTCAGCCTCCCTAAGTGCTGGGATTACAGGCTTGAGCCACCGCGCCCGGCTTATATATATATTTATTTATATATATATGTAAATAAAAGAACAAGGGTACACAGAATGACCTTCCTAAAAGCCATCCCAGGCCCATCCACCCAGCAAGTGTGCCATGCCACAATATGGTCTTCCCAAATTGGGAAAACTGAGGCCCAGAGAGGGTCAACAGCTTACTCAAAGGGCCACAGCAAGTCAGGGGTAGAGAAAGAACCAGAAAGCAAAACTCTTACCACTTCCCTCTACTTACCATGGTACTAGTAAATATGTTCACATCATTGTCTGACTTGGCCACTTTGATTCTGGAATTGGTTTTACAGCACTCTAGCCCAGAGGAATTGAGTCTTAACCTCCTCAGGTCAGGTACAGAGCTGCAGTGTCTTGCACAAGTAGGCTTGCAGGGATCAGAATCAGTCTTCTTTGTGGCCTCCTGGTCAAGTTTACTGTCTGTTTCATTCTTCTTTACATCTCTGACACTTAAGAGCAAGTCAGGTGTGCAGGACACTAATGCCAATGGCCGGAAGTACTGGGGAGGAGGAAACCAAACACACAGCCAGTGGGAACTCAGCTCTGGCCACTTCCAGATTCATTTGCACCCAAGGGTAGGTGCAGAGGAGATAAGGAGAAGGAAAGTATTGGTATCAAAGTCTCTCTAATCTGAAGATCTTAGTCCTGGGGTTCTGAGACCTTTAAAGGGACCACGGATGACTTCAGGGTATCTTTGAAACACTTGAAACCAGTTTTTAAAATATTTTTTAGTTGTAGATGGACACAATACCTTTATTTTTTTATATTTTTTTATGTGGTGCTGAGGATCGAACCGAGTGCCCCACACATACTAGGCAAATGCTCTACCACTGAGCTATAGCCCCAACCCTAAAACCACAGTTTTAAATTAGTGCATTGTATATTTTACCACAAGAGATTCCAAAGCTTTTATCAGATTCTCAATGGGTCTGTGACTTTAAAGTTTAAAACAACAACAACAACAACAACAAAACTCTGCTCTAATTCTGTCCTTCCAAGTGAGTCTTTAAGATGAAGGAGATGGACTGAAAAGTCATCTATCCCCTGAGCTAGAAGAAATCACTAGGCAGAGAAGCCAGAAACTTAGATCACAGGACAAGTGGGCAGCCTGGAAGTTGGGCCACCCCATGCAGAGAGCAGGTGGGAAGGACCTCACCATGATCAGTCATCCCTGTTAATGTTCTGAGGGTCCTGCCTTCCAGAAGCTCCTCCCAGTGGACCGCTGAATTAGGGCATTTCCACCCCAGCTGGAGTTGAGGACATGAGTACACAGAGTCCTAGAGCCTGCTCTCTACATGGGATCATGCCCAGCCTCCCAGCACAGCCTGTCTGCTCATTCTTCTAAGGAGGCAAAAAGGACACATGAGTGAGAATCCTCTGCTGCCTGAATGAAGTGATCCTCTGATGGGCACTCGGCTCTGTGTGGTTGCCATGGTTCCCCTCCTGTGGCCCAGCCCTCCAAGTAACCTGTCAGTATGTCTGGGCTCGGAGTAGTTGTCTCCGTGGCACGCCCCCCAACACTGGCCCCAGCCTGGGAAGGGTGCCAGGTATGTACATTTCCCTCCCATCTGGGTTTACTTGTTTGGGGCTCTGGGTAGTGGTCTTGCATTTCTGTCGTTTTTTCTGCTCATTCTTGGCACTCTTGCCCCTTGTTTGGTCGCCGGCTGACTCAGACTCTCCTTGCATCTCCACCTTCTTCTCTTTCATTTGGAAGGATTGTTTCTCCTGTTTCAGTCTCAGCTCCTGGATCAGTTGCCTGCCCATTGAGGAACAAGTGATTGTCACAGAGGTTAGGGACAGGTGGTGGAGGCAGGCATCCTCCTTGGGGGATAGACAAGTTAGGATGGAGAGGCAGAGTATCCCCACTTCCCTCCCCGAGTCTGCACAAGTGACTGAAGGTCAAAAAGCAACATGGTAAGAAAGGAATCATCCCTCCAATCATCCTGTGTGGGGAATGGGATCATTTCAATGAGAAATGTGCAGTAAAGGGAGCTATGTTCCATTCCACCACAATGCCATCTCCTCCCTACTTCCCAAAGGCCATCTGCATCCATGGCAAGTGTTGGGAAGAGGGTCTGGATGGGAGGCTAAGGGGAGGGGCTCCCATGCTGGACCATTTCATATGCTGAGCTCTTTGGCCAACAGATCAGGGAAGTGCTCCAAAGGTGACACAAGATAGTGGAAATAATTCGGTCTCATGAGTCAGGCAACAGGGTGGTTCTAGTCCCTCTCCCAATTGTTATGTGATCCCCTTTCTGATCCGACTTCCCCTTCCATAAAATGAGATGACAATTCCCTTCCAGCCCTTAGATTTTATACCTGCGTGAATCCATGAAGCAGCTCTGAGGAGGTGTGCACCCTGGAATGGGGTGGGGGATGTCTGTCTCTCTGGTCAGTTTCTAGAAACAGTCACCTATTTACTAGGTGACTTCCAATTTATGGTCCTTGTGAGACCACAGGAAATGTTTCCCAAGCAACTTCAAGGTTGAGAATTGAAGCTCAGAGTCTTTCCCTGCCACCCAAGGCCAGCCACCCAGCAGGTCAAGCATAATCCCCAGAACACACCGCCTACCCCATCCCGGGAGCCTTCCTACCGGGCATACACCTCCCGAGCCCTGGAAGCAGCAGTATTCTGGAAGAGGGAGCTGTTGTGCTGGAAAAACTTGTCATACTTCTCCAAATTCAGAGTGGGATAAATCAGCCGGAAACCACCACAATTTTCCTTCTCATATTTCTCTGTTTTCTGTAACCGCACTGCCTGAAAACCCTTGGCTTCCTCAATCCTGTTGGGATGCAGAACACAGGGATGCAGTTAAGTTTTCTTGGAAGGGACATGTCCAAGCTGGATGTCATCTAGGACCAGAGGGAGGCCTTGAACATAATAGTGGTTAATCAGTATTTGTTAAATAAAAGCAAGAATGTTTCCTGGAAAGGAGATTCTAGCCCTCCTGGGACAGCCAGTGTCACAATGCACTAAGAGCTGGTTAGAAGAGCCTTTCTGACAGCTCACCAAATTCTCTCCCCTTACAAGTAAAACCCATTTCCCCCTTGGCTTAGTCTGACCAGGCAGACTGTCGCCACCTTCCCATTCATTACCCTTATTACTCTTCTCTGGAGAATGGCAGCTTATGTTTTACTAAATTTGAGGGCTCCTTGGATGAGCTTAAGAAGGTTTTATGAGCTGTAATGATCTCACTCTTCCTCATAGCCCCTTGGGGGGATGGAGGTGAGGTAGGGAGGCATGATAAGCCCCCTCTACAGAAGAACCAAGAGACACTGAGAGATCCAGGACCAGGTAATGAGGATGCAGCGGAGATCCTCAGTGTGATGGGGTGATGGGGGGATGTGGTCTCCTCCTCAATGAGTTGCGACAACAGCACAGTGGAAAGATATCCTGGCATCCCAGCTGCCACACCCACTGGATTCTGTTTGGGTCCAGAGCTGTCACCAGGAAGGTGGTCTTGTATCAGTCAGTTCCCTTTCTGGAGTCTTGGTTTCCTCTGCTTCGAGAACAGCACCACCCTACACTGCCCACCCCACACTAGCCCTCCCTATGGGGAAGACAGGACACATGAAAGTGCCTGAGAAACACAGTGCCATCTGGACACCAGTACAACTAATTGCCCCCGTTCCAGAAGCTCAGTCCCAAAGGATTACGTTGGCTCTACTTCTGAGAAGGAGAGCAGGCAGAGGTGGGGGAGGGTCCTTAGTGGGATCTGAAAAGCAACCGGGGCGCCTTCTTGACCAGGCTCAGAGTCTGAAGACACCCAGAACCACTCTGCAGAATGAAGGCCCCACTGACAATGCAAATGACACCCTTCAGGAAGCAGAGGACATTAGCTCCTGCCCACATAGTAACATGGGATAGGACTGACAAACTTCTCGTTTTAGTAAAAATAAAATAATTGATTTTATTTTTTATATTGGTAATTCCTAGATCTTCACATATTAATCAATTCATATCCATTATATATAGTTACATGTGTATAACTTAATCTCCCATTTCTAGGAACAAAGAATATTCATAATCAAACAATTTGAACTACTACATTCTGCAACTAAAAACTCACTTTCTAGCTATGCATGGTGGTGCACACCTGTAATCCAAGCAGCTCAGAAGGCTGAGGCAGGAGGATCACAAGTTTAAAGGCAGCCTCAGCATTTTAGCAAGGCCCTAAGTAACTTAGTGAGACTCTGTTTCAGAATAAAATAGAAGAAAGGGCTGGGGATGTGACTCAGTGGTTAAGCATCCCTAGGTTCAATCCCTGGTACCAAAAAACAAAACAAAAAAAAAAAAAACAAACCCCTCACTTTCTAAATAGGATCATGATTTGCTAGAAATAATACACCCTTTTCCCTATCAACTCCAGGCAAGATTCTTCTCTTTCTAAAATTTTCTTTTCTTTTTCCTTTTATTTTTTTTCAACTTGCAACCACTGAGCCTTACTCCACCTCCAGGCAAAATTTTTGATAGCCTCTAAAAAATTATGGTGCCCGGCACTATACTAAGACTTTATGTGTTGGGGCTGGGGTTATGGCGCAGTGGTAGCGTGCTCGCCTAGCACGCGGGAGGCACTGGGTTCGATCCTCAGCACCACATAAAAATAAAATAAAGATATTCTGTCCACCTACAACTAAAAAAATAAATAAATATTTTTAAAAAAAGACTTTATGTGAATGATTTATTTAATTCTCCTAACAGGCTGAGTGTGGTGGTGCCCACCTGTAATCCCAGCTACTGAGGAGGCTGAGGCAAGAGAATTGCAAGTTTGAGGTCAGCCTGAGAAACTTAGTGAGACTCTGTCTCAAAATAAAAAATAAAAAGGACTGGGCATGTGGCTCAGCGGTAGAGTATCCCTGGGTTCCATTTCTAGTACTGAAAAAAAAAATCTTCTAATGGAAATATGTATCACTAGCTCCATTTCACAGAAAGATCACTGAGGCTCAAAGAAGTGATAGAAAGCTACATGACTAGCAGGACGCTGAGTCATAACTTGGACCAGGACAGTCAGTCTCACTGAGAGCAGGGAAGTGAGAGAATGAGGGCTCTGGAGCCAGAGGGTGCTACAGTACCTGACTTCCCGGGAAGGACACTGCTGCAGGAACCGCCCCCGCTGTCTCTCCTCCTCCAAGACTTTCTTTTTATCACAACTTTCTAGGTTGATCAGTACCAAGGTGTCGTACAGCAGACTGTCTTTCACCTCTTTATCCAACCGGGAGTCAGTGGAGAAGCTCGGAGAGTGGTTGACCTGTGAGGGCAAGATGACAGCTGGGGACAGGGCTGCCCAGGGTAAAATTGAGAAGTAAAGCAGATACTGCCTCCCAGGTGCTGCCAACATCCACCTCAGGGCGCTGACTACCCAGACCACTGGAAGAGAGAGGTGAGAAAGGGTCTGTCCCAGAGACATAGTAAAGAAGGCAGGAGGCAGAACTCCCTCTAGGTTAGCCAGTTTCACCTCAGTCTCCTCTGGAAACATGAGTAGTGCCCCCTCTTTGGCTTTCCCCCATCTGATGTGGGTTTGTTCTCTTACATGCACTGTGTGTGTTCCAAAGAGCAGAACAAGGGGAAGAGTCCAAGCCAGATGCAGTGGCACACACCTGTAATCCCAGCACTTAAGGAGGCTGAGACAGGAGCATCGCGAGTTCAAAGCCAGCCTCAGCAAGGGTGAGGCGCTAAGCAACTCAGTGAGAACCTGTCTCCACATAAAACACAAAATAGGGCTGGGATGTGGCTCAGTGGTCGATTACACCTGAGTTCAATCCCCAGTACCAAAAATAAAATAAAATAAGAGGAGGAGTCCAAAGGATTGGCTTGAAGGTAGGAAAAAGAAAGGAGGGACACTTTCTGGAGCCTGATCATGCTGAGGTGGGGAAAAGATGCAAGGAGAAAGAAGACTCATTCCTGCCCACAGTAAAGTCCATATTTTTCAGAGGCACTGGGTGACATTTGTGAATTTCCAGCAGTTTTTGAAGGTTTGCTCCTGCTGGCTCATTCTGTTCTTGGAGTAAGAGCACTAAATGGCCATCTCTCCATTTCCCTCACACTTAAGAACAAGGTGAAGGAAGAGCAAATCCCCAGGAATCCAATCTACAGTTCTGAATTCTCCACTCTAAAGCATGACTCTGGCATCAGTACCTGGCACTAGCACCTCTGATGTCACCTCACATGAACACTTTGCTCCTCATCATTCACACTGAATGGACACTTGAGAGGGCTCCTGAGGACCAGTCCTACTAGGAAGAGAGATAGCAACTTGGAAAGATTCTCTTCCTCCTCCTACCTCCCGCTGGGGTCTTGGGGAGGCAAGAAACTCACTGAGTATCTCTTCCACCCATTCTGAGGGCAGCAGACACCAGTCTGCTCTGCTGGTGCTTAGAACTGAGTGATGCAAGCCGGGCTCAGTGGTGCAGGCCTGTAATCCCAGCACTTTGGGAGGCTGAGACAGGAGAATCATGAGTTCAAAGCCAGCCTCAGCACTAGCAAGGCACTAAGCAACTCAGTGAGACCCTGTCTCTAAATAAAACACAAAATAGGGCTGGGAATGTGGCTCAGTGGTCGAGTACCCCTGAGTTCAATCCCTGGTACCAAAAAAAAAAAAAAGAAGAAGTACTGAGTGATGCAGACCCCTGAGAGCCAAGGGAGTCAGCTCCCCCCGATACTTAGCATCCCACCTGATACTTAGCATCATCCAGCTTTGATGAAGAGCACTCTCTCTCTCTCTCTCTCTGGGAGAGGACTCTGTTACAAAAGGTAGAATTATATTTAGAATCATTCTGTGCCTGAGATTGGCAGCAAGTCTGGCTGAACCTCAAGAAGACACAAGGAATTCTCTAATTCCCAGCCATCTACCCCCCTCTGGTGGCCAGTTCTCAGCTAAAAGGGAAGCCCCACAGGCAGCAAGCACCATAAAAGGAAGTAGCAGGGGAAGTTGATTAAAACAATTCAGGTAAACCAGGAGGGCAGAGTACTTGAAACTGGCTGACAGGGCACAGTTTTCACCCCTCGCCTGAACTTCCCTACCTCCAGCAGCCAGGGTTTGAGTTTGTGGTCCAACAAGATGTCGAAGCCCAGGATTTCAAAGCAAGCACTGTTAAGTGTGTGACCAGGGAAGCAGGTGTGGTAGTTATGCTTGATGATTGGGTAAGCCGAGATGATTGTCTTGATGATGACATCCTCGATAGCTCTCCATATCTGCCCCACGTTGAAGCCCTGGTTCTCCATGTATGTGTTGAAGGTAGACAGCTTCCTGGAAGGGAACCACAGGCCACCAGGCAGGGCAGCTGGCCTCTGATCATTCAAGGCCACGGCATGCTGAAAACCAGAAACTTCTACAGAAGACAAAACTCTAAGCTGGTGGGGATGAACAGCCAGGATCCAGGGTAGGTACAGAAATATGGTCAAGTAAGATGTGGCCTGAGCACTTTCACCGTGTCCTAGAAGACACTTATGAGCTGGGGAAGGGACTGGATATCTGTACGGAAAGATTAATGGATGGGAGCCAGGTATGGTGACACATGCCTGTAATTCCAGTGCCTCCAGAGGCTGAGGCAAGTGTGAAGCCAACCTCAGCAACTTAGTGAGGCCCTAAGCCACTTAATGAGACCTTATCTCAAAATAAAAAGTAAAAAGGGCTGGGGATATGGCTCAGTGGTTAAGCACCCCTGGGTTCAATCCCCAGTACTACAATCTTTTCAAGTGGAAAAAAAATGTATTTAATTTGCCTAATTGGGATATAAATTTTCCTTAAATAGATCATGTACTTCCCTGACTTCTTATAATAGATGTTATATAACATAACCTTTTGATGACTCAGGGCCCATCACAATAAATATGCAATATTGTACAATTTCATGAGGGCCAGGGATTAGTGAATTCACTTCAACAACAGCTACGTGCCAAGCACATGGAAAAGGAAGAGAACTGGTGTCTGCCCCAGAGTTCTTCCAGGTTTGTAGTTCTGTCTTCTCTTTCACTCTGAGGGAGCACTTTTTTGGCTGAGTTTGCACCCCAGTGGTGGGGGACTAACCAAGGGGTTAACAGTTGACCTTAGCTGCCAACTTTGGAGCAGGGGAGACAGCATGAGGAGTAGGTTGTCCCAGAAGATGGAGAGGAACTGGATGCAGTGGTGCACACCTGTAATCCCAGCAACTTGGGAGGCTGAGGCAAGAGGATTGCAAGTTTGAAGCCTATCTTGAAATAAAAATAAGAAGAGCTGGGATGTAGGCCAGTGGTAGAGACCCTTGGGTTCAATGCCCAGTAGAAAGAAAGAAAGGAAAAGAAAAGAAAAAAGAGAAGGAAAGAAAGAAAAGAAGAGAAGGAAGGAAGATAGAAGGAAAGATAGATGGAAGGAAAAAGAAAGATGGAAGGAAGATGGGAAGGAGGAAGAGGAAGAAAGAAAGGAAAAACTAGGGGGAGAATGAAGGAAGAACTCTACCTGGCAACATAGGAAGAACACCAAAGGCCAGGACACACTATGATTTGTATCCCCAAAAAGTTCGTGTACTGTAAACTTACCCCCAAGGCAGCAGTTTGAGAAGTGGGACCTTGAGAGGTGATTGGGTCATGAAGGTTCTGTCCTCAAGAATGGATTAATCCCAGCACTTAGGGAGGCTGAGACAGGAGAATCGCGAGTTCAAAGACAGCCTCAGCAATGGCGAGGCACTAAGTAACTCAGTGAGACCCTGTCTCTACATAAAACACAAAATAGGGCTGGGGATGTGGCTCAGGGGTCGAGTGCCCCTGAGTTCAATCCCTGGTACCAAAAAAAAAAAAAAAAAAAGAATGGATTAATCCAGCTGGGTGCGGTGGCGCAAGCCTGTAATCCCAGCACTTAGGGAGGCTGAGACAGGAGAATCGCGAGTTCAAAGCCAGCCTCAGCAATGGTGGGGCGCTAAGCAACTCAGTGAGACCCTGTCTCTACATAAAACACAAAATAGGGCTAGGGATGTGGCTCAGTGGTCGAGTGCCCCTGAGTTTAATCCCCAGTACCAAAAAAAAAAAGAATGGATTAATCCATTTATTATTACAGTAGTGGCTTTGTTATAAAAGCAAGCTCTCTCTCTAGCACATTTGTTGAGGAGATGGGCTGCCAGGGGAGGGAGGCTGAGCCAAGAGAGGGCACAGTCCCAAGGCCATGGAGGCAGAAGACTGCTCCACAGAGAGGGCACACAGAGAACAGAGGGGCAAGAGAGAGGGGGAAGAGAAGGAAGTGGAAAGTGGGCTAGGGCAGCAGAATAATATTTGAGGGTTGCGGGTGTAGCTCATTGGTAGAGCACTTGCCTAGTATGCATGAGGTGCTGGGTTCCATCCCCAAACCAATAGATAAATAAATGAAAGAAAGAAAGAAAAGAGAATAATATTGGAAATCTTCACACCCTCGCTTTAGTCTTGTGCCCAACACCACCTTGATCATGGCCTGAGGGCCTGAGTCTGTTATCAATTCTCATAAAAGGGAAAGAGGCCCCTGAGACTAAGGAAAAACAACAGTAACCAGAGCACTGTACTGCCAATGAATCATTTGAGCCTCATAGAACAGAGGCCCTATGAGGTAGGCAGGAGAGGGCAGGTTGTCTCGTGTCCCTCATTTTACAGACCCAGAAATGGAGGCTCAGAGAGATGAAGTAACTTGTCCAAGCAGCTTTCTCAGCTGGCAAGCGGCAGAGCAGAGATGAGAAGCCAGGCCTCCCTGAGCACTAATGTTCAACATGCATCAACACAGGCAGCTCCCCTGGCGCCTGAAGTTTGGGTGGGGACACAGGCAGTACAGAGGGGCTGACGTCCTCTGGAAAGCAGGGAGATTGCCTCCTTCCAGCCTGACACATCCCCTCAAGCAGGCTTAACCTAGAGATTTTTTTATGTGCTGAAATGTCACATGTTTCTCTGCAGCTCTGACACCAAATGGATTGCCTTTTCCCCAGTCCTTTGAGACCTGGTGCAGCAGAAAGAGCATGAACCTCAAAGCCTGACAGACCCACCTTCTCGACGCATGCTAGCATTCAGAGCTAGATGACCTTGGGCAACTTAACCTTGAAGAGTCTCAGTTTCCTCATGTGTAAAATGGAAATGGCACCTAACTCATGACTCTCCACTTACAAAGGGCAGATGATAATGGCTTTGCCATAGTATTGTGATGAAAACTCAAGAACAAAAACTGCACACAGGTGCCAGGCACAGCACCTCTGAGGCCACCAGGAATACCAGAACACTATGCTGCCAATGAGTCATTTGAGTCTCACAGGGACCCTATGAGACGGCCTGGCCCTCTGCCTGGCCACACTAGATTCCTCGGTCTCCCTTTTTCTTAAAACTCAAATGAGAGCTGTTCGGGCTTAAATTCAAACACAAATGGAAAAGCTGCTCATGATGAGACTCATAAATTCTTTGCATGTCCCCCCTTCTGGGGAATCTTAAGGCCAACTAGCCACACGTCATGTGGCACCAGGGCATCATGACACATCATTTGAGAATCTCTAGTGGAACAACACCCCAGGGAACCACAGACCAAGAAACCACAGCCTGGCAAGTCCTTCTGAAATGGCAGACTTGCAATCAATAAACGTCTGTTGATTTGGAAATGTCAGAAGGGCAACTGTAACAAGGCTATGTTTTGGTGTGTGTATGTATTCTGCTGGGGAAACGGTTCATGTTTATCTCTCCTCCTCCCAGCCTCCTAGGGTTTACGATGTGGCCTCCTTTTAATGATTAACAGTCCAGAGAACTGAGATGAGTTCTGGATTGAGAGGCAAAGTCTCTTCTGAAACCACGTGACCCAAGATGGAACCGCTGACGGAGACTGACAGGGTTTGGGTAGAATCCTGGAAAGACGAGTAAAGCCACTCCCTTACCTCTTGCTGCCAGAGTAAGCATCTTGAATGAAGTTGGAACTGTGCTTATTAATGGAATAATTAGTCAGGTGCATGCAAATATCATCCTGGGGAAAGAGAACACAAGATGTGGGGTCAGGCTGAAGTGAAGTCTTCCTGCATTCTCTCTGTGCCCTCCCAGGGCCCCCTGGATTAAATGAATAAAAAAGAAAGGGAAGTCTTAGTGTGTAAACTGGCAAAATAAAGGCAGTAAAAAGGGAAATCTTAGAACCTGGGGTATGAGAAACTCTAGCTCCTCCTGAGAATGAGTGCTGCTTTGCCTGAGGGAAACTTCCGGAGTCCTAAGGGGTTTAGTGTAGGGGATGGCAGGGTAGCTCACTCATGGCCTTTTCTCCTGAGCACTGTGGATCTGGTGTTGAAGTCAGGCAGACTTGGCCACAAGTCCCAGATTCACCTCTTTTTTTTTTTTTTTTTGGTACTGAGAATTGAACTCAGGGGCACTTGACCACTGAGCCAGACCCCCAGCCCTATTTTGTGTTTTATGTAGAGACAGGGTCTCACTGAGTTGCTTAGCGCCTCGCCATTGCTGAGGCTGGCTTTGAATTCAAGATGCTCCTGTCTCAACCTCCCAAAGTGTTGGGATTACAGGCGTGAACCACCGAGCCCGGCTCCCAGATTCATCTCTTGCTAGCTGTGTGACTTTGGACAAGTCCCTTATACTCTCTGTGTTTCAATCTCCCTTTCTGTAAAAGGGAATAATAATCCCTATGTCTGAGGGCCCCTTGGAGGGCTTAGACTAAAGAGCATATGCAACATGGCACATACTGCTCCACAAATGACAGCCAGAGCCTTGAGGAAGGGTATTTAAGCAGGATCTATTATCATGTAAAGAGGGAGGGGAAAGCATCATGTCTCCTCAGCTCACCAGGTTGTCTGTGCAGGGGTAGGAGTAAGAAGTGGTAGCAAAGCGGACCAGTCCTTCATTGTACACAAAAATCCTGAGAGGGTCACAGGATGTCACCAGCACATAAATCCGTAGGTCAAACTTGAACCCATCAATGATAAAGGGCTGGGAGGAGAGGAGAGAAGTCACACAAGCACCAGGGGAGAAATCATATAAAAATCGCCAGCCTCCATCGTGTTTTCATAGAGTCAGCCCAACATTGTCTAGTGTTGCCAAGTGAAGACTTGGCCAGGGGTGGGGAGCAGGATAAGGAGACTTAGGTTCTGTGACCTGACTTGTGATCTCGAGGAGGTCACCAAACCCCATTGTGCCTTGGTTTCCTGATCTCTTCATTGGCACAAACAAATACCACCAAGAGCTATCTTGGCAACTGAACAAAGTAACAGTAAAAGTCCTTTGATAAAAGGACATGTGGTCTTTATCCAGGGCTGCGTTATACTTGTGGTTCTATAAGAGATTTCCTGCAATGCTTAATCTATCTCCTGGACATTTTGCCTTGGGGAGGGTGGGGGGAGGTGCAGTGCTTCTCACACTTCTAGAAGGTTCCCTCCTTGCAGCAGGCTGTAGGAGTGTGGCCTCTGGCCCTCAGTCAGGGAGGAAATCTGTTTACCATAAATCCCTCCAGAATGATTCCCTTCTCCCAAATAAGGCAGGGTCTCCACAAACCGAGGTGGTCTCCCAGCTGTCATCTGTTTGAGGAAAGGGGCTAGCCTGGTGAGGTCGGACCAACAAACAAGTGTATAAGGGTGGGGAACACTCTGGCCCAGGCACATGGCAGCACCCCTGGTCAGGAAATTTGGTCTAACAAAGCCCAAGACAGAAGACAGGCTCCGCTTCATCCCGATTTCGACCCTCCATTGACTCATTTCACATCCTATCCTGTGGAGCTAGAGCCCCAGGCTGCTATGGGCAATAAATAAATAATCACAATAAGGAAGTACCTTTGAAATATAGAGCTGACAGATCATATCCTCCCCTGGTTTGATTTCTTTCACAGTCCGGGTGATGAATATACCTCTCCCTTGGCAACCTGAGTCCGGCTTACAAATGTATGTCTTATTTTTTCTTGACCGGCTGTAGGTCTGCAAATCTCCCCAGCTAACCAGAGAGGGAAAGGACAAGACACAGCATTAGCTAGAGAGCAATGAAAGGGAAGACCAGTTCCATATGAAACAAACAAACAAAAAAAAAAAAAACAGAAGAATAAAGCTATCTGATGTGGCAAAGTCCTGGCATTGACAGACAGATGCCCAGATCCATCCATGAGAGAGATAGTAAAACCCACAAAGTGGAATATGTGTGGGGGCTCCGGAGGAAATTTGATTGCCTCAATTCAAGCCCAGGCAACACCACCTACCAGCTGTGTACACTTTGCAAGGACACGACCTCTCTGAGTCTATATTTTATCATCGAGGCAACGTGGATAATGAAACCCATCTCGTGCAGTTGTTAGTTAATATGATGTAATGCAACAAAATGATGATCTATGCTACCCGCCCCACGAAGATGGCCAGGACCCAGGTAGTTTGGCATTCTGGATTTACAGATAGGAGATTTGGAGTTCTTGATCTGGCTCAAGCCCTGACAAGTGATGTGACATTGAATCAATCAGTCTCTTACCCTCTCTAGGCTTCAGTGTTTCATCTGTGATGTCGCCACTCCAGCCAGAGTATGGGAGGGCAAATAAAACCTCTGAATGTACTTTTTTTTTTTTTTTTGGTACTGGAGATTGAACTCAGAGGCACTGGACCACTGAGCCCCAGCCCTATTTTGTGTTTTATGTAGAGACAGGGTCTCACTGAGTTGCTTAGCACCTCACTGTTGCTGAGGCTGGCTTTGAACTCGCGATCCTCCTGCCTCAGCCTCCCTAAGTGCTGGGATTACAGGCATGAGCCACCGCACCCGGCTTGAATGTACTTTTAAGATAGTATATTCAGGGGGCTGGGGTTATGGCGCAGTGGTAGCGTGCTCGCCTAGCATGCGTGAGGCACTGGGTTTGATCCTCAGCACCACATAAAAATAAAATAAAGATATTCTGTCCGCCTACAACTAAAAAATAAATATTTTAAAAAAAGATAGTGTATTTAGAATAAAGAAACTAAATTAATGGATTATATGTCTCAGTCTTGCTATACTTCCTTTTTTTAATACTTTATTTATTATTCTTATGTGGTGCTGAGGATTGAACCCAGTGCCTCACCCATGCTAGGCAAGCACTCTACCACTGAACCACAATCCCAGCCTATAGCTATACTTCTTGTTTTGCATTTTAGCTCAAAGGAATCTGTGATCCTTGGGAAAATCACTTAGCCATGATGTTCTTCAGTGGCCACAAATCTGGAGGCTCCTGTTAACTGGACAGCACACACATTTCCTCCTATGTTGCTGTGACATTCTGGAATTTGGTCCAGACAAGCCTAAGGAAAGGCTGGGAACCCTGGAGCCTGGTTAGGGGAAGTCTTAGGAGGAGAGGGGAGAGTGGGATTCCTCTGCTGCCCTTGCCATGTGAGCGTAAAACCGATGGTAGCATTTCACACTACCCTTGCCTCATCTCAACCACCAGATTATGCCCCTGCTTGAGCTCACACCATCTCATGTTTCTCCAGCAACTTGGTGGTGGGGTCCAGAGCATTTGCCTATCAGGGATGGGGGTCCAGCTTTGAAATGGATAAGATCAGAGCAGAAAAGGGAAAGGGCTGACAGCCCTGCATGGTGCTGCATGGGACAGAAGCCATGGTCCTCCCTGCTCCTACCCTGGGTGCTAACCACAACCCCACTATCTCCAGAGGAGCTCCTGGTCCTAAAAAATTCAAAAACAGCACAATTAAATGGTTGGAAGGGGTTCAAGATCAACATCTTTCAGGGTCAGAACAAACTCTCATGCAACTGCAGGTACAGGCTCCAAGGCACCAGGCCCTTAATTGTCATCTTATTTTATTGGCAGAGCCCTATGTTTTCTCAAGCTTGGACACACCCTTTATCCTTTCTCTTCCTGAACAGTATGGAGAGAGATGGGAGATTCTTATGGGAGGGAAAGTAGAAACCAGGAAATCAGGGCAGGAGGGAAATGTAAATAGAGGGTTGGGAGGAGAAGGAAATATGGGCTCACTTACTCAGCAGGAAGACACCAGGTCCTAGGGAAAAAGTGGAAATCTTTAGGGAATATCTTTAACATGCGGCTCATATTCCTGGCCAGCAAGTCCTTGCGGCAGATTTCACTCATCCCAGGGAAGTGATTGATTTTCTACAAAGTAAGCAGTAATTCATGAACAATGGGGGGGACATAGGAGTACTTTGAGATTACCCTCAAGAGGCAGGGATTAAAAATGGGGACTCACTGGGCAGATGTCACACTTAAATTGAGGAAAATACCTGGTAGCTCTTCATGTCCATCACCCGTTCCAGTGATACCGAGTAGTCTGTCCAGTAGAGAGTCCAGTCATCATTGTCACTTCCTTCTCGAAGGCCATACTTTTGGGCCACCCTACGCACTGCAATGGAGTTGAAGAAAGAAATGGACTGTTAGCCCAGGAAGCAAAGGAGGAGCATGGGATGGGGAGGTTCCTTTTCTAGGTAGTTCCAGACCTAAGTACTGGAACAAGAGAGCCCAGCCGGGCACAGTGGCGCATGCCTGTAATCCCAGCACTTAGGGAGGCTGAGACAGGAGAATTGCGAGTTCAAAGCCAGCCTCAGCAATGGCGAGGTGCTAAGCAACTCAGTGAGACCCTGGCTCTACATAAAACACAAAATAGGGCTGGGGATGTGGCTTAGTGGTCAAGTGCCCCTGAGTTCAATCCCTGGTACCAAATAAATAAATAAAATTTTAAGAACTATATATAGAGAGGGGGCGGAGAAGGGAGACAGTAAAGATGGTGGAATATTGGGCTGGGATTGTGGCACAGTGGTAGCGTGCTTGCCTCGCATGCGTGAGGCACTGGGTTCGATCCTCAGCACCACATAAAAATAAAATAAATATATTCTGTCTGCCTACAACCAAAAAATAAAAAAAAATGGTGGAATAGGATGGACATCATAGCCCTAGCTTTATGTATGATCACATGTATGTTGTGATTCTACATCACATACAACCACAGAAATGAAAAGTTGTGTTCCATCTGTGTACAATGAATCAAAATGCACACTGCTATCATGTATACCTAAGTAGAATAAATAAATTAATTAAATTAAAATTAAAAGAACACTATATATATACTAGCATATCTTTCTTTCCTGTCCCTGTTAGTATTAATAGCTGGGAACTGATTTCAACACAGGGCAGATGCCTTCCTTCCTAGGCCTTAGAAGGAAGAAGGGTCTGCAGTAACCAGGAGAGAACAAGAGCAGCCTAGGACATTAGAATTTGAACTCAAATACAAAGGCAACAACACCATGCTCTGTAGTACAAAGTAAGTCTGTAGGCCAGGGTTAGCCCACAGAACGCTGGATTGCAACTTAAGTTCTAAAACAGGGCCATCAACTGCAGCAACAGCTGCCTCTTCTACAATGAGATCCCCAGTCACTATATTTAAGTATTACAGATAGCTGAAGGACGTGCCATTGGGATCAAAACCCATGATTCTTGGAATGAGATTCCCAACTCCCTCAAATAGTCTGTGAAGCTGGAGGAGAACCAAGGAATGGTGTTGGAAGACACCTCTTTTCCTCTTCAAGAATGCCCTCGACATCAAGAGTGACCCTTCCCAACCACGCAGAGGTAAATAATGGGTCCCCGTCACAGATCCTTTGCATTGAGATGCTCACCACTCTCATACCGGCAGCTGGATAGATTAATCACCAATCATCTGGAAAAGAAAAAAAGGAAAGCACAAGACAGAGACAGACTGCACCCAGAAACATCCTGTCCCAGGTGGAGCTGCATGATGCTTTAGCTGTCACACTAAGCCTGGTTCCACCATTCCCAACACTGAGGACATGAATGGGTAGAGAGTGGCAGAAAACACAGAATCACAATATTGTTACTTCGTCCATGGGGTACAAATTCTGTATTGCAATTATAGCTCATTCTGCATGCAGCTTCATATTAACATCATTGTCTTAGTCTTTTTACTCCAGTGGCCCATTAGGGCCAGAAAATTAAAATATGTTTGGGGCTGGGATTGTAGCTCAGCGGTAGAGAGCTTGCCTCACATGCGTGAGGCCCTGGGTTCGATCCTCAGCACCACATACAAAAGCAATAAAGACATTGTGTCCACCAACAACTAAAAAAATAAAAAATAAAAATATGTTTGGCCTAAATACTTATCTCTCTCTTCTTCTGCCCACTAAGGGAAGCTGTCAGTGAGAAAGCAGACAAGCTTTCAGACATTAATCAGTCTGAATGGAGCAAGACATGGCAAAATATTAAACAAGAACTGGAATCCACAAGCTACAGTCAGATCCTAATAAAATAGCATACTTCTATTATAGTTAAAGTGTATTAAATTCTCAGAACAAGTAAGTACTTTTAAAAATGCCTTTTTTAAAAAATATCTTTATTTTATTTATTTATTTTTATGTGGTGCTGAGGATCGAACCCAGTGCCTCACGCATGCGAGGCAAGCGCTCTGCCACTGAGCCACAACCCCAGCCCCCAAAAATGCCTTTATTTTATGTATTATATGTGGTGCTGAGGATTGAACCCAGTGCCTCACACATGCAAGGCAAACACTCCACCACTGAGCCACAATCCCAGCCCAAATAAGCCCTTCCTTATACTTATGCAAGGAAATACTCTCTCTCTACCCATTTTTTGAAAGGCATTTTAAACATGAATAGAATGAAAATTAGGACAAGGTGCAATTGTACACATAATTATTGGATTCTATAAAACAGACCATCAAAAGTGCCTTCTTTTTCTGTGAACTGAAAGCAGAGTGGTTTTGACAGCTTCAGCCCACAGTTTTCCTTTGCTCTATCAGGCCTCCTTCCCTCCAGGTCCTTCCTGTTCTTACCAGCATGGACCCCCGTTCCCCATCTTTCAATCCTAACCTCTTTTTCTTCCTCTTCTTCTTGCTTTGCTGATGGGCATCCTGAAGCCCCTTTTGTGTCTTCTCTCTCACAAAAGCCAGAGTGATGATTTCTTTTAGATCTTCTATGGGACTATCCTCCCTCTCCTCGGAATCTGCTCCTTCCTCACCTTCAGAAGTCAGGCACTGTAGCATCTTCCTGGCTTGGAAGGAGGCTCTGGGGAAATACCTGCTCTCCCTGGAGAAAGCGCAGAAGGAATGGTACTTACACGGACCCACCTGCAGGGGGACCCCCTCCCTTGCGCATGTGGGTGGTGACCTAGAGTTCCAAGAGAAGGCAACAGGTTGTAGTGTAAAAACCGCCACCCCATCTCCACAGTTGATGCAAGCTCTGGGAAGAAGCTGTTTTTACCTTTTGCCATTGACTATGTCATTGGGGACTTAACCCAGCCAACTCTGGCCTAGGTTTTTGCCTCCTGGGGTTTTCCAGAGCAGGCTGAAACGCTATGCATGACACCACTTGGTAAACAATCTTATTATTAAAGTGAGTGAGTGTCTGGAGACAGCTTCAGAACCAAGCTTGAAGCCTTCCTAGCTGAGGGAGCTTGTCCCAGAGGGTGCAGTGGAGGTGCATTTAACTCCGTTAACTCTTTCAGTGTTACATCCAACTCCCCACACAGTAATCTTCAGGCCTGAAAATAAATGCAACGATCACTCATGGATTACACAGCTGATTTGTAGCTGACTGTAAGATTCAAGCCCAGGGTCAAATGCAGACCTTCAAGTATGCCAACCACAGAAAAGTCTATAACATCTTCCTCACCATCCATTCCAAATTAAAAATAACACCAAATCATAAAATACATATAAGGAAGTACAGCAAAGTTTTCATCCTCCTTATCCCCATGAGACATCTTTGATGTTTGCTTGAATTTTCAAATATCAAATTTTTAAAAGTGGACTTTAAGCCAGGCGCGGTGGCGCAACCCTGTAATCCCAGCACTTAGGGAGGCTGAGACAGGAGAATCGCGAGTTCAAAGCCAGCCTCAGCAATGGTGAGGCGCTAAGCAGCTCAGTGAGACCCTGTCTCTACATAAAACACAAAATGGACTGGGGATGGGGCTCAGTGGTCGAGTGCCCCCACCCCAGTTCAATCTCCAGTACCAAAAAAAAAGTGGACTTTAATGGTCCTGCTTCACTTTCCTTAGGAATGTACTTAGTTTGCTTTTGGGTAACCCAGATATGCGAGGCCCAATTAATGTGAATTCCCTTACATCCAAGGCTCCTATGGCCATAAGGCCAGTTTTCCAGCACTTCCCCCCTCTTTCGGTACTAGAGATTGAAAAACTCGGGGGTACTTGACCACTGAGTCACATCCCCAGCCCTATCTTGTGTTTTATGTAGAGACAGGGTCTCACTCAGTTGCTCAGCGCCTCGCCGTCGCTGAGGCTGGCTTTGAACTTGCGATTCTCCTGTCTCAGCCTCCCTAAGTGCTGGGATTACAGGCTGCGCCACCGTGCTCAGCTCCCTTTCTCTCTTTACCTCCTAAAATCCTGCCAAGCTCCTCACCATTGTAGCCCCTCTCTTTTGATACCCATAGTTATTATATCTTATTATTATTGAAATAACATTAAAGGAGACTTTAAAAATGGGGTAGGGTGGGCTGGGGATGTAGTTCAGTAGTAGAGCCCTTGCCTAGTGTGCTGAAAGCCCTGGGTTCAACAATCCCCTGCACTGCAAACAAACTTCTTAGAAATGGGGCATAGCAAATTTGACTCATCTGTGTCTTCTTTTATTCTTAACTTCCAAGCATAATTATTGTAGTTAGTTTTATATCTACTTTTGCCCACATAATATCATACTGTAAATATCCTTTTAGTGGTGGCAAAGTTTGCAGATTCCTAGTTTTTAATGGCTATGCAATATTCCATAGAAGTAATGTGCCTAAATCTAACGAGCCATTACATTATTGTTGAAAATGTTAAGTTGCTTCCAATTTTTAATCTTATGTAAATAACTCTAAAAGACACAATTTCAAGATGGGCTCCGTGGTGTGAGTCTGTAGTCCTAACTACTGGGGAGGCTAAAGGAGGAGGATTGTTTGAACCCAGGAGTTCAAGACCACCCTGGGCAAAATAGTAAGATGCCAAAGGAAAAAAAAATCCAAACAACCCCTGCCCCATACTTTTACAGAGGGTCTTTTGCTTCTTTGGGATTATTTTCTTAAGTTAATAACTAGAGATTATAGTGCTAATTATAGGAAAATTATGTAGCTTCTGGTATACATATATTTTTTCTTTTTTTTTACCATGTTGTTTCCCAGAGGGATTTCAACAATTTTTACTAACTACTACCAGAAACATGCAATTATAGTAGGCTCCCAGAGGAACACAATCTCTTGGGAATCACCTCCCCTCTGCACTTAAACTTGCTACTTCTAGACAACTCTTCTACCCTACAGCCATGTCTTTAAAATCATTATACACTTCTACCTTTCTCTGCCCTTTTTCTAAAGCTAATTTGGTGTTAGGGTAGGAGCTCTAACTAGGAAGACTATCCATAAATAATTTAACAATAAACCCTAATGTGGGGTAGTTCTTTGGGTTTTGCAAACAATTTTCATAAGCATGCTCTCATTGAATGCTTACAATCACCCCTGGGAGAAAGACAGGCAGAATTATTATATGGACCAAGGATTGCCACTTATTTTCTCTCTCATTGTCATTTGTACTCAAGTTCCTTTATGGGGACAGCGGAGCAGGGGGAGAAAGAGTTGTATACTCCGTGCAACTGACAGATAAAACCTGAGCCTTGTAAGTCAGTTTTTCTCAGTGACAGGGCATATTCTTGGCAAAGTTCAAGAGAACTAAGGAACATGACTCTTGACCTTGGGCTGTTCCCTTTCTTGCAGGTAAACGGCAAGTTTCATTCCCCTAGCCCTCCACAACGGCTCCTGTTTACCAAGCCCTCAAGGAGGTGTGGCTTGTTTACCTAAAGGTTAATGTTAACTTGGAGAGAAACTGACCCTGAATTTGACCTCTGGAATAGAAAGGTATCTTTGCCCTTTTTCAAATCCTTACCCAAGTCTTCAGAACAAATCATGGCGACTTATATTTATCTGTCTCAAAGAGAAGAATAACCAAACAAACAAACAAAAAGGTCAAATGGCTTGTTCTTTCTTGAGAACAGCTTAGGCCATAGGACAAGGAACTAAGCCCATGCACTTTTGGAGGAATGGGTTCACCATCGCATTCTTGCCTATAGTCCCCTGTATTCTAGGCTGCCTATGCCACAAGTGCCACCTAGGTGGCACCTGAGACAGGTGCAAGATGACAGACAGTAGTCCTTGCCACATGTAATTATTTTTTACTTTGTCTTTCTCCCCTTTCTCTCTCCCTACCTTTCTCTTCCCTGTTCAATTTCTAAGGCTGAAACCTGCTGGCTTCTCTCCAAAGGTTCCTGAATGAGAATATCTCATTCAAAAGTTGCCTGCTGGAGACTTACATCCTGAATCTACCCTGTGGAAGCATTCACTTGGCCCAGTAGTGTGTTGTTTTGCTATAGTTGATACATGTAGTTGCCAAGCTGGGCATGCTGGTATACACCTGTAATCCCAGTGACTCTGGAAACTGAAATAGGACGATCACAAGTTTGAGGCCAGCCTAAGCAACTCAGTGAGACCCTGTCTCCAAAAAAAAAAACAAAAATGTGCTGTATAGCTCAGTGGTAGAGTGCCCCTGAGTGCCCCTGGATTCAATCCCAAGTGCACAAAATAAAAATTAAAAATTAAGGGCTGGGGTTGTGGCGCAGTGGCAGCGTGCTCGCCTAGCATGCGTGAGGCACTGGGTTCGATCCTCAGCACCACATAAAAATAAAATAAAGATATTCTGTCTACCTACAACTAAAAAAAAATAAATATTTTTTAAAAATTAAATAAATAAATAAATCCTAGCTCTATCACTTCTTTTTTTAAATATATATATATATATATATTTTAGTTATACATGGACACAGTGTCTTTATTTTGTTTGCTTATTTTTATGTGGTGCTGAGGATTGAACCCAATGCCTCACACATGCAAGGCAAGTGCTCTACCACTGAGCCACAACCTCAGCCCAGCTCTATCACTTCTTAATTGTTTAACTTTTAGGCAGTTTAAGTAACTTCTTCTGCAGTTACTTAACTTCATCTGTAAAATAGCTTACCCCAACTATGGGAAATAAACAAGTTAACTCGTTTGACTTAATACAACATAAAGTTCCTAGAACAGTGCCTAACACATAGTTGGTACTCCTGAAGTGCTATCTATCATTATCAGCTGTGTGACCCTGGACTTCTGATGGAAGACTGAGGCACAAAGAGGAAGGTAAGGGGCATATCTGGGATTTAGAACACACATCTGTCTGACCTCACAGCCTATCTCTCCTCTACACGCTGCTGTCTTTTCCTCTCTGCTGATCACACATAAATGGTGTAATCATAAAGTAATTGATTTCCTAGCTCCCAGATGAAGTCTTGGTGACCTTAGTCCCTTAAAATCAATTGTTTCAAGCTGGGCACAGTGGCGCAAGCCTGTAATCCCAGCACTTTGGGAGTCTGAGAGGAGAATCGCGAGTTCAAAGCCACCCTCAGTGATGGTGAGGCACTAAGCAACTCAGTGAGACCCTGTCTCTACATAAAACACAAAATAGGGCTGGGGATGTGGCTCAGTGGTTGAGTGCCCCTGAGTTCAATCTCCAGTACCCGCCCCCCCAAATCAATTGTTTCAGTCTGGTGGTAGAGCTAAGCAGTAGAACACTTACCTAGTGTGCATGAGGCCCTGGGTTCAATCCCCAGCATTGCCATAAATAAATAAATAAATAAGTAAATAAATATCCCTCACATCTCCTAAAGCTGTTTCCAGCTCCAATGAAGGGTTCAGGTCCCCCTAGATTTGTCATAACCTGGGGACAGATCTGTTGTTCCTGCTTTGTATTCATTTTCACTCTTTCTTTTCCTTCTTTTCACCATTATCCATATTATACCAGGACTCTTATTAGAGGTATAATTAGAACATTTTCTAAGATATTATAGAATTCCTGAATATGAGATATTGGAGGGACTTTGAAGAATGTCTAGTTCAACCCATTTACTTTTTTTTATTTTTTTTAAATTTTTGTAAATATTTTTTTTAGTTGTTGATGGACCTTTATTTTTTATTTATTTATATGTGGTGCTGAGGATCAAACCCAGTGCCTCACGCATGCTAGGCAAGCGCTCTACCACTGAGCCACCACCCCAGCCCCATCAACCCATTTACTTTTTAGAGGAGGTTTTGAAATTTCCCCATCCTCCAATATTGCCACTGTTCTGGACTAGGAAAGGGGATGTGCACAGAGCTTGAGAACAAGTCATTGGAGCCAGGACCAACATCTCTGCTTCCTGCTCTTCCTAGTTATCTTCCCATTGTGCCAGGACACCACTGGGCATGGTGGCACATGCCTGTAATTCCAGTGGTTCAGGAGGCTAAGGCAGGAGGATTGCAAGTGCAAAACCAGCCTCAGCAAATTAGCTAGGCAACTTTAGCCAGAGCCTGTCTTTAAAAAATAAGGGGTAGTGGTTTGCTGGGGATGTGGCTCAGTGGTTAAGCACCCCTGAATTCAAACTCTGGTTTAAAAAAAAAATTATGCCAGGACAGCAGGCAAAGTGGACTAAGTGGAGAGTTTGAAAAAGAAAACTAAGAGCTTTGCTACCAATGTAACAAACAAAACACAGTAAATATCATGTTTTGTTTTCCTTTTTCATTTTTCTTTCTTTCTCCACTACACCCCGTTGGTAATGGGAATTGAACCCTGGGGTGCTCTGCCCCTGGGCTACTTCAACCATCCCTTCTTATTTTTTATTTTGTGACAGGTATTGCTAAGTTGCCCAGGCTGGCCCAGTTTTTCTTAGTGATGCATGAAAAATTCAGTTCACCTTTCCACATAGGATAGTTAAGAGTGAAAAAACACTAATGTTTCCTTCTATTTAAGTATGGGTTTGATCAACTTCCAAACCAGAGGCTCTCAACTTCATTCCTAGTTGGGGAGCATGAAAATAATCTTCATTGGCCACCAGGGGGAGGAATTGAGCATTGGGATGGCTCCAGGCAAACTCACTGCAGGTTATTTGGAAAAAACTGAGGGTCCACGTCTGGTTTCCACTTTTGAAGGAATATACATGTTGACTACTCTTCTTTTCCCTGGGAAAATGTTTAATGCTTTCTTTTGCCAAGACTGAATGAATACAGTTGTCCATTAAATAGGAGGAAAGAATAATTTGGTGGGTGACTAAAATAAGAATGACAGGGAGCCGGGCGCGGTGGCTCACGCTTGTAATCCCAGCACTTAGGGAGGCTGAGACAGGAGAATCGCGAGTTCAAAGCCAGCCTCAGCAATGGCGAGGCACGAAGCAACTCAGTGAGACCCTGTCTCTACATAAAACACAAAATAGGGCTGGGGATGTGGCTCAGTGGTCGAGTGCCCCTGAGTTCAATCCCCAGTACC
>CM053402.1:22660958-22677413 GCA_028644305.1 Xerus rutilus
TGACAGGAAGTGTGGTAGTGGTGCATGCCTGTAATCCCAGTGTCTCGGGAAGTTAAGACAGGAGGATCACAAGTTCAAGGCCAGCTTCAGCAATTTAGGGAGACCCTAAGCAACTTAGTAAGACCCTGTCTCAAAACAAAAATTTAAAAGAGCTGGAGGTGTAGCTCTGTGGTATGGTGCCCCTGGGTTCAACTCCCATCCCTGGGAGAGAGAAGAAAAGAAAAAAAAATGATAGGGGAACATGTTTTAAAGATTAGCCAAATTCTTTCAGTCTTTCCCTTCATAGCGTGGACTTTTCTTCCAGTCTGTAGGAATACAGATAGCACTGAAGGACTCTCCTTTTTTGTCTGCCTGTGACTTCCTTCTCTTTTCCCAAATTATTGGTTTTCCTTCACACACACTCTTTCATGTTTTAGCTCTTGTTTCCCTACTAGAAGGATCCATCTGAAGCCTCCAATGACCAGCTCTTGGAAAATGCTGAATGGAGTGGGGACAAAAGGATGTAGAGGAGAGACCTCTGGATCTAGCTTTCAGCTTTGTCCTTCTGACTCGATATGACGTAGGAGCCAAGTTATTATTTCCTCTCTTCATTTCCTATCTTCTTTGTGCTTACAGGATCCCCAAGAGGTTAAAAACTTGTCATTCAGAACATTAGTTTGAGCTTTGATACAGACAGGATAAGATAAGATGCCTTTTGCGGCGTTTTTGCTTTTCCTGTTAGCCACTCTTTGAATTTTAGCAAAATATAAACTAACAACAAAGGGATGGGGAACCCAATTGCTCAAAGGCTTTGCCAATGAGAAGTCCTGAGAATGATGGACCACATTCACTGGGAAAGATAAGAATCTTGCAAACTAAGATGCCGTCTTTTATTCTGCTAGAAATTTAGAATTCTACAAGATTAGAAGATGCAATTTAAGGCTCATATCTAGTCATTTTCTCCATAATATTCAAGGCAATACTAGCAAAAACAGATTTCAGCTCTACTGCTTTCCAAAATGGTGGCTGTGCGTAATTCACCCTCTCTGTACCTCAGTTTCCTTATAAATAAAATGAAGATCATAACAGTCATGTCATGGGACTGTTCTAAGAATTGTGTTAACATTTCTAATGCTCTTAAAGCAGAGCTTGGTTCAAAATATGTGCCATATCATAAAAATGATATGCGATGGTAGGATTGGTGTAAATATAAAATAAATTTCTGGAGCATGTGGCACATATCAGTGCTTAATAAACGTTAGCCCTCTTCCCATTTCAACCCCAAATGTAAATGATATTTTTTCCTAGGGTTCAGATCTCAGAAAATAATTTTCTCAAACCTGGAAGAGTATTCCCTCAGAAGGAGTGAGAAATAACAACTAGAAGTGAAAGGAAAAGAGGCAGGGAAAACGCGAAGGCCAAGGAAGAAAAGTGATGTAGAGAAGGACCCGTGATGAAGAAGGAGGTGAAGGGCTGTTTGAGTCCCAGGGATCGTTGGGACAGTTCCTTGTTGACACCGAGTTTAGGAAATCGAGAGAAGCTGGAAGTGAGCGTTAACAGGAGGGGCTGAGAAGAGCTGGGGAGCTGAGGGGCCGTGAGGGTGAGTGGCTGGCAGAGGGGTAACCCTGGGGAACTGGGTCTCGGATGGGATAAGGTGACATGTCGAGTCAGATTTTCGGTGGTGGGAGGCATTAAGAGGCGGAGCCAGCACTGGACTTTCGGGCGCTCTTACCCGCGATTCCTTCTACCCGGTCTCGCCCGAGCTCTACGGCCCGTACCGCTCACAGCCACACCTGCAGGTTCCCCGGGAGGAGTAAAGAGACACGCTCCCATTGGCTGCCAGACAACCCCAAATCCAGCCCGCTCTCCTCCTAACTCCCGTCCCTCATATTTACATACAGGACGTCTTAGGCCTTCGATTGGCCCCTGCAGTAGGGGGCCATGGCCCCTCCCTCCCGAATTCAATCAACCGTCCCAGAGCTGGTCGAGGGAAGCGCCGAGGTTGTCCCGGGAGACGCTGGGGACGCTCCGGCTCCCTACTGCAAAGGGGCGCGACTACTCTTCGCGCTCCGCCGGGCTCCTCCCCGCAGCCCTTGCTCAGCGAGCAGAGTTCCCGCGGAGGTTCGCCCTGGCCGGCGCCCATCCGAGCGCGGTGCACAGACGCTGTCAGAAAGACTAGCTCCCGAGCTCCTCCTCCACCGGCCGCGGGGAGCCAAGGACTTGAACTTAAGCCCTCCAACGATGGTCAATTGCTGAAACCAGAAGCTGGAGAGCAATGGATTGAGACTCAAGTCAGGATCGCAGGCTTATTTTGCCTATGTAACCTTGGGCAGTCCACATGACCTCTTTGAGGCCTTAGCTTCTTTCACAGTAAAATGGGTATTGCAAATCAATAGTGTACCGCTCAGACTTACTGTATCATGACATCGAACTGACTAGTAAAAGAGTGCCACCCAGACCTACTGAAGAATCATAAGGGGGCTGGGGTTGTGGCTCAGTGGTAGAGCACTTGCCTTGCATGTGTGAGGCACTGGGTTCGATTCTCAGCACCACATATAAATAAATAAAATAAAGATCCACTGGCAACTAAAAAAAATTAAAAAAAAAAAATCGTAAGGGGCTAGGGGTCTCAGCTTCTCACAACTATTGGACTGTCCTCAGAGTGGGAAATGGTGGTAGTGACTGGATTCAAATAATTGTAGTTTTCTCGCCGTTCCCCCTATCTCGCCCAGACTGCCGCCTGCAAAGGACTGGCAGACAGATAAGAGCTCTTTCTGCCTGGATTAATTCAGAATTTGGTGAAAGATCAAAGGGTCGATTTTAAGTGCATGAACTATAGTGATTTATTTATTTGTTTGTTTGTTTGTTTATTTTTGGTACAAAGGATTGAACTCAAGGGCACTTGACCACTGAGCCACATCCCAATCCTATTTTGTGTTTTACGTAGAGACAGGGTCTCACTCAGTTGCTTAGTGCCTCACCATTGCTGAGGCTGGCTTTGAACTCGTGATTCTCCTGTCTCAGACTCCCAAAGTGCTGGGATTACAGGTGTGCGCCGCCGGGCCTGGCTTGAACTATAGTGTTTTTAGACAACAATTTCTTGTTGTCAATGTTCTTCAGTCTTGAGAAATTTTCAGTGGTTTGATGCAATGCCAATGAAATGTGGTCACTTCTGTGGCAAAGGTTTAGTCTCAAGGATCATCCTCTGTGCTGAGAATAGAGCCTTTGCTGGCACTTGAAGGGAGACATAAATAAGGAAGAAGAGAAACAGTAACTCCTCAGGAAAGCTATAGTCCAAAGTTCTAAGAGAAGCAGAAGCTACATCTCTGATGAGGAACCTTTTAGGGTTAATCCAGGAAAGCTTCCTGGAGGATTTGAGCTGACTCATTGAGAGCATTGTGCCCATCATGCTGTGCTGTGATGGAATATGGCAGAAATGGCAGGTGAAGGGACTTCAAAAACCTTGCCTAGCATGGTGGTGCTAGCTTCTCAGGAGGCTGAGGCAAGAGAATCAAAAGTCTGAACCAAGCTGAGGAACTCAAAATGAAAAAAGTAAAAATAAAAAAAGAATTGGGGTATAGCTCCAGGGTTAGTACATCCCTAGGTTCAATCCCCAGTACTTGTAAAATTAAACTAATAAAATTAAATTAAAGGCTGTATAAATATTACTTGCAAGTGAAAACATTTGATCTATAGCACATGCAGAAAGAAATCCTATGTTAATTTCCCTTATCTAAATAAAGCACCTGTCATAAACCCTCTATAGCGGGAAGGGAGGGTCTCTCTCAGGGAGACTTTCTCCCTGCACACTTAAAAAATTCTGCCAACAGCCTCATCAGAACCTTCCATCCAGCCGGGCGCAGTGGCTCATGCTTGTAATCCCAGCACTTAGGGAGGCTGAGACAGGAGACTCGCGAGTTCAAAGCCAGCCTCAGCAATGGCGAGGCACTAAGCAACTCAGTGAGACCCTGTCTCTACATAAAACACAAAAAAATAGGGCTGGGGATGTGGATCAGGGGTCGAGTGCCCGTGAGTTCAATCCCCAGTACCAAAAAAAAAAAAAAAAAAAAAAAGAACAAAAGAACCTTCCATCCTTCGAAGCCCTATCCACCCCCTCCCCACCTAAACACACATAAAGCTGGTATATAAGCCTTTATCCCCAGCTGTTTGGGGGTTGAGTTACTACTGAGTGTCCTATATACATATGAATGTTGTGAGCATTTGAACCTAAGTTGGTAACCTAAGTTCCTCGCAGCCCAGCAAAATGACCCTTTACTTGCTGATCTGCACAAGCAGGAGGCTACAGGCAAAGGTGTAGCTTAGCCTCATGAATACTGGAAGCCTGTCACATGAAGCTTACATTCACCCTGGAGTGAACAGAGAGGCCCAAGGTGGAATCAGCAGCCCATCTCCTGCTTCCAGAAACCTCTCTGCCACGTAGTCCTCTTCCCTCTACCCTGCAGGTGGCCCAGGCTGTACTGTCCCTCCCCCCCCTTCAGGGCCCTAAGGGCCCAGGTGACCACCATCAACTGGTCCCCCAGCTGATGCCTTCCTAAAACAAACAGTCCTAACTCTGTTCCCCTCCCCCACTCCACCTTTTTCTCTCCCCAATGTCCTACCAATCTGCTCCACCAGGCTTATGCTTTGGTTTCTTGTCCCTCAGGAGTGATATTGTGATGGAAATGAGGGAGAGCATGCAGAAGGGAGCAGCAAAGATTTACAGCTTCCAGAGGGTTTCCATTAAAATCCCTGGCAACTGATTATTTATGAGAGAGGGTTGGCTGCAACGGGAGCTAGTAGGCCAGGTCCTGGCACCACTGTCCTTTCAGGGGTGATAACAGAAGCCAACAGGGTGAACAGTAGAACTGCCGCAATATGTAGGCCAGAGCAGGCTTCCACGGTCAAGCGCACTCTCCAGGACCAGAGTGACAACCAGGAAATC
The DNA here is from genome assembly GCA_028644305.1 of Xerus rutilus. Taxonomy (NCBI): domain Eukaryota; kingdom Metazoa; phylum Chordata; class Mammalia; order Rodentia; family Sciuridae; genus Xerus; species Xerus rutilus. The sequence goes on from CM053402.1 coordinate 22,665,880, forward strand.
AAAGAACATCAGTGATTTGTTCCAGGCAAACCAAAAACAGAAAACCCCACATGGCAAACACTGAGGGACTTTCTGGACTGGACATGGAAGGTCGAAGCAGAGTGTTGGAGGGTCTTCCCAGATGTCAAAAAGGGTTGACGGCATCCCCTTCTCTGAATTCCAACTCAGGGAAAAGAGGGGCATCAGGTGGGGGAGAGGGGTAAAAACAAGTCTGAGACCGTTATTTTCATTGTTTTGTTCCTAAAGCACCCAAGTGACTTGATAAATAAAGGGGGGAAAAAATGAAACCCTCAGAAGCTTGTTTGCTCTGTAGTTAACACACAGACTTTTCTCAGCATGGGATTCTTCTTTCATGTAATTAATTACAGAAAGAGAGATCCTGCCTCTGCTTCCTGATCCCAGGCCCTTCCTGAAAGCCTTTTCTGCAAAAGGAAAGTCTAGATATATGTGCCAGGGGTGGGTTAAAATAGGGAGTGGGAATGAGGGAAGGAGGGTAAGGTGAACTTTTGTATACCCCAGATCTTTTTTTCTTCAAGTCTGCAATACATGAGGGAATGGGTAGAAATCTGTACAGAACACTTACAGACCCCTCCCTCACCTCTAGCATTTGTCTTGCTTTTGGATGAGGAAATCAAGGCCTAGAGAAGTGAGATGACCTGTCCAAGGCCTTCTAGTGGGTTCATAGAGCTCACTATTCCTTTCTCTACACTCTTAGTGATATTAGTGAAATAGAAATAGAAATCGCAAGCTAGTTGCAGTATAGCACATCTGTAATCCCAGCTACTCCAGAGGCTAAGGTAGGAGGGTTGCAAATTCAAGACCAGCTTAGGCAATTTAGTGAGATCCTTTTTCAAAAGAAAACATAAAAAGAGGACTAGGGATGTAGGTCAGTATTAGAGTGCCACTGGATTCAATCCCCAGTGCTAAAACATACATATACATATGCCTATATAAGTATATATACACAAATATGTATATGTGTACACACATACACATATATGATGAGCACAGTGGTGCAGGCCTTTAATCCCAGTGACTTGGGAGACATAGGCAGGAAGATCATAAGTTTGAGGCCATCCTTGGTAATTTAGCAAGACCCTGTGTCAAAATAAAAGATAAAAAAGGCTGGGATGTAGTTCAGTGGCAGAGTACCCCTGGGGTCAATCCCCATGTCGTGAATGGCACCTTTAATAATTACTCAGAAGCAGACTGTCTTTGAATACAAGTATATATTCGATCAAAACAGTTGTCAAATACAAACAGTTAACTCAATTCACATTGATTAAACACAGCAAACACATCACACAATCCCAGGGCAACCACGAGCCTTAAAGTACCTCTGATGCCACGCGCCTTCTCTTAGCCAAAGAGTGAACGTTTTCGTTGTCTGGTTGTTCTCTCCAGCCCACAGCTGGACGTCAGGAAAATGGTGGAGTCAATCCAGGGACGGACAGCAAGGCAGCCAGTCTCAACCATGTCCTCAGAGCGAAGCTCTCCAATGTGGCAGGACAAGTGGTTTAAATACAGTTCCAGCTGGGCGTGGTGGCTCAAGCCTGTAATCCCAGCACTTAGGGAGGCTGAGACAGGAGAATCGCGAGTTCAAAGCCAGCCTCAGCAATGGCGAGGCGCTAAGCGACTCAGTGAGACCCTGTCTCTACATAAAACACAAAATAGGGCTGGGAATGTGGCTCAGTGGTCGAGTGCCCCTGAGTTCAATCCCCAGTACCAAAAAAAAAAAAAAAAATACAGTTCCAAGTTGGTGTTCATTGGTCACATCCTTGAGTGATATTTTATTGCACTGAAGCATTGCTTTGTCTCTATATGATGGTCCTTATCAATTACATCCAGACATTACTAAGTATGCCTGTGGCTGATGTTCCTTACACTCCAGTACCAAAAGAAAAGGACAAAAGAAGAGAAACAACAATTGCTACCCAACACCTCTTTTGAGCTCTCCATGCTTTGACGTGTAGCTGTATCTGACGGGACTGAAGAAAAAGAGTCTCTGGAAATAGGGCTGTTCAGCTGTATGCATGGAGATTTCAGGTTTCTGCTTTCTCTTACCTGTCCTCTTCATCCTCCTTCACCTTCTAGGGAAACAGCTTTTCCCCAAAGTAGCTGTTCATGGCTCTTTAGTTATTTATATTTTTGGTACTGGGAATTGAACTCAGGGGCACTCGACCACTGAGCCACATCCCCAGCCCTATTTTGTGTTTTATGTAGAGACAGGGTCTCACTGAGTTGCGTAGCATCTTGCCTTTGCTGGGGTTGGCTTTGAATTCGCAATTCTCCTGTCTTGGCCTCCCAAAGTGCTGGGATTACAGGTGTGTGCCACTGTGCCCGGCTTCATGGCTGTTTCAATGCATCCTTTTCTTGGTATGGGTGGCACCTAGAAACAAGTCCCAGAGAAAGCGCCTCCACTGCAAGTGAAATAATGCATATTGCTTGAGCCCATCCTGGGCACCACGGTAGACACACAAACCCAGGAAGAAAATGAGGTGAGCGTGGTGGCACACACCTGTAATCCCAGTGACTCAGGAGGCTGAGGCAGGAGGATCAAAAGTTCAAGGCCAGCCTTGGCAGATTAGTGAGACCAGGTCTCAAAATAAAAAATAAAAAGGACTGGAGATGTAGCTCAGTGGTATAGTGCTCCTGGGTTCGATTCCCAGCACCATCAAAATTAATAATTTTTAAAAATAAAAAAAAAAAACGCCCTCTGCAAAACTGCCCTTTCATTTTTCTTCAAATCACTTGGGACATCCATTTCTCACCAACATTTATTTTTGGTGGCCACACAATGCACATGTGTGTCATAGGTATGTAATATGTAGCATGAAGTCCTCTCATTTATACATTGATACCATTTCATCTGATAATACTAGTAATATGTGGTCAAATCCAGACTTACAAAGCAGTTAAATACCTTCAAAATCTTTGCTTTTTAATGATCCTGGGTTGGATCATCAGCATCACCAAAAATAATAATAATAATAATAAATTTTGTGTTGTTTAATGAACAACTTAATACTTAATGGTTAAGAGAATGGTGAAGTAAATCATGGCAGAGTCACTTGTAACAAAATAAAAACCAGTAAATATGAGGTTTTATAGCAATATGAAAAAATTTTGTAAAGGTTACAATTATGTCAAACACATATGCAAAAAAAAAAAAAAAATAGAAGAAATACTTAGAATTTTCCAAAGGGAGGGGAGGCGAGAGAGACAGAGAGAGAACCACAATTCTCTCATATAGATTTTAAAAAATGAATGTGTTAAAGATTTTATTTGACTCATTGAAATGAGGGAAACATTCAGATGGTCAGATGGTTCCAAAAAGAAGTCAAGAAACACAAAATTTGAGAAAAAGAATATTGAAAGGAATTGCAAATGGAGGCAAGAACTGTTTTTTTTCCCAGAAGAGAGAGAAGACAATTAATCTTCTATCAGACCAAACCGAATTTGCTTCTCTATTAATTATCTACAATTTACAGAGTTATAAAATAATCCCCATATAATCAACTGGAATCAGCTAATTCAAGAAAGGTTGTCCTATAGAAAAATTCTCTCTACAGTCAAGGGACTTAAAAATATTGATGAGATTATGGAGGTTTTTTTAATCAGCTTATTATTTCACATAATATTTGAAAAAACAAAACTATGCTAAATTTTTAAAGGGACATTGCAAAGTGCCTTTAAATGTTAGCACTCTGCGTTGGGAAAAGTTGGTAAGTATTAGCAATATCTGAAATGTTTATTTTTTATTTTTTTATTTTTTTTTTTAAATGTTTTATTTTTTTTAGTTGTAGGTGACAGAATATCTTTATTTTATTTTTTATGTGGTGCTGAGGATGGAACCCAGTGCCTCATGCGTGCTAGGCGAGCACGCTACCACTGCGCCATAATCCCAGCCCCAATATCTGAAATGTTTAATAGGTGATTTGGTTTGCCCACACATTTTAGAAACATGTGGTAAATGTGAGATACACCTGGCCCCTATTTTTCCTGAAGTTTATAAAACACTATAATTAGTCTGCATATATGTAAAAGCCCAGTCACATCTCCGCCTAATTAGTACTCTCCTTCTTCCCATTGGTGACTCAGTCCTCTTCTTTCTCAAATTTAGACATTGAAACAATCTGCACTTTGGAAGGATTAGGTGGTTACAGAGACAACAAGCTTCAAGGAGGAGATCCCTTTTGTTCTCTTTTTCCATGGAGTTGAAAGTTCAAAAGCCAATGTCATTGCCCCTGGACAGGGCTGGGCAGGGCTCATGCTGCAAGTGAAGTGCATGTAGAAGTTGCTGCTTGCACACCTTCTTCCAGACTTGCCTCCTGCTCTTCCTTCTTCCCAGAATCCATGCCTGTGTTACCAGATACTGTAGATCTGCACTAGGAGGACACTTATCCATAGCTATTTCAATTTAAGTTATATGAAAATTCAATTCCTCAGTCTCACTAGCCACATTTAAAATGCTCTATAGCCACATGTAGTTAGTGGTTACTGGATCCAGTAGTACATTTCCATCACTGCAGACAATTCTCCCAGACAGCACTGCTGTGTACAACCACTCATTCCTTCTATCTTGAATTTTTCTCCCATCCCTTTGTCTGCTTGTCAAGCTCCTTATTCAAGTAAATCCATTGCCAAATCTTCTAACAAAGATTCTCTCTTTGATCAAGCTTCTGTAAGCCCTCTTCGCAGCTGGGCCTTGACTTTGGGTTTCCATGTCCTAAGAGGAGACATCATGGTAGAGAGATTCTTGCTAAACCCAAGTTTACAGGATTCTTTGTTGAAAGAAGGCCAGGAAGATCAGATGTCAAGGATGATATTCATGTTCACATAAGGAGTTTATTGCTGAGTTTATTTATTATGGTCCTGAGGAACTGAACACAGGGTCTCACGCATACTAAGCAAGGGTACAACCACTGGGCTATAGCCTCAGTCCTGCTAAGTTTGTTAAAAAAGAGCACTACCTTAGAAAATTATCTATAAATAATAATTTTTTCATAGAAAGGAATAATAAAACACATAAATTAGGAGAGTCAGGAATATTGCATGATTAAATGCCAGAGTCTCATCTATAGGACTCTTGGTGAAGTATTACGCAGCAAGAGGAAAAGTGAAAATGAAAATAACCTCTCAATGGCCTTTCAAAGGTATGGACATTTCTCAGTCAAGACTTAAAGAATTAAAGTTAAAAAAAAAAAAAAGATAAGTAGAACAGTTCGTTTTAGGAGATGAAATAAGTCCCTTAGGGAGACATGACTGCTCGGGACAGGAAAAACCCGAGGGACACTCTTAACAACTACAAGTCCCAGCCAGCCCTGCGGCGGGGCGGGGCTTACTGACCGTTATGACGCCACGGGCGGGGCCGAGCTGGATCAGCGATCCCTCCGGCTTTTAGTCCCGCCCCTGCCCCTTTCCCTGCCCTGTTGCTGTTACGCCGCTGCCGGCTACTGCCCCTGGTGAGTCCCTGAAGTGAAAGGGGGCAGCTGGGCCCTCGGGTTTCCCAAATTCAGACTTCCAGCCCCGAGAAAGAACATGGACGAGTAGAGGTGCGGCCGTTTCGGCTTTCACCTCACGCCACCTTCTGAGGTGATCGTCAGTGGGAGTTAGACGCCAGAGGCCCTGACGCTCCTTCCGCGGCCTTGGCGGGTTCAGGGGCAGTGTTCTCCTGAGGCGGGCAGGGCTGTGGTCGCTGACAGGAGCGAGGGTCGTGACGCGCCAGCCGCCCTACGTGTGCTGGCGTCATGCCCCCTCCCACCGCCTGCCGGGGGTTCGTAATCCGCCGGGACGTCGCGCGGACGGCCTCGGGGCCGCGTCACCCCCGACAAGTTACTTTTCCTTAGGCCTCAGTTTCCCCCTCTACAAGTAGGTCTCCCGTGTTATTCAAGGCGGCCGAGAAGAAAAAGGAGGTGAAGTGCCTTCCTACTTCGCCCTTGCTTTTCCTTTGCCCCTCGCCACCGCCATAAGCCCGCTTTAGTTTGGGGCTAATGTTCCCACTCACATATGATGTCAGCCCCACCGGGACAGGTTAACTTTTTTCTGTAAACTTTTTTTCTGTCGCTTGCGTTCTTTGCTACAGATGCAGGCCAACAAGTGGCCATGGTTGGAGCTGAGTAGAATAATGTGGAAGCTATATTATAACTCATTTAATATAATAAGCTATATTAAACCCCCTTAGGGTTTGCCGAAACGGTAAGAAACGATGGACATGATGCAGTGGATCTTTGTCGCTTATGTAGAACACATGATTAGGAGTAACTGGATGATTCACTTTCCCAAATAATTTCAGGGGTCTTTGAAACTCGACCCTTTGGCAGACTTGACAGCTGTCTAGTGGAAAGAACCTTTTTTTTTTTTTTGCTACTGAGGCTTGAACTCAGGGGTACTCGACCACTGAGCCACATCCACAGCCCTATTTTTTTGTGTTTTTATTAGAGACAGGGTCTCACTGAGTTGCTTAGCGCCTCACCGTTGCTGAAGCTGGCTTTGAATTCGTGATTTTCTTGTCTCAGCCTCCCTAAGTGCTGGGATTATAGATGTGCGCCACTGCGCCCGGTTTGCAGAGAACCTTTAAAAGGGTAGTCAGTAATCCTGAGTTAATTGGAACTAATAATATTTCAAATCACATTGTACATCTGGGCTCTTTGAAAAATGTGGCTGTATTTGCTGACACAGTGTCATGCTCCCTGTTTTCTTAAATGAAAAGAAAGTTAAAACGAACGCTTTCACTTTCGTTTTCTTTCTTTTGGGATTATCATTCCTTAGAGATTTTCTGACATGATCCATGCATTTTCCTGATGAGGAAACAGAAGCCTAAATGTAGGTAGTGTGACTTAGCCAAGATCTCAGGCTAGTTTGTCACAGAACTAAGACAGGAACCCAAGTGCCTTGGCTGGTGGCCTAGTCCCGGTTCCACTACTCTTCAAACACTGTATCTGCCCATATCACTACAACATGACATAGCAGAGTCATCCATTTCAAGAAAAAAGTGGGTAGACTAAGATTTTTCACAGATTTTTCTGGTTGCTGCGTTCCAGAAGGGTTTTTTCCTAGTACTGCTGGTACTATGGTTGATGTGGTATGTGGAATAAGAGCTTGCTTAGAATAAGCTGAGCAGACAATTCAAATAGTTGTCAATGAGTAGTTTTTTTTTTTTTTTTTAGTTGTAGGTGGACAGAATATCTTTATTTTATTTTTATGTGGTGCTGAGGATCGAACCCAGTGCCTCACACGTGCTAGGCGAGCACGCTACCACTGCGCCATAACCCCAGCCCCTCAATGAGTAGTCTTTTTTTTTTTTTTTTTAATATTTATTTTTTAGTTGTAGGTGGACAGAATATCTTTATTTTATTTTTATGTGGTGCTGAGGATCGAACCCAGTGCCTCCCGCGTGCTAGGCGAGCACACTACCACTGCGCCATAACCCCAGCCCCTCAATGAGTAGTCTTAAAGGCCTTTGGGATTATAAGTTTTCTAAGGCACTCTAAAACATTTTAGGTAAGGAACTAGAATGAACTTGGGAAACTTGGACTACAATAAGTGGCTTATTAATCTGAGCAGCAGTGATTTCTGGCTTTGGTTTTCCTACCTGTCTCAGGGCCACATACTACCAATGTTCACTAAAGTTAGCTATGTTACACATCTACCAGGGTCAGGGAGAAATGGGATTCAAATCAGTTCATTCATTTTACTAATTGCTATTAGCTTTAGAAAATAAGCATAAGGATGATGGAATTAGGTTAAATGTAGATTTGACTTTTACTAATCTATGTTTTTATTGTTCCCAAATAAAGAACAGATTTGCATGTGGCAGCTATAGGAATGTTGATTTCATTTTGTGAATTAACCCAAAGAAGCTACCTATGTAGCTATATGTCTCTTGAAACATGCCCCCATTAGTATAAAAGAATAATATAAATGTTGCGCTGGGCACCATGGGCAGGCCTGTTACCCATCGACTCAGGAGGCTGAAGCAGGAGAATGGCAAGTTTGAAGCCACCCTTGGCAATTTAGTGAAACTCCATCTCAAAAAATATAAAGGGCTGAGGATATAGCTTGGTGGTAAAGTGTCCCTGGGTTCAGTCTCAGTACCTCAAAAAGAAAAAAGTATTGGGCATTTAAAATTATTTTTCTAGCCGGGCGCGGTGGCTCAAGCCTGTAATCCCAGCACTTAGGGAGGCTGAGACAGGAGAATCGCGAGTTCAAAGCCAGCCTCAACAATGGTGAGGCGCTAAGCAACTCAGTGAGACCCTGTCTCTACATAAAACACAAAATAGGGCTGTGGATGTGGATCAGTGGTTGAGTGCCCCTGAGTTCAATCACCAGTACCAAAAAAATTAAAAATAAAAATAATAATTATTTTTCTGCTAAAAAGCATATCAGTGTAGTTTGCAGATTCACTCAGAAAGAGCAGAAGTAGAACTGGCTATTGTTGCCTTATTTCAGGATAAAAGGATCTATACCCTCATGGAACAGTCCTGGGAGTAGTATATTAGTCTTAAAAAGCTCATTAGATGAAAATATGTCACATTTTCTTAGGAGTCAGTTCAAGACACTTGTTTTGAAATACATTCCTATTATTGCCAGCTCCCCTGAGGGCCCTAATCCTTTTGGAAACCAAGCTGGAGGAGGGGTCGGGGAAGGAAGGCCAAGTAAAGTGCCTCTGATAGTTTGTGGCATCTCTGCATTATTTTCTCATGCTTGATGGTTTTGTTTTTTAAAATCCTTGTTTTTTCCTGGTCACTTCTTATGTGGCCAGTCTAATTTGTGGGTAGGAGTTAAGGAATTAGGTAGAATACCATTCCACAGTTTCTAGGGGACCTAATACATTCTACTGCTTTTTCATGACTCCATAGCTCTCAGGGCTTCTAAATTTAACTTTTGCTCTTCTTATATTTCTTCTCCTTTGCCTGTATGAATTATTGCCAGAATTAAATATGGATGGTAGAAAGGTTCTACAATGAGAAGAATGGTTAAAGGAGGGGAAGTTGATATGTAAATCATCCCAATTTTCCTTCCACATCCTTTCTTCAGTGCCCTCTTCACAAACACTCACCTCTACACTGCTTTGTCAGAAAGGTAATTTCCTAAGCCATTGTTGGGCCCATTTGTCCCAAGGGATTTTATTACTGGGAGGAAGGAAAGGTTTTAGGGATCACTAATCTTAAAAATCAGCAAATGCCTGCCTTCCAGGAAAAGCTGGGAGTCCTTCCTCATTGACGCAGTTCAGATTGGTATAGTTATGCCTGAGGTTTGCTTGGTGCTGTCCTAAACTTTAGTAAAGGAGAGAAGGGAAGCCAATCTTGGCAGAGGAGAATTTTAACCTTTATTTCAAGAATGGTTGAAATCTAAACTGGGTGCAGTGGCATGTGCTTGTAATCCCAGCTACTGGGGAGCGTGGGGGAGCATTACAAGTTAAAGGCCAACCTGAGCAACTTAGCAAGACCTTGTCTCAAAACAAAAATTAAAAAAGCGTTAAAAGAATGATTGACTTCTGAATACCTGAGAGTCCTACTGGGAACATGATGAGATCTCTGAAATGGGAAACTTCATAGAATCTTATATTTTTCATAAGCATAGAACCAAAGCTGTTGACTTTTCCAGACAGATTGATTAGGTTTTAAAATGAATGAGTTTCTTCCAAATGTGTACTCCAGCCTCATAGCTCTGTAATGTCATTTTGTGTGTATATATGTGTGCGTGCCCTGTCCTTTCTTCAGAGTTCTGCTCATGAGCTACTTTTTTTGTGTGTGTGTGGTGGGGGGATTGGACCTAGGGACGCTTAACCACTGAGCCACATCCTCAGCCCTTTTTATTTTGAGATAGGATCTCACCAAGTTGCTTAAGTCCTCGCTAAGTTACTGAGGCTGGCTTTGAACTTGTGATCCTCCTGCCTCAACCTCCTGAGCCGTTGGGATTCCAGGCATGCACCATCATGTCTGGCTCATGAGTTACTTTGGCGGTTTTTCTGGTAAGAAAAGAGAGGCTGTAACAAGCCACCCCTACCCATGGCTGGTCTTACCTTTTAGAGCAGCATCCATTTGTGTAACAGCTTGCAAGAATTTGTGTGTGTGGAAGGTGGGTAATGGAGTGTGAATTGGATGGGTTCTTAAGGAAATCATATCAGTGCCTTTTTTTTTTGGCACCATGCCACTTGAACTAACCATGCCAGCTAAACCAGCCACAGCAGAAAGCTGTGAACCTATTTTAGACAGCAGAAAGCTGAGAAACATCAACTACCTCAAGGGTATTCAACAAATTAAGAGTAGAGCTTTAGCCAGTGTGGTGGCGCATGCTTTTAAAAAAGACTCACTCCCCCCACCATTATTATTATTATTATTATTATTATTATATACTTATTCTCTTTTTTTCAGTGCTAGAGATGGACCTAGCAAATTGTAGGCAAGTGCTCTCTACCCAGAGCTACATCCCCAGCCTACCCTTACCATTATTTACCTGCAAAGTTCCTCCCCTTTTTACTGTTGGATATGCATATCAATATACATATTTTGTTCATTATTTGTTCAACAAATACCCAACTAGTGATTACTCTGCATTACGTATTGTGTTATGTATACAGTGATGATAGTCATAAGGAAAAGAACTAGAAGTGAGGTACTTAGGTTAATTGAGGGGCAGGCCCCAGAAATCACTCTTTTTTTTTTTTTTTTTAAATATATATATATATTTTTTTAGTTGTAGATGGACACAATGTCTTATTTTATTGCTTTGTATGTGGTGCTGAGGATCGAACCCAGGGCCTCACACATGCAAGGCAAGCGCTCTACCACTGAGCTACAACCCCAGCCCCCCCAGAAATCACTCTTACATGGGTGTTTTTCATGATCCATAGGCAAAAGACAAATTAAGTCATTTTGTATGCTCAGATAAATTGGTGCTTCAGGCTTAGGACAGAGGGAAGGAAATTTGCTGACCTCAGAATGACTGGAGACTCCTAGGAAGATAGAGTCTGCAAGCTGATAAACCTTCCTGCCTATCTTCCCATACTATCCAAGAGGAACCCTCATCACACAGACAACAGCTTATTATGGGGGAAATAATAGACTGGAATGGAACTCCACCCTCTCCACTTTGAAAAAATGTTCTGAGGTTTGAGGTTGAGGATGTGGCTAGACTGTCAAAAACCAGAAAGCCAGTGATTTCTCAGTACTTTAGCTTAATCTCAAGAATAGTTCAGTGCCCCGAAGTCCCCTTGCCTTCTCTGTGGGAAAAAAAAAAAAAAAAAACCTCTTTTTTTTTTTTTTTTTTTGGTACCAGAGATTGAACTCAGGGGACTCGACCACTGAGCCACATCCCCAGCCCTGTTTTGTGTTTTTTTTTTTTTTTTTTTTTGGTACCAGGGATTGAACTCAGGGGCACTGGACCACTGAGCCACATCCCCAGCCCTATTTTGTGTTTTATGTAGAGACAGGGTCTCACTGAGTTGCTTAGTGCCTCGCCATTGCTGAGGCTGGCTTTGAACTCGCGATTCTCCTGTCTCAGCCTCCCAAAGTGCAGGGATTACAGAC
>CM053402.1:22677513-22723318 GCA_028644305.1 Xerus rutilus
GTTTTGTGTTTTATGTAGAGACAGGTTCTCACTGAGTTGCTTAGCGCTTCCCCATTGCTGAGGCTGGCTTTGAACTTGCGATTTTCTTGTCTCAGCCTCCCAAAGTGCTGGGATTACAGGCATGTGCCACCATGCCTGGCAAAAAAACCAGACTTCTGGGAAGTTGGAAGAAGAGGCCTGGTTGCATATATTTCAAAGTAAAACCAGGAAATAGGTAGGGTGGGGCAGAGTTGGAAGAGCAGTAGTGTTTTTTTGTTTTGTTTTTGTTTCTGTTTTCATGGTACTAGAGATGGAACTGAGAGCCCTGTGCATGCTAGGCAAGCACATCCTCAGCCCTAGTGGTTTGTTTTTTAGTTACTGTATGTATTTTAATTGTGTGTGCCTGTATGTGTATATTATCTTCCAACATGTTCCAACAGCGGTGCTTGTAAGGAATCATTAGGTATTTGTATATGAACAACTGCAATATTTTTTCCATTTCCTAGTAAAACTGTAGGTTGAAAATCACAGATTCATTAATGTCAGACCAACAGAAAGCATGTAGAAGACAGTGCATATGACTTGTTTGAGGAACAGGAAGTATAAGGTGTCAAAAATTCAAAGCACTGGTTTCTTTTCTGTAGTGTTTTTATCTCCAAAATTTTCCTATGCGCTCGATTACATTTTATCTGTGTACTGTGATCTAAAAAGGTGAAAATCCATTTTATAGAAAGGGATTCAAAGTCCCTTGGTTCTTCCAAACCTGGATTGCATTTTCTGCTGCTTTGCTGTTACAAAGATTTCATGACACACCCACTTATCAAAATCCAAATCTTGCTTGAGAGGTTATGTAAGATTCTGCTTACTTCCTGAAACTTTTCTTTGTTTTCATAAGGAATTGCATCCCTTCTTTTGAACACTAGAGCATTTTGCACTTTTACATTCATTTGGCAATTACTTATATATTCATTAAGTATCTGTGTAGGACTGGGGACATTTTGAGGGCAAGGTTAATGCCAGGAAAAAGTTAACATCCCTCCACAACCATACTAATAATCACTAGCATCTGTTGAACCCTTTTTTTGTGCAGACTCTCTATTAAATTCTTTATCCTGTCAGTCAGCATGAGTCTACCTTGAATTGTCTTGCTCAGTGGCAAGCTGATTGAATAGCTGGACACTTTTTATTATTTCACTTAAGCCTCACAAAACAACAGCAGTTGGGGTAGTTGTTACAGGCCCCATTTTACAGATAAGGAAATAGTCACAGAGCCTAACTGATTAGTTGCCCAAATGTTATCCCTTTACAAGGAGAAAGTATGATTTGAATATTACCATTCTGACTTCCGAACCCATGTTTCCCACCACCACATGTGGCATAGTCTTCTGTTTCTTTGTTCTAATCTCATCCTCAGCCTAGCTTAGGGTCTCTTGTGTGTGTAGTACTGGGAATTGAACTCGGGCGTTACACAACTGAGCTACATTCCCAGCCCTTTTTTAAAATTTTTTATTTTGGGACAAGTTCTCACAGAGTTGCCCAGTCTGGCCTCAAACTTGTGATCCTCCCTGACTTAACCTCCCCAAACGTAGTGTCTTTTATATGGAAGGGCCCAATAATTATAAATGGAATTGAATGAAGAAACTGAAATCTAGAGAGATTGACTTAGGAAAGTTGTAGGGTTTATTGGGATGAAAAATCTAAAATCTAGGTCTTCCAAATTCCCTAGACTGTTTTCTCTAGGTTGTCTTATTTACTTAAGGGAAATAGAAACAGCAGGATACCATGGCACAAACTTGTAATCCCAGTGACTCAGGAGGCTGAAGCAGGAGAATTGCAATTTCCAAGTCAGCCTCAGTAATGTAGTGAGGCCCTAAGCAATTTAGCAAGACCCTGTCTCAGAATAAAAAATAAAAAGGAAGAGGCATGTGGCTCAGTGGTAGAGTACCCCTGAGTTGAATCTCCAGTACCAAAAAAAAAAAGAGAGAGAGAAAAGGAAACAACTACCAACAACTACCTATAAGCAGAGAACAAGCATACACCTATAATCTCAGTGCTTGGAAGGCTGAGACGAGAAAATCCCTTATTTGAGGCCAGCCTCAACAGTTTAGTGAGGGCCTAAGCAACTTTATAAGACCCTTTCTCAAAATTTAAAAAAAAAGGGGTGGCTAGAGATGTAACTCAGTGGTAAAACCCTCCTGGAAAACCCACTCCTCCCAAAAGAGTCTGTGGGGGCTGGGAGTGGTCATGGTCATGTACACCTCAAATCTCAGCTACTCTAGAAACTGAGGCAGGAAGACCAGAAGTTGAAGACCACTCTGGGCAAGACCCTGTCTCAAAAAAATAAAAAGATTATCTGGTTTGCAACCAGAGAAATGGAAAAACTGAGCTCTATATATGTGCTATGACTTGAAATGCAATTAAATAACTAATTTAAAAAAGATAAAAAAAATAAAAAGAACTGGGGATGTAGCTCAGTTGTAAAGTGCCCCTGGGATCTATCCCCAACATCAAAAAAAAAAAAAGAGCTTGAGTGTGGTGATGCCTATGGTAAAGAGGTCAAAGATATATTCTCTGAAAATTCTTGAAGCATGGGAAATTATGGATGAGAAATGGCACAAAGTGAAACAGAAAGCAAATTGTGTAATCTCAGTACTTGTCAGAATTTTGCTTTTCCTGATTGCCTTGAACAGAATGTTCTTGGGTGAGAGCCCAGAAATCTCTGGCATTTCAGAAAACCTTTCTGAATCATACTCTGTTCCATATCTCATAACAGGACCCCCACCATGGAAAAAACAATAGAAGATCCCCCCACATCAGCTGTCTTGCTCGATCGTTGTCATTTCTCTCAGGTCATCTTTAATAGTGTGGAGAAGTTCTATGTCCCTGGAGGGGACATCACATGTTATTACACCTTCACCCAGCATTTCATCCCCCGTCGAAAGGACTGGATTGGCATCTTCAGAGTAAGTGTTTAATTTAGTACCAAGTAACTGGGAACTAGAGGTGAATCTTTGTTACCTGAGGGTGTGACTCCCTGTATATATTATAAGTACTTTGTATATCATGTCTTGCTAATTTTAAAATCCTAAATTAAGTTCCCTATCATTTCCCTTATCACACACTAATGTGTGCTGTGGGACTCAAACTTTTAATTTCAAATTAAAATAACATGGGAGCCAGGGTGGTGGTGCATGCCTGTAATCCCAGCAACTCGGGAGGCTAGGACAGGAGAATTGCAAGTTCAAAGCTATCCTTAGCAACTTTAGTGAGGCTCTAAGCCACTTAGTGAGACCCTGTATTAAAATAAAAAATAAAAAGAGCTGGTGATGTGGCTCAGTGGTTAAGCACCCCTGGGTTCAATCCTTGGTACCAAAAAAATAAAAATAATACGGGAAATCCTACAATCCTCAAGTTTTGTTATGCTTTCAAAGACCAAATATAAATGCTTTTTAAATGATCCCATTTTGAAATATTCATATGTGATTTGACTGACATGGGTGACCCCTTATATAATTTTTGTGATTTTAAATATTACTTTACCCATGCCTTATTTGGTACAGTATTTAATTTGTTTTAATATGAATATGAAAAGTTTTAAAAGGTTGAGAAGTTACCTGGCTTGATACCCTGCATCCAAAAAGTTTTGTTTCTGAATTAGTGTGTCTTATTTCTTTCCAAAGACAAAAAGTTTATGAATTCCTTCAGTGACCTCTTCCAGTGTCAGTTCAAGTACAGAAATGGTATTTAAAAATTTTTAAACCTTGCGCGCTGGCACTTTGGGAGGCTGAGACAGGAGAATCGCAAGTTCAAAGACAGCCTCAGCAACGGCTAGGCGCAGCACTAAACAACTCATTGAGACCCTGTCTCTAAATAAAACACAAAATAGGGCTGGAGATGTGGCTCAGTGGTTGAGTACCCCTGAGTTCAATCCTCAGTACCAAAAAAAAATTTTTTTAATAAACTTAGTCTTTATATATATCCCTTTCCCCTCCCTTCTTTATCTCTCATGTCTGTGTATGTCTCTCTCACATGTGAGAGAGACACACACAGACACACACATACACATGTATACATACATTCCCCATAATAACAAACCTTCCAATTTCTAGAGATAGAAAATAAATGTCAAATTTAAATAATTTCTATTACTAACTCCCAACATCGGTGACCTTTGGTGTGACACGTTATTATGTCATGTGCCTGTTTGCCAGTGCTGTTCATCCTGAAATCAGACAACATTTTTTACTATGGTGTAAAGGAACTATGGCAAAGTGTAAATATGGCTTATTTACATCCCTCAGTGAATTTCTTTTCCTTAATTGTTTGAAAGACCAAGATAAGACTGATGTTTGGAGGTAGGGATAGTTAACAACCGACAGGACATTGTCATTAGACTAAGAGGCATTCCAACACAGACAATGGACACTCCAGAGTGTTTTTTGTCTTGGAAAGAAGGTGGTAGCTGTTGTTTTTCTTCTCTGTATATAACAAAGCATATAGAGCAGTGCTATCCAATAGAACTTTCTGCAATATTTTTGTTATTTACTACAGTAGCTGCTAGCCACATGTGGCTATTAAGCACTTAAAATGTGGCTAGCATGACTAATTGGATTTTAAATTTTTTTATTTTAATTAATGTAAATTGATTAAATTTAAACATCCTTATGTCGTCAGTAGTTATTATATTGGATGATGCAGGTATAGATAATTAAAAAGAATGATTTAGGGGCTGGGGACATAGCTCAGTTGGTAGAGTGTTTGCCTTCTGTGCACAAGGCCCTGGGTTTGAGCTACAGCACCACAAAAAAAAAAAGAACTATTTAAAAATAACTGAACAAGGCTTGGTAATGTAACATAAAATTTCTTTCTTTCTTTTTGGTACTGGGGATTGAACTCAGGGGCACTCGACCAGTGAACCACCTCCTCATCCCTATTTTGTGTTTTATGTAGAGACAGGATCTCACTGAGTTGCTTAGCGCCTCGCCATTGCTGAGGCTGGCTTTGAACTCACGATTCTCCTGTCTCAGCCTCCCTGAATGCTGGGATTACAGGCTTGCGCCATGTTGCTCGGCTCATATAATTTCTTTTTTTGTTATTGCAACATAGTTATATTTGTTAGGCTGGTTATATTCCCCAAGCATTCAGCAACTGCCAATGAGGACTTTATTATAAAACACAAATGAAAGTCTTATGCATTTATTTGCAGTATTGAGGATTAACCCAGGGGCACTCTACCACTGAGCCACATCCCTACCCATTTTTATTTTTATTTTGAAGCAAGATCTTGCTAAGTTGCCTAGAGCCTTGCTAAGTTGCTAAGGCTGGCTTTGAATTTGCAATCCTTCTGCCTCAGCCTCCTGAACCAGTGGGATTACCGGTGTGCACCATGCCCAGCCCTCCAATCCTCCCTGAGGCAGGCCAGGTCTAAACAATTCACAAGGTTGTGGGTTTTTTTATTTTTTATTTTGTATTTTTTCTGGTGCTTAGAATTGAACCCACGGCCTTATGCATGCTAGGAAAGCACTTTATCATTAAGACACCTCCCCAGCCCTTCTTATGCTTTTTAAAACCAGATGTTTAAAATCATTTTTTTTTATTTTTATTTTTTAGTTGTAGATGGACACACATATCTTTATTTATTTTTATGTGGTGCTGAGGATCGAACCCAGTGCCTCACACATGCGAGGCAAGTGCTCTACCACTGAGCCACAATCCCAGCCCTAAAATCATTTTTTAAAAAACATATCTGTATTTGGGATGCTTTGTGTACTTCAGAGGTATTACCCTACCTCAATAAAGAAGTAATGAGGGGGCTGGGGTTGTGGCTCAGTGGCAGAGCACTTGCCTATCATGTGTGAGGCACTGGGTTTGATTCTCAGCACCAAATATAAAATAAATGAATAAAATAAAGGTCCATCAACATCTAAAAAATATTAAAAAAAAAAAAAAAAAAGAAGTAATGGTTGCCAGGCAAGGTTGTGTAGGTTTGTAATCCCAGCAACTTGGGAAGCTGAGGCAGAAAGATCACAATTTCAAGGCCAACCTGGGCCACTTATTACTACCATGTCTCAAAATAAAAAAAATAAAAAGAGGCTAGGGATATAGATCAGTTGGTAGAGTGCTTGCCTCACATGCATAAGGCCCTGGGTTCAATCCCCAGCACCATACACATGTGCGCGCGCGCACACACACACACACACACAAAGAGCGAAAAATAAAAAGGACTGAGGACTTCATACAGTAGTAAAGTGCCCCTGGGTTCAGTCCCTGTACCAAAAGGAAAAAAAGTTGTTAATCCAAAGAAGAGACTCTAATGTTTATTATCCATAAAGTTATTGACTTGAGCATCATCCTGGGGACACACTATGAGCCTGACCTTTGTGTGTGCTTTAATTTAATCCTTACAGCACAGGAGCCTCTTGAGGTGAGTGGTATTATCTCTTATGCACACATGAGTGAAATGAATATCCTTGAGAGATGGTGACTTTCTTTGGGTCTCAAAGTAACAAAGTGGTAAAGCAAGTTTGTTTAACTCCCAAGCCTGTTTTTCTCCTCTATTCTACTGAATTCCTTTGAACAACAGATGATAAATTAAAGAAACAAAGAGTTTCCTATAAAGTTTTGTCCCTCATGTCTCACTTCTAAAGCTCTCCCTAGTATTCTTTCACTGTAGCTTTAATCAGACTGTCACCCCAGTGCTGGTAGTCTATGGCACCAAATAGGCACACAGTAAATATTTTTTTTTTTTTATAAATTCTTTTTTTTAAACATTTATTTTTTAGTTGTAGGTGGACAGAATATCTTTATTTTATTTTTATGTGGTGCTGAGGATCGAACCCAGTGCTTCACGCATGCCAGGTGAGCACGCTACCACTGCGCCATAACCTCAGCCCAGTAAATATTTTTTGATGCATGCAGTGTGTTACTTCTAATTATAGTGACAGCTACCACCAGTAGCTGATAGAACCTGAAGAAGGCAGGAGTCAGCTCTCATTTCTTTAAGATATAAGGTGGGGGTGGATATAATCACTCCTATGTTCCATATTCTTCCTGATCATAACATTTAAATATCCTCAAGGTTCCAAAGAAGGGAACTAACATATCATGAGGGACAGTCTGGGACTATGACTATTCAAGTAGAAGAGCCAAGGACAGAAATTGTGGGTAGATCGAAATTGTTTCCTTGTTCCAAGGCAGCCATAATTCTTAGGCCTGCTCGATGATATTTCGGTCACAGTGCATTAAGAAACTCCAGGATGTGAATGAGGACTCTATAAAATTCCTGCTTCCTGTACCACCACAGGCTGTAGTGGCTCTGAGATGTTTACAGCAATGGGGTGTATATTAACAAGACTCTAAAATATGCCCTAGTATTTTCTGGTGAGTTTTTGGTATAGCCTTTTCAACTTTGTTCTAATTCCTTAATATATAAAAATGGAATTTATTTTTAGTTCTTTCTTTTCCTACTGGGCACAGGCAGGGTCAAAATATGGCAATAAAAGTGATTTTGCTTCTCATTTGCAGAGTGTTATCCCCTTAAAAATACAGTGGCTTTCTTTCTATTCTCTAGTGTCCCTTTATCTTCCACATAAGATTTGAGCCATCTTTTACTCCTCTTTGCATTTAGTGAAAGTATTTTACATTTAGCCAGCTTTCTGCTTTGAGGCATCTTTTGCTATATCCTTGTCATACAATTTATTGTATTCAGTACCTAGAAGAAGACTTTTTTTTTGGTACCAGAGATTGAACTCAGAGGCACTCAACCACTGAGCCACATCCCCAGCCCTATTTTGTTTTATGTAGAGACAGGGTCTCACTCAGTTGCTTAGCGCCTCCTCGCCTTTGCTAGGCTGGCTTTGAACTCGCGATTCTCCTGTCCCAGCCTCCCAAAGTGCTGGGATTACAGGCGTGGGCGTCTCACGCATGCTAGGCAAGCGCTCTACCACTGAGCTACAAACCCTAAAAGAAGCCATTTTGACTACCGTATTTTTATTATCTATATCACCAAAAAGCTTTCACTGAGCATGCATTAAGAAAACCACTGAAGACAAAGCTTTATAGATCAAGACTCTCTTATCTGGTGCCTCTTAATCTAAGAACATTCTTACTCTTGCCCCCAACACACACATTTTTTTAAAATGCATTTAAAAATACCAGATTGGTACACAAAGAGGCTGAATTGGACACAATAGAGGACAAATGAATTGAGAGGGCAAGTTAGAAATGCTTTCTGTTTAGAAGTTCTAAGAGTACCATTGCAAAAAGGTAGCAGGATCTAGGTTCACAACCCCAGAACCTTTTTACCCCATCATTCTCAAGTCTGTGTCTGACTTGGAGATAGAATTTGGAGCTCATGTCCTGCGTGTTGAAGAGCCAGGTTTTATCCTTCTAAACTAGTACTTTGAACTCTGTGTTTGCATCTCAATTTTTAGTTGTATCAGATATTTTTCCATATAAAGTCGTTATAAGTCAAAAAAACCATGAATTTCATCATAACGAACTTATTCTTTTATTTTTAACATATACAAGTAAAATATAAGTGCATTTTAAGATCACATAGCCCAGGTAAGGCTTTTTCTCTAAGCCCTCTCTGGTGCCAAATGAAACTCTCTTGTCATTGCAGGTGGGATGGAAGACAACCCGTGAGTATTACACCTTCATGTGGGTTTCTTTGCCTAGTGACATAAACAACGAATCAGCCAAACAGCAGGAAGTCCAATTCAAAGGTGAGAAAAATACTAGATCAAAAGTGTTGAAAATAGGGGCTGGGGTTGTGGCTCAGTGGTAGAGCACTTGCCTCACATGCATGAGGCACTGGGTTCGATCCTCAGCACCACATAAAAATAAATAAAATAAAGATATTGTGTCTATCTACAACTAAAAAAAAAAATTTAAAAAAAAAAGTGTTGAAAATAGCAGCCAAGACTAATTAATTCCCTTGAATTTGAGCTTGCTAGGGCAAGTAAAATTACTTCTAGATTTAAACAATTTGGAATAGACCTTATTTTGGATTGCTGTTTTCAGCTTATTACCTGCCTAAGGATGATGAGTATTACCAGTTCTGCTATGTGGATCAGGATGGTGTGGTCCGGGGAGCAAGTATCCCTTTCCAGTTCCGTCCAGAAAGTGAGGAGGACATCCTGGTTGTTACTACTAAGGTCTGTAATCATCTCAAGCCCTTCCTGCCATAAGAGTAGCAATTGAGATAGGGTAGAATTTGTGTCAATAAGGCCTTATCTTTTTTTTTTTTCAGGACCAGAGATTGAACCCAAGGGTATTTAATCACTGAGCCACATCCCTAGCCCCCTTTTATTATAAAATATATTTTTAGTTGTAGATGGACACAATACCTTTATTTTATTTAATATTTTTATGTGGTGCTGAAGATTGAACCCAGTGCCTCACATATGTTAGGCAAGCCCTCTACCACTGAGGCCTCCCCAGCCCTTTTTTATTTTTGTATTTTGAGACAGGGTCTCTCTAAGTTGCTTAGAGCTTCACTAAGTTACTGAAATGACTTTGAATTTGGATCCTCTGGCCTTAACCTCCTGAGCCACTGGGATTATAGGTGTACTGCCACACCCAGCCAATCAATAAGGCTTTATACAATTTTTTTTTTTTGGTGGGAGGATACCAGGGATTCAACCCAGGGGGAGCTTAACCACTAAGCCACATCCCCAGCGCTTTTTTTTTTTTTTTTTTTTTTTAATTTTTTAAGTTCTTGATTGACCTTTATTTATTCATTTATTTATATGTGGTGCTGAGGATCGAACCCAGTGCCTCCCACCTGAGAGGCAAGCGCTCTACCACTGAGCCACAATCCCAGCCCCCCCAGCCCTTTTTTAATATTTTATTTAGAGACAGGGACTCACTGAGTTGCTGAGGCTGGCTTTGAATTTGTGATCCTCCTGCCTTAGCCTTACAAGTTGCTGGGATTATATGCATGTACCACTGTACCCCTCAAGGCTTTATAGAATATTTAACAGAGCTGGGCACTGTGGCACAAGCCTGTAATCCCAGCACTTAGGAGGCTGAGATAGAAGAATCACGAGTTCTAAGCCAGCCTCAGCAATGACGAGGTGCTAAGCAACTCAGTGAGTCCCTGTCTCTACATAAAACACAAAATAAGGCTGGAGATGTGACTCAGTGGTCGAGTGCTGCTGAGTTCAATCTCCAGTACCAACAACAACAACAAAAAGAATATTTAACAGATGTTGTTGGGAAAAACCTATATAGTACCCACTTTAACCCACAAAGGAATATTAAAAAGAATCATAACAATAAGTGAATTCTCCCTTCTCTAGAACTTTCCCTAACTTAGTTAGCATTCAGTTGTTCCCTTAACGTTTCTAGGTACTTAATTTTTGTCATCTGAGTGTCCTAAGACCACAGTAAATATAAAATCTCCACTGAGGAGAGAAGCACCAAATAGTCTTTTTTGTACCTCTCTCAATTCTGACCTAAAGCCTATCATACATGACTATTAGATTCATTTACTTACTCATCTATCAGGACACTTATTTTTTGTCTAGCACTATGGAAGACACTAGGGATGCTGTGAAAAACCAGTTAAGACACTCTAACTGTGCAGGGTGCTGTGGAGCACACCTATAATCCCAGTTGCTCAGGAAGCTGAGGCAGGAGGACCTCAAGTTTAAAGCCAGACCCAGAAATTTAGCAAAGCCCTGAGCAACTATATAAAAATAAAATATAAAAAAAGGGCTGGGGATGTGGCTCAGTGGTTAAGTGCCTGTGGGTTCAATAACTAGTATCAAAGGACAAAAAATAAACAACAACAACAAAAAAAACTAGCTGGGTGCAGTGACGCATGCCTGTAATCTCAGCAGCTCAGGAGGCTGAGGCAGGAGGATTACAAGTTCAAAGCCGGCCTCAGCAAAAGTGAGGTGCTAAGCAACTCAGTGAGACCCTGTCTCTAAATAAAAAATACATAATAGGGCTGGGGGTGTGGCACAGTGGTCCAGTGCCCCTGAATTCAATTCCTGGTACTCCCTCCTGCCTGCAAAAGAAAGCCAAAAAAACAAAACTATATCAGCCAGGCATGATGGCTCACACCTGAAATCCCAGTGGCTCAAGAGGCTAAGGCAGAAGGATGGCATGTTTGAAGCCAGCCTCAACAGTTTAGCAAGGCCATAAGCAACCCAGTGAGACCCTGTCTCAAAATAAAAAATAAAAAGAGGTGGGGAAGGATGTGGCTCAGTGGTTAAGCACCCTTGAGTTCAATCCCTGGCAACAAAAAAAAAAAACAAAAAAAAAACCCCACTGTACCTGGCCTCAAGTCCTTTCAGAAAGACAAATAATAATACATATCTACAAGAAGAATCTGCATTCTTCTCTCATTTCCCCTTATAACTTTTTATGGCCCTAATTGTTGCTTATCTTTCTTTCATGATAATGGCAGGCATAATGCTATAATTATACAGACATACCTTTGCTTGCATACATACTGAGGAGTCGCTCCCATTGTGGTACATAAATGTCTTTCCAGTGAGTGGGAATTAGACTCTCACCATCCCAACATATTGGAATGTTTTACTAGAATATAGTTTGTGGAATGTTCTTTTGTAGGGAAAGGTGGAAGAGATAGAGCAGCACAACAAGGAGCTTTGCAAAGAAAACCAGGAGCTGAAGGACAGCTGTGCCAGCCTCCAGAAGCAGAACTCAGGCATGCAGGCTGAGCTCCAAAGGAAGCAGGTGTGGCTGCTAGTTAAAGGTGAACTTGGAACGTGGAGATCAGAACTGGATAGTATCTCTTGCCCAGCACTGTTTTCTGTTCTGTTTGTGATCTTAATCCCTTATACCAATATCTTTGAATAGACATAGTGTTAAAAATTTTGTGTGGGTTATTTTATTTATAATAAAAAAAAATCAACCTTCTTAAACCTGAGATTACTCATTACAAAATTGTGATGCTATTATCCCAATTTTATATATTTATGTAAATAGATTTAAGAGGGTTAAGTAATTGGTGATGGAACCCAGATTCAAACTCAGTTTGAATCTCAGTAGTCTGTTTCTGCCTTTTGCATATTTATAATTTGAAATATTTTCTTTTATTAACTAGAATGTAAACAACAAGAGGGAAAAGAGCTGGGCATGGTGGCGCACGCCTATAATCCCAGCACTTTGGGAGGCTGAGTCAGGAGAATCACGAGTTCAAAGCCAGCCTCAGCAACTGTGAGGCACTAAGCAACTTAGTGAGAGCCTGTCTCTAAATAAAACACACAAAAAAGTAGGGCTGGGGATGTGGCTCAGTGGTCAAGTACCCCTGAGTTCAATCCTCAGTACCAAAAAAAAGAAAGAGGGAGAAGAGTTAGTATTCAGGTGAGGTTATAGATTATTTAAACTCTTTGCTATTTCTCCTCTTTTGAATCATTTTCCAAATGAGCAGGCAGGGAATGAAAGTTGATAACGCTAGAAGGTAAGCAAAAGAAAATTTTCTTTAAAGGCTATAAGCAATAACTTTGAAGAAACTTGGCGCTAAAAGCAGGGAGTTAATATTGACGTACGAGATTGACTTCAGTGCAAAAGGAAACTAGGAAAGAAAAAATAAATGTCTAAGACCAGTATGGTGGCTGCTAGCCATATTTGATCATTAAACACTTGAACTGCAGCTGCACTGAGAAGTGCTATGATCATAAAATATATACCAAATTGCAAAGATTAAGTATGAAAAAATAAAAAATATCTCCTTTTTATTGTCAACATAATTAAATGATATTTTAGTATGTTGAGTTTAGTATATTATTATTAAAATTAGCTTCATCTATTTCTTATTAATTTTTTTAGTGACTACTAAAATTTTTTAATTACATATATGGCTCTCATTAATTTACAGGATAGCACCATTTTAGAAGAAAAGTAACTTTGTCTATTTTTGTCAACTGCAGAAATAGTGTATGGTGTATAACTGGCACTTAATATTTATTTAATGAATTAATGGACAAATATAAGCTCCATTGGAAGTAAAATTAAGGTAGTTTTGTTTTTTTGTTTTTGTTTTGTTTTAGTACCTAGACTGAACCCACAGCATTCTATCATTGAGCTCTATCCATAACCCTTTTTATTTTTTAGAAACAAGTTTTGGTTAAGTTGCCCAAGCTGGCCTAGAACTTGTGATCCTCCTGCCTTAGCCTCCTGAGTAGCTGGGATTACAGGCATGTGCCATCACATCCAGCTTGATGCATTTTTAATATGGAAAGAACAGAACTGGGGATGTAGCTCAATGGTAGATCACTTGCCTAATATGTGTGAGGCCCTGAGTTTGATCTCCATCACCACAAAGAAAAATAAAATGCATTTATGTACATGTGCACATATACACACACATACACACGTACTTAATTATAGAGGGAGAGAGAAAGAGAGAGATGGAAAGAACATAGTTAAAAATATTTTCATGCTGGGCGCGGTGTCACATGCCTGTAATCCTGGCACTTTGGGAGGCTGAGACAGGAGAATCACAAGTTCAAAGCCGGCCTCAGCAATGGTGAGGCGCTAAGCAACTCAGAGAGACCCTGTCTCTACATAAAACACAAAATAGGGCTGGGGATGTGGCTCAGTGGTTGAGTGCCGCTGAGTTCAATCTCCAGTATCAAAAAAAAAAAATTTTTTTTCATTCTAGGCATGGTGGTGCACACCTGTAATCCCAGCACTTTGGGAGGCTGAGACAGGAGAATCACAAGTTCAAAGCCAGCCTCAACAATGGGGAGGTGCTAAGCAATTCAGTGAGACCCTGTCTCTACATAAAACACAAAATAGCGGGGCTGGGATTGTGGCTCAGTGGTAGAGCACTTGCCTCACATGCATGAGGCACTGGGTTCAATCCTCAGCACCACATAAAAATAAATAAAATGAAGATATTGTGTCCATCTACAACTAAAAAAATAAAAATAAAAACACAAAATAGAGCTGGGGATGTGGCTCAGTGCTTGAGTACGCCTGAGTTCAATCCCCTCTACAAAAAAATATTTTCATGATGGGTGCAGTGGTGCACTCCTGTAATCCTAGCATCTTGGGAGGCTGAGTCAGGAGGTTCATGAGTTTAAAAGCAACTCAGCAAAATCCTATCTCTAAATAAAATTTTTTTTTAAAGCCAGGCTGGGGATGTGACTCGGTGTTTAAGAACCCCTGTATTCAATCTCAGTAACAAAAATAAATTTTTTTTTCATATGGAAATGTCTTTACTTGGATATTTACAGCTGTATCATGCTATGCCTAATATACAGTAAGTGCTCAATAAATATTTATTGACTGCCTGAGATAATAAAGTGTCTTAGAAATGATCTGTCCCAGGCTGGGGTTGTGGCTTGGTGGTAGAGCACTTGCCTAGCATGGGTGAGGCACTGGGTTCGATTCTCAGCACCACATATAAATAAATAAAATAAAGGTCCATCAACAACTAAAAAAAATTAAAAAAAAAAAAAAAAAGAAAGAAATGATCTGTCCCTTTGATGATGTTTCAATTTACAGGAGGAGCTGGAAACTCTACAGAGTATCAATAAGAAATTGGAACAGAAAGTGAAAGAGCAAAAGGCCTGTTGGGAGACTGAACTGCTTCAGTGAGTGTCTTATAATTCTTGGATAGGAGGAGCTGCTATATCATAGGCACCCTCACTTAGAGTCAGATCAGATTTTTGGAATTTGTTAGAGAACACATTTATTGACAGTGACAGATGTGATTAACTCTGTAGGCTTAAGGCCAAGCCAGCCTTAAATCATTTAAGCCCAGGGGGAGCTGACCTAGAATCAGTGAATGTTTCACATAGTTATCTTTATCTCCACAGACTGAAAGAACATAACCAGAAAGTGTCCTCAGAAAATGAGAAGATGGGAATCAGAGTGGATCAGCTTCAGGTAGGTAATGTCATAGCTTTGCCAAAGGATGTTTCCTAATCTGATGGCCTGGGAAGATGGATTTCATCATAGTAAGTGCCAAATGGCTTACCTTTTAAAGCATCAGACTAAAGTTTTAGGTTATATGTTTTCCATTCTTGAACCAGGTGACTCCTCCACACACATTTTTTAAATAGTTATAGCCCACAAGAAACTGAAAAACTCATTCAATTTTTATGTATCATAAACTCTTAATATGGATGATGGTCATCTATACCATGGTTGTTAAACTCTTTTCTTTTAGCTATGAAATCCTTTCAGGCAAAATTTTACTCAAAAGCCTGTAATGTAAAGCAGATAGCAGAACTGCTGTCATTTTTAGGAATCTGTGCCTTAAAGAAGGGCTTTAATGTAAAGAATCATTCATTTTATTTCACTCAGATGAGTCTTAGATTCTTAGGAATTAAGATAGAGTTGAAAAGTAAGAGTTGTAAGGAATTTTTGGCAGTTGAGAGTTGCTAGGGAAACACATTCTATTGTTTTGTTTTGTTTTTTGAATTTTTTTAGTTGTAGATGGACACAAATATATTTATTTATTTTTATGTGGTGCTGAGGATCGAACCCAGTGCCTCACGCATACAAGGCAAGCACTCTACCACTGAGCTACAATCCCAGCCCCCATTCCTTTGTTTTTATATATTAAAGTTTTAGCATTGTTCCTGGTTAGTTTTCCTTTTTATATCTTGGTGTTGTACTCACTGTTTTTGCTTTAGGCCCAGCTGTCAACTCAAGAGAAGGAAATGGAGAAGCTTGTTCAGGGAGATCAAGATAAGGCGGAACAGTTGGAGCATCTGAAAAAGGAAAATGGCCAACTCTTTCTCAGTTTGACTGAACAGGTAGAATCATGGAAGAAAATAGCATTTTTAGGCATTTATAAGAAAATATACATTGTTCTTTCTTTTAATATACCTGAATATATCTGACTCTGGGAAAGATCTCAGAGGAAACCATTTTATGCAAGGTTATCTCATGACTTTACTAGGCAACTAAGAGACAGCTTTCCCTCTGCATCCTGCTTGTTCATGAGTTCAATAGGCCCTTTTCCAATGCATGTATGTGTGTATGTGTGTGTGTGTTTGCCTGGTGGTGATATTGAAATCTGTTTTTTATGCAGAGGGAACAGCAGAAGAAGCTCCAGCAGATAGTGGAGGATATGAAGCAGAAAGAAACTACCGCAATGAAGAAACAACAGGAGTTAATGGCATGTCCATCTTTGCATGGCTATATGGGAGGGAGTCTGAAGAAAGAAATGAAGGGTCTATGTTCAGGTGTTGAATAGGATAAACAAGACAGATTAATAGCATTCATTTTTGGTTACTTCCTACCAAAAGGACAGAGAATCTGCCATTTATAAAACATTTAGGAGAGGTGGACATGTATAATGTGTGATGAGTGATAAAGGAATGTTGAGAATTAAATATTCTGACAAGTTATAGTAAATAGATCCTGGGGCTAGGAATCACACAAAATAACTCCTTTTTCCTCCTATAGGGTTATTGTGGGGCAGACAGATTAATGATTATAAATAGCTCTATAACAGGTAACTACAACACTTCAAAGCAAATTTTGTTATAATTAATATATAGTAATTATCATCATCATAAATCATGCTGAGTTACAGCAATATAAGTGAAAACTTGACTAATAATTTCCTGTAACTAACTAATAATTTCCTGTAATATATTATTGGAAAAGAAGCCTCATGATGCTGACAGGTACCTAGAAGCTGTGTTTTCTGAATTGCTGTAAGGTCATGAGAAGTCATGTTTGAGGGTACAACTATTGGAATATAACTCGCATCATATATACATAATTTGTAAGTCAAGTATATTCAGTCAGTTTTTTTGTTTTTTGTTTTGGTACCAGGGATTGAACTCAGAGGTACTCAACCTATAAGTCACATCCCCAGCCCTATTTTGTGTTTGTTTGTTTGTTTGTTTGTTTTGGTACCAGGGATTGAACTCAGAGGTACTCGACCACTGAACCACATCTCCAGCCCTATTTTATGTTTTTTATATAGACACAGGGTCTCACTGAGTTGCCTGGCAGCCTGGCAGTTGCTCAGGCTGGCTTTGAAGTTGTAATTCTCCTGTCTCAGCCTCCCAAAGTGCTGGGATTACAGATGTGTGCCACTGTGCCCGGCTTATTTTGTGTTTTATTTAGAGACAGGGTCTCATTGACTTACTTAGCACTTGGCCATTGCTGAGGCTGGCTTTGAACTTGCGATTCTCCTGTCTCAGCCTCTCACAGTGCTGGGATTACAGGTGTGTGCCACCACACCCGGCTTTTAGTCTGTTTTTTTTTTTTAATATTTTTTTTAGTTGTAGATGGACACAATGTCTTTATTTTATTGCTTTGTACGTGGTGCTGAGGATCGAACCCAGGGCCTCACGCATGCAAGGCAAGCGCTCTACCGCTGAGCTACAATCCCAGCCCTTTTAGTCTGTTTTTGAGTACCTACTATACATAAGATACTGTAGGCTGAGGTGAGAGAATCACTTGAGCCCAGAAGTTCAAGACCAGTCTGAGCAACATAGCAAGGTTCCATCTCAAAAAAAAAAAACAGAAAAAGGAAAATGTTTTATTTGGCTTAGGTAGTGCCTTTTTAGAAATTGAATTGGTTACCAAAATTTGAAGATAATCAGAATATTTCCCATAAAAAATTATATTTTGCCAGGCACGATAGCAAATGCCTATAATTTCAGCAAGTTAGGGCTGAGGCAGGAGGATCACAAGTTCAAAGCTAGCCTCAGCAATTTTGCAAGGCCCTATGCAACTTAAAATAATAAAAAACACTGGGGAAATGGCTCAGTGGTTAAACTCCTCTGGGTTCAATCCTCTGTACCAAAAAAAAAAAAAATTATGTTTCTAGCTTATTTTGAAAAATTAGAGTATCTCTCAAAACTGAGCCCACATTCCTTCACAGCAGCAGTATCTGGGGCTGAGGAGCTACACTCACTTTAGATAGGTTGTGTGGACTCCATTGACTGCAGTCTTCACTGTTTTTTTTTTTTTTTTTTTTTGTACCAAGGATTAAACTCAGGGGTACTCAACCACTGAGCCACATCGCCAGCACTATTTTGTGTTTTGTTTTTTTTTTAAATATTTTTTTAGCTGTAGATGGACATAATGTCTTTATTTTATTGCTTTGTATGTGGTGCTGAGGATCGAACCCAGGGCCTCACGCATGCAAGGCAAGCGCTCTACCGATGAGCTACAATCCCAGACCCTATTTTGTGTTTTTTTATGTAGAGACAGGATCTCACTGAGTTGCTTAGTGCCTCGCCATTGACTGCATTCTTCACTGGGTTTTTTTGTTTTGTTTTTTGTGGTACTGGGGACGGAACCTATGGCCTGGCACATGCTAAGCAAGTGCTCCACCACTGGGCTACATCCTCAGCCCTTTTTTAAATTTTGGGACAGGATCTCAGTAAGTTAGAGAGCTGGCCTCAAACTTGTGATTCTCCTGCCTCAGCCTTCCTAGTAGCTGAGATAACAGGTGTGAGCCACCACACCCAGCTTCACGGATTTTTTATTTATTTGCTTGTTTGGTGCTAGGGATTGAAATCAGTATCTTGCATATGCTAAGCATGTTCTACCACTGAGATACACCCCAGCTCAGTCTTCACTGTTTGGTTGCATTCAGTTTTTTCATTCACTTCCCCACTTGCCCCGTCCCTTAAGCACGTTTGAGTTAGTGATGTCTGATTTGGCAAAGAAATTATTATTATTTTTGTTAATACTTATTAAGTGTACAAATTAATGAGTGTCACCATGCTGTTTCTATACATGCATATATTATGCATTGATCATGTTTATCCTCCCTTCTACCTTCTCACCTTCCCCCCTCTCTTACCTCCTCCAGACCCCCTTCGCAGTCCCTAATAGTCTCTTAAGAAATTAGTTTTAATCTATAGTCATTCAAAGGTTGGAAGCTCCCTATGACAGGTCTGGGTTTCCTTGGTTTTTATGGAATATTTTTCAATACCCAAGGACTCTCCACCTGTCCATTCACAATTCTTTATTTCTCTTACATCCAAAAAGGCCTCTAACTATGAGGACTATGTGTCTTATACTTCAGGAGCCTAGGAACAAGAAAACAACAGTGGAGGAGCAGTTAGTACAAGAGGTGGAACGCCTAAAGGCAAAGGTAGAGGCCGGGAAAGCCTGTTTCTTAGAGAAGTACAAAGAGTGCCAACGACTCCACAAACAAATCAGGCAACTCAGGGCTGCTGCACTGGTAGGTGACAGAGATAAGGGGCCCAGGAAAGCAAGGGGTCTGAAGGTTTGTGATTCTTAGACCAAGTCCCCAAAATGTACACCCTTGTTAAGGAGAAAAATTTCCTACTAGAAAGGGAGGGATGGAGTGTGAGACCAGAAGCCAGCCTGGGGTGTTCCTGGAAATATAGGCCTCAGCCTAGCAATGGGTCTCAGGGAAGTTTTTTTAACCATTGAGCCGGTTTTGTGCAGACTCAGTCCTTTCTTATTTCTGCCTTTTGAGGAAGTGAAACAGGACCAGAAGAGCCAGCAGGAGCCAGTGGGGATGGGGAGCAAGGAGCCTGCAGTCAGCACTGTCATCGGGTAGCCCCCTCTCGCATTACTACCTCAGGGTCGGCTAGAAGCGCACAGCAGTTTGGGCACCAGCATTCAAATAAAAAATCTTGGAACAAAAACCACAACTAGTAGGATTAGCTTAAGTGTGTTTGTGAGGTACGCGCATGTGTGTATATACAAGTAGGAGATGGAAAATACTGAAGCATGAACCTAGTTAGGTCAACCCATCATTCTGGGAAGCTCAAGACCCCAGTTTGGGTTCCTTGCAGTCTGGGACAAGTGCCTTCCAGTGTTCCTTGTTCCTCAGTGGAACTTGAGCCCAGATACCTCTCCTCACCCTGGGAGGGAATCACACCAACCTAAACCTAAGTGCTAAAGGTTTCATGGAGTAAGGTGTTTATTCAAAATAAACAGGATTGTTTCATGGTTGGGTGGGATTAAACAAGATCCATTTTAACCCTGATTCTGATAGTCAGTCTTGAGATTTTCCCCAAGCTTATTTTTTCACTTGAGTTGCTTACTCACAGCTACACCACATAAACCCTGGCATTCTGATGCCAGTTCAGGCCTTCCAGCATTTGTTTAAGTGACTTCTGTAAGTCAATACCCCATACATAGTACCATTCCTTCTGCAGCCCCTTCTCTTCCACCTCAGTCCTATTCCCTTTGGAAGGCCAGATCCTCTACAGTCTCCCACGAGGGGCCCAGATTACAATATGTGATCCTAATTCTAATTTTTAAATTATTGACAGGATGAGAATTTTGACCTGTCAAGAAGACTGAGTGAAAACAAGATTATATGTGATGTTCTGCAGAGAGAGAAAGAGAGAATGGAAAGAGAAAATGATGTAAGTATTTGGGAAAAGGTAGGAAAACCCAAAGTTTTAAGGGGAAGGAACAGGGTAGCCCAGAGATGCAGTGATAAAGTAGAAAGTTGAATAAATAGTGGGTGAAACTGTCCCAGAATCTAGTTTCCTTATCTACCACAAAACCATCTCTGTTCTAAAAGTGAAACTTGTTTGGCATGACAGTAGTCATCTTGAAAGAAGCAGCCCTGTTGAAGACCTAACTTACTGCTTTTAACTTTGTAGCTGTTATAAGTATTGTTTTTTGTGGGGAGGGTGTAATATCTTACATCAAATTTATGTTAGCAGGGGACCCCTTTCCTTTAGCACAACTTTTCCTTTTTCTCTGCTGCCAAACCAGGAGAAGTGGTTGTCTGTGCCAGTGCTGGACCTATGGTAGGCCCCTACAGATGCTGTGCATTTATTTACTTATCAATTCATTCACTCATCCAATCAATATTGGTTATCTTTTGTATGTTAAACACCATTGATTTGATTGACTGGTGGCAGTGACAGCAAATAAAGTGATTGTACCTGAAGTCATTCTCATGCCCAACATCAAAAGACCCAGCTCCACCACGCACAGTGGCACACGCCTATAGTCCTAGCACTTTGGGAGGCTGAGACAGGAGAATCGCAAGTTCAGAGCCAGCCTAGCAAAGGCGAGGAGGTGCTAAGCAACTCAGTGAGACCCTGTCTCTACATAAAACACAAAATAGGGCTAGGGATATGGCTCAGTGATCCAGTACCCCTGAGTTCAATCCCCAGTACCACCCCCCCGCAAAAAAGACCTAGCTGTTCATGCATTCTCAGTTCTCACTGTTATTATTAGACCTACAGTTCTAGTAGTCCTATATCTCTTTGCTGAGGCTGACATTGAACTTGCTGTCCTCTGAGTCCCTGGGATTACAGGCATGTGCTCCCATGCCAAGCTCCTGTATCTCTATATTTTTAACTCTTTCAAGCTATGCCTCCAAGTGACTACTTCTACTTTTTTCTTTTTAAAATTGTGGCTAAAAAACCATATAACATAAAATGTTCTTATAATTCCAGTGTACAGTTTTAAGTATATTCACATTGTTGTGCAATAGTTCTCCAGAACTTTCTATCTTGTAACACTGCAACTCCATAAAAACTAATTCCCCCCTGATAATTTCTACTTCTATTATTTATGCCAATGTGTTTAATGATAGTAGAAGAGCTTTGGGGTCTATTTCTGGTCTTGTCATTCTAATTCTCTTGATTTAAATAATTATACTCTGAATTTGAAATCCTATTTTCCTGGGTTAGTGTGATAGTCGGGGGTCAGGTTACATACTCAGTCCAGAAGAAGAGAGAAATCTAGTATTTGGAAGCTTTGTTCAGAACTGTAGTAAAGCCCTCTTAAGATTTTAAGGGAAAGTTTATTAATTTTCTTTTTTCTAAAAACTACATGCTGTCTGTGCCACTTGTATCTTATTCTCTCCTCCTCTCTTTTTTATTTTTTTTTTGGTTGTACATGGACACAATATATATATTTATTTATTTATTTTTTAAAAAATTTTTTGAAATATTTATTTATTTATTTTTTAGTTTTAGGTGGACAGAATATCTTTGTTTTTATGTGGTGCTGAGGATCGAACCCAGTGCCTCACGCATGCTAGGCAAGCACGCTACCACTGCGCCACAATCCCAGCCCTATTTTTATTTATTTTTATGTGGTGCTGAGGATCGAACCCAGTCCCTCATGCATGCAAGGCGAGAACTCTACCACTGAGCTACAATCCCAGCCCTCCTCCTCTCTTTCTTGGTCTTTCTCTTTACCTTCCTCCCACCTTCCCTTCTTCACTTACATTCTCTCTGTTGGTCTGTCCATTTGATGGGATAAAACATAAAGGGAAAATTATATCATAAGAATATTTACATTAAGTAAAGAAATTGTTCTATGAAGGAAACTGAAAAGAAACATTCTGTTCCCAAAAATACAATAGTTTCAATCTTTTTTGTTTGTTTGGTTTTTTCTTTTTGGTACCAGGGATTGAACTCAGGGTACTCAACCACTGAGCCACATCTGCAGCCCTATTTTGTGTTTTATTTAGAGACAGGGTCCCACTGAGTTGCTTAGTGCCCTGCCATTGCTGAAGCTGGCTTTGAACTCATAATTCTCCTGTCTCGGCCTCCCAAAGTGCTGGGATTACAGGCTTGTGCCACCACGCCGGGCTTCGATCTTAATATAGCTCCTGTTACCCTCATATGTCCGAATAATTTTGCAACTCCTCTTTCAGTTTTGGGATATATTAGAGACTTAAAATTCTTTTGGTATTAATATAAATGAAATTCAGTAAATATATTTAAATTCAGATATAAAGAGCTCAGTAGTAGAGCACCTGGCTGGCACGTGTGAGGCACCCAGTTCGATCCTCAGCACCATATGAAAATAAATAAACAAATAAAGATCTACAACTAAAAAATATTTTTTTAAAAAAAGAGCTCAGAGGGGCTGGGGCTGTAGCTCAGTGGTAGAGCACTTGCCTAGTGTGCGTGAGGCACTGGGTTCAAGCCTCAGCACCACATATAAATAATAAATGAATAAAATAAAAATCCATCAACAACAACAACAACAACAACAAAAAAAAGAGCTCAGATATTTGGACTATTGAGCCTGTTTCTTCCCCTTTTGAAGAATTCTGGATTATAATTTATTGGACTTCACAATTCCACATTGTTAATGGAGAACTTTAATGGTAGTCTCCTAGTCAGTTCCTGTTAACCATTCTCTGTTGTTGTCTTTCAATGTGTCTTAAATCTTCTCTTCTTAGCTCTTAAAGAGAGAAAACAGCAGATTGCTGAGTTACATGGGTCTGGATTTTGACTCTTTGCCATGTCAAGTGCCTACTTCAGATCAAGGAGGTGCCGGACAAAATCCAGGTCTTGTCTATGGAAACCCATATTCTGGTAAGACAACTTTGCCTTTCTAACTGGAAAATTCTTGCCTCCCCCATCACTAATTTTTTTTTTTTTTTTTTTTTGCCTGAGATGCTAATTAAGACCAATTTCATTGTTAAGACTTGCTGGGCAGAAATTTGAGGACCCAATAGAAAGATTGCCAGTCGAGACGTGTTAATTGAGAAATAAATCTGAATTGAGAAGACGCAAATCAGATCATTTGCCTAGAGGCAGCAGACACAAATTGAGTCCCGCAGCTATATTCCAAATGTATAAATCAGAGAAATGTCTTTGTGTAGAAGATATACACATACAAAGTGGAGGAAGCTAATTAAGGTTTGGAAAAGCTGGTTATGCTGCCCAGAAACTGGCAGTTATGGCAGCCCACTGATGTCCCAACCAAGGGGAGCAGGAGTATGCTCCGCTGAGACTCTTGAATGGTAGGACAGGAAATAGGGGTGAAAATTAGTAGTTACTCAAGAACTTGGGGTAATATGTTCCTGCCATACAGGGAGCTTTTCTCCTTTGTTTCTAAAAGCAATGCAAGACTTTGTTGTATAGTTTAAAGCAGTAATGTTATATTAAGAGTCTCAACCAAATCTTTGCAGTAGACAAAGAACAGGTTTATTTTTTGCTTAAAAATATTTTTAAGCATCTTACACATTATCTCTCCTTCTTCCAACATGGCAACCTCAGCAAAAAAGAATAAAAAAGAAATGAAAGACTGTTTCCCTAATAGGTTTTCTGACTGGGTGAAGGGGACTAGTAGAGGAAGCACCTGTGTCTCCAAACCAGTCAACTGGGCTGATGAGACAGATGGCCTGGCAAGAGATGTTTCCACTGGTTGGCATAGTAATGATGATGATGTGCCCCTTAAGTTGACTGCTCCATCCTTCCCAGTGCTCCATTGGCTGCTTGGGAATATAGTATCTACTGGAGCTGTCTTCCTAAATCACACCCAACACTCTTTTCTAGAAAACCTGCCTATGATGTGACAGAAGATTCCATCAAGGAATCTTTTTTTTTTTTTTTCCCAATGCTGGGGATTGAACACTCCCCCCACCCCCAGGGTTCTATGCCACTGAGATATATCCCCAGCCCTTTTTATTTTTCATTTTGAGACAGAGTTTCACTAAATTGCTGAGGCTGGCTGGAATTTGAGCTCTTTCTACCCTAGCCTTCTGAGTTGCTGGGATTATAGATGTGCACCACTGTGTTCAACACCTTTAAGGAAATCATTAGAGGATTAAACATCCATACAGTGTATTTACTACATGAACCCAACAATTCAGAGAGGTTAAAGGTTTTGGTTATGCTGAGTTTGAGGCCTTGGATTCCCTGCTCAGTGCCTTGAATCTCAATGAAAAGTCTCTAGGTAGCAGGAGAACACAAGTGGGTGTTGCTGATCAATAACAGAATAAAGAAGGGTCATCATTCTGTTGGCTGAGGTAGAAATCAAGATTCTGACAAAACAGAGACTGATGTGTCTATCTTGCCACAAGAAGTTTTTATTTTTTTTTATTTTTATTTTTTAAAATTTTTTTAGTTGTAGATGGACACGATATCTTTATTTATTTATTTATTTTTTTTATGTGGTGCTGAGGATCAAACCCAGTGCCTCACGCATGCAAGGCAAGCGCTTTACCACTGAGCCACAATCCCAGCCCCCACAAGAAGTTTTTAATGAATATCTGCCTACAAGAGGTGATAATAGCCTATGAAATCAGTTTCTTATGTGCTCTATAGATGATCACATTAGCAAATAGAGGAAGGAAAGGTTGTAGCTTGAATCCCCAGTACCAAAAAAAGAAATGTAGAAATGTCATTTTTCCCACTCTGAAAATAGGTTTATTGGTTTGTTTATTTTTTTGTTGTTGTTATTGTTTTTGGTACCAGGGATTGAACTCAGGGGCACCCCACCACTGAGCCACATCCCCAGCCCTATTTTGTGTTTTATGTAGAGACAGGGTCTCACTGGGTTGCTTAGTGCCTCGCTGTTGCTGAGACTGGCTTTGAACTCGCAATTCTCCTGTCTCAGCCTCCCAAAGTGCTGGGATTACAAGTGTGAGCCACCGTGCCCAGCTGAAAATGCCATTATTTCATTATTTTTTCCTCAGATAGATCCCCTTTTTCAGAAGTATATGAGAAAGAAAGAATCAAAGGCAGTGAGGAGAAAAGAAACAGGATTTTTACAGAAAATATCTAGTAGAATACAGCTGAGACTCAAGGGTTATTTTTTTTATTGAAGGAAATTTTTTTATTCTCCTCAGGTATTCAAGAAAGTTCTGCCCCTAACCTGGTAAGTATTTGATTCATGAGATGTCCATATCAAATCTTTAAGAAAATGTCCCTTCCTGCTCCAGTTCATGGAAGAACCATGGGGAGAGTGGTTCATTTTGATAATTCCAGAGGTCATTAGGATTAGTATGTTCTGAGGCAGCCTGTGGAGGTGAGGAAAAGAAAGAACAGTTCATCCATCAGTATTCTGTTCATGATCTCCACCTGTGAGTTAAGTTTGGCAGCATGACTAGGAAGATGTGAACTAAGCAGCTAACCAAACAAGGCAAATCCAGTGCACCTTCTTGACTAGAGCTAAGTTGACTGCTTTAGCAGTATTAGGTCTTTTCAATCCTAGAGTTAGAAAAAGCCCCAGGGAGTATCTCCAAATGTGAATCCGTTCATGTATTCACTATTTCTTAAGCCCCTATCATGTGCTAATCATTATGCAAGGCACTGAGGATACATGGAAAACAAGATGGAACTGTCTCTGCCACACACAACCCACATTTTTGCTAACCTCTTTGTACTTCCTCCCAGCTCTCCATCAAGAAATGCTCCACCTGCAAATCAGGCTTTGCTGATGAAATCTGTGATCACACCTTGGAGCAGCAGCAAATGCAGACCCTTTGTTTGAATTGTCCAATTTGTAACAAGATCTTCCCAGCAAGAGAGAAGCAGATCTTTGAAGACCATGTGTTCTGCCACTCTTTAAGCATCTGAGCCTTTTGGATCTATGCTGTACATAGTTTAGAGTAGAACATATAGCTTCTACTATGAGTTATATGAGTCAAGATCTTTCCTAACCTGAAATCATTAGGGATTTACTTAGCCCAGCTGCCTATAAAGGTGGAGCCATGTCCATTACCTACAGGATGGTGTTAAGAGCTTTTGCCTCCATTCTTATATGAGTGACTACCTAAGTCACATAACTGTAGCTGTATCAGCCTCTCCACCTATAGTGCCCATTCTTCCTTGGGACCTCAGTACAAGGGTGCCAGGATAGAGCTGACCTGCCTGAGTTGATACTAAGTGACTGTCTTCCAAGTTTTCCCATTGCCATTCAAGATTAGGCCTTGAGTGTATTTATACTGTCTTTACTTCTTACTCTAAGGGTCTCTTTCTCAGGCATCTTTCTCCAAGTGATTGCATTAAACTAGCCAACAATAGCACAAGAATTCAGATGTCCAATTTGAATACCAGAGATTTTTTTAACTCCCAAAAGGAGAATTTTGTTCCTGAAACATGGACAGGAAATACTACTTCAGTCACAGAAAGCCTTCTATCTATATAACTAGCATTTTCTGCTCTTTAACCTTTCATATGCACATAACTTTTATTGTTGCCCTTTTTTCTCTTTCTTTTAGGTACTGGAATTGAATGCAGGGGTGCTCTACCACTGAGCTACACCCCAGCCCTTTTTATTTTGAAACAGTGTCTTGTTGAGTTGCCGGGGCTGGCCTTGAACTTGTGATTCTCCTGCCTCTGTCTCCTGAGTCACTGGGATTCCAGGCGTGCACCACCAATACCTGCTTTATTATTGTCTTTTCTTTAGTTAGAAGTTGTTAGAAACTATGTAGGCTTACAACTTTCTGAACAGTTGAATTTGAATGTGGATATCAAAATAATGAGACTACGATTGTTAACCTCCTTAATACTAAAAATAAATTTCTCTTATTTCAGGTATTTAGATAATTTAAAATAAAACTTCAGTTTATAGTCATTTATTTTTAAGTTTTTGAGTCAAACAAAAGGATTATGGAAAACTGCACAAATGATTTCTCTTCACCTGTCTTCACTCTTTAGTGAGAGTGTCCTGGCAGTTATGTCGAGGTGGGGAGAAATGTGATAAGCATCAGTTTGAGAAATCTGGGGCCATGCCTTCTTCCTCTAACTTTCCATGCATTTTTTGAAAAGCATTATTGGTTTTGGCACCCTTTGTGGACTAAGTCCAATGCCCTCCATCCAGATTTGCCTAATTGAACTATAAGAAAGCAATTCCATTTTCTCTCCCCTCGGGAACTGAACAAATGGAAATGACTCCCAGGCAGTCAACCAGCTGGTCACTATAGAGACTTTAACAAAAACTTTTGAATGATGTGAAACATGATGTAATGCATAAGATTGAGCCAACTCTATCTCTGCGTTCCTACTGGGTTTTTCCTGATATGATTGCAGTTGTGCCCTAGAAAAACTATTGTTCTAATCATAGCTACTTGCTTTGATTTCTCCTTGATAAAATGAAAATGAAGCTATGCCACTTCCCTTGTATCATAATTTCAGCAAGAAGTCTCTTGCACTCATAAGCCTTTTGTCCCCTTAAGAATCAATCAGAGGGCTGGGATTGTAGCTCAGCAGTAGAGCGCTTGCCTCGCATGCGTGAGGCCCTGGGTTCGATCCTCGGCACCACATACAAAGCAATGAAATAAAGACGTTGTGTCCATCTATAACTAAAAAAAAAAATATATTTTAAAAAAAAAAAGAATCAATCAGATGTGACGTGAACCCAGCCCTAACTCTACAATAGAAAAATAATGGAGAGATGAAAATAAAGGAGTTTTTCTGGAGCATACCCTCCCTCCCTGCAAAATTTCTGTTGCTCCCCAGATTGTTCCAGTGAAGAATTGCAGTTTCGTTTATTTTGTACTAGTCAGCTCTTAATTAAGCACATGAATGGAGAGGAGCAGTGGTGCACATAATCCAAATCAGTGAATATCATTTTCTGGTGAATTACCCACCCTTTGCCCCTGCTACCCTGAGGGTTACCATGATTATCAACAGCAGCAGGAGCCTTTCCACAGGCTTGGTGAAAAAACAGTGGAGGTGTTAATGATCCTTTTTGCTGGGTGTAAAACAAAGCATCTTTAACCACTGTTCATTATCCCCAGCTGCTCTTACCAAGGCTGTGAAGGGAAATTATGCTCCAGGCAGCTACTAGTGGTAAAGGAAACAATCATTCTTACATAATCCACTGCCCGGCCCTGCCTTCTTCCGCTGTTCTCCCTGCTCCCACGTTTTATAGCTGTGGAATACCTGCAAAAGCAGCAGGAAAGCATAGGAACAAATCGTATTTATATCTACACTGTATTTTTAAAAAATCTTTCTAGTTATTAGGGCAACAAGTTTTCCTTCCAAATTCATTTTCTTCTAGTCTATTAAAATATTTTTGCATTTCCTCAGCATACTTTATCAGTGGAAAGTCACCCTGGCACGTGAGTGTGAAGCCAGGCACAGTGGCACACACCTGTAATCCCAGTGGCTTGGGAGGCTGAAGCAGGAGGATCATGAGTTCAAAGCCAGCCTCAGCAATGGCAAGGCGCTAAGCAACTCAGTGAGACAGTCTCTAAATAAACTACAAAAATGAGACTGAGAGCTGGGCGTGGTGGCGCATGCCTGTAATCCCAGCACTTTGGGAGGCTGAGACAGGAGAATTGAGAGTTCAAAGCCAGCTTCAGCAATGGCGAGGCACTAAGCAACTCAGTGAGACCCTGTCTCTACATAAAACACAAAATAGGGCTGGGGATATGGCTGAGTGTTCGAGTACCCCTGAGTTCAATCCTTGGTACCAAAAAAAAAAAGGCTGGGGATGTGGCTCAGTGGCTGAGTGCTCCTGAGTTCAATCCCAGTACCAAAAAGAAAAAAAGAAACCCCAGCCAACATCAGAGTTGGCAAGATATTTAGTAAACCTAGAACTAAAGAATACCTACAACTTTTAACCCCTTTTCTTTGGTCTTGCTAAAAACAGATGAAATGGCGACTGCCACAGCGTCACATTTCAAATATCATTTGAATGATTTTCTACCATGGCAGTGGGTTGCACTAAGCTAAGCATTATCTAACCTGGTCTCCTAGAGATAAAATAGATAAAATAGGTCAGGGGGAAGAGGTGTAGCCCATTACCTAGGGAAAGAGCAAAGTGGACTCTATTGGAGATGAAACCCAAAGAAATTCCCACCTTGTTGCCCTAAGTTAGCCAGTAATAGGCCATAAGCTCAGGAAAGTTACTTGCCCTCCTCAGCTAATTTCACAATTCAGATGTCTTCATGTAATTTATAGTTTACTGTCATCCACGTCCCGCGTGGACAGTGGGGACAAGATTCCCTGACCGGTAAAGAACTGGCTAAAAGAAATGAAATGGCAAAAAAAACCACAGAACACAGAAAATAGTTTTTAAAATGTGGGGGTAGGATGGGCCCAGGTGGTTCTGACTTACAGCAACTGGCAAAATGGCAAATGGCTACTGGCATCTAGTGAATGGAAAAATGGACTACGTGTGCGTTATTTATATTGAGACTTCAAAGACCTTCCATGGAATGTTTTCTTGTTTTGTTTTTTTTTTTTGGTACTGGGGATTGAACTCAGGGACTCTCGACCACTGAGCCACATCCCCAGCCCTATTTTGTGTTTTAATGTAGAGACAGGGTCTCCCTGAATTCCTTAGCGCCTTGCCATTGCTGAGGCTGGCTTTGAACTCGTGATTCTCCTGTCTCAGCCTCCCTAAGTGCTGGGATTACAAGCGTGAGCCACCGCGCCCGGCTCCATGGAATGTTCTTAAGGCAGAGTCTTGCAGTCAGCAGGTTGATTGGCATCTTGGCAGGTCACACCCATCTCAGAGGGGCTGAGCGACTATAGCAGTCAGCCCATCTCTAGTACTGTGGGAGACTCTTGCATGGTGGTCCACACAGCCTACGGACAGCTCTCTACAGTTTACAATATATTTCATATATCCCTTTGTACTTCCCATAATCTTCCTAGCCAGTGCAGCTATTTTCGTTTTTATTGATTAATAAATTGAAATTAATAACTTGCCAAAAGTGGAAACAAGCCAGGCAATGGTGGTGCACACCTGCAATTCCAGTGACCAGGGAGGCTGAGGCAGGAGGATCACAAGTTCAAGGTGAAATTAGCAAGACCCTCAGCAATTTATTGAGACTCTATATCTCAAAATAAAAAGGCCTGGAGATATAGCTCAGTGGTAGAGCACCCTTGGATTCAGTTCCCAGAACCTAAAAACAAACTCAAATGTCCATTGGAAGATAAGTTAAATAGAACGTGGTATATTTAAGCAATGGAATATTCTTTAGCAATAAAAAGGAATGAAATGCATATATGTTCTATAACATGAATGAACCTTGAAAACATGCTACGTAAAAGATGCCAGTCATATAAAACTTCATATTGTATAATTCTATTTATATGAAATGTCCGGAATAGGCAAATATATTTTTTAAATGGATTAATGGTATCCTGGGGTTAGGGGGAAATGGGAAGTGACTACTACTAATGGGTATAGAGTTTCCTTTGGGAATAAAGAAAATGTAAAATTGACAACTCTAAGTATACCAAAAAGCATTGAATTGTACACTTTAAATAGATATATTTTGAGTGATGTGAATTATATCTCAAGTTGGGCTGTGTGGAGGGGCAGAGGTAGGGATCAAGCCCAGAGCCTCATGCATGCCAGGCAAGCACTCTACCTTTGAACAATACCTCCAGCCCATCAAGTTGTTATATTTCTAAAGTTTAAAAAATAACTTACTGGGCTAGGGTTGTGGCTCTGTAGAGTGTCTGGCATGCATGACTTTGGGTTCAATCCCTAGCACCTCATATAAAGATACACAACAGTGCTTCCTACTTAAAATAATAATTTAAAAAAATAAACCGGGCGTGTTGGCTCACGCTTGTAATCCCAGCACTTAGGGAGGCTGAGACAGGAGAATCGCGAGTTCAAAGCCAGCCTCAGCAACGGCGAGGCACTAAGCAACTTAGTGAGACCCTGTCTCTACATCAAACACAAAATAGGGCTCGGGATGTGGCTCAGTGGTCCAGTACCCCTGAGTTCAATCCTCGATACCTCCCCCCAAAAAAACTTACTAAGGGCCAGGTGCAGTGGCGCATATGCCTGTAATCCCAGTGGCTCAGGAGGCTGAGGCAGGAGGATTGTGAGTTCAAAGCCAGCCTCAGCTGGGCGCAGTGGCGCACACCTGTAATTCCAGTGGCTGGGGAGGCTGAGACAGAAGGATCACAAGTTCAAAGCTAGCCTCAGCAATGGCGAGGCGCTAAGCAACTCAGTGAGACCCTGTCTCTAAATAAAATACAAAATAGGGCTGGGGATGCGGCTCAGTGGTTGAGTGCCCCTGAGTTCAATCCCTGGAATGCCCCTAACACACACAACAAAACTAAGGTTATACATGCACAGCAACACTGTTGAACTTGGGCATATTTCTCTTAGTTCAGGATAACCACTGCCACAACCATCTTGGGTTCTCCCCTATTTTGGGCTGGCAGCAGGCTGCAATTTCAGTTGCAGTGGAATCAAGATTAACAGAACCAGGGCAATCAGTGGTAGCCCACCATTTGGCCAGCAGCATTAGTGATTTCTGTTTGGGAATATCTAGTCTGTGGAGATGGATGTACCCAATAAAGTTAGAGGAAAGAGTCATCAGCCCACAAATCCCAGGTAATCACATTAAGAGATCCAGCCTGCTCTGCCTAATGTTATTACTTTCTCCCTGTGGAAAGAAAGAATATGACACCACAGGGGACTAAGTTTATTGTTTACTCAGTCAATCAGCATTTATTGAGCACCCACAGTGTGCAGAGCTAGTATCAGGCTAGGATTTTAAAAAAAAGAAAGAAAAAAGATAAATTCTTCCCTTGAGGGATCTATAAGATTAATGAAGATATTCTCTCTACCCTTAGGGAACTTTGAAACTGCTGAGGGAATCTAAGGTTTCAGGGGTCTCCAATCTAATGGGGAAAGGAGATAACCACCACTGAAGTAATTTAAAGAATCCAAAGAAAAGGGAAGTCATTCTCCAAACTGAGGACACAAGGGCTGTGGGACCTCAATTTTACATAGGTTTTACCTAAGTTAATATCTTCGTACAGAAGTGTGCTTTGGAAGAAGTGGAGGGACAGAGATGGCAGACAGGGTAAGAATACTCTGATGGTCTCTGCAAAGGGAGAGGAAGAAAAGAAAGATGTAGACTCAAAATACATAGGACTTCTAAGG
The DNA here is from genome assembly GCA_028644305.1 of Xerus rutilus. Classification (NCBI taxonomy): domain Eukaryota; kingdom Metazoa; phylum Chordata; class Mammalia; order Rodentia; family Sciuridae; genus Xerus; species Xerus rutilus. Next base: position 22,710,022 of record CM053402.1, read on the forward strand.
GCTAGAATATTTTAAATAGTCCATTTCTGTCCTAAATGAGACTCCAGTCTAGGTGAGTCATATCTAAATAGCTCAGGTGAACAAGGGGCATATTGGGGGAGGATGGTGATGGTGATAAAGGTGTGTTCAGAACCCAGCCTGCAAGACTCCCAACACTAGGGGCTGGAGCACTACATAACATTTGTCTTACTTTCCAACTCTCATCCTTCCTCTCTGCCTCTGATTCTTTTTGTTTCACTATAGGCCAACTTTCTCTGTCTCCTGGGCCACATGAAGTACAATGATTTCTGCCAATAGCTCTGGATTTTTAAGTTACCCTATCTGTCCCCCAAAGGACCAAGTCTGAAAGAATGGGAATCTCAATCCAATTCTAGATTCCCTGAAGAAGGGAGTCATTGACTCAGTTAGAGTGGACCAGTGCTTGTTCATTCAATCAGCTGTGGCCAGGAGGTATACACTGGCCCCCTCTTAGGTCAAGAAAAGTGAAGAGAACAGTGTAAAAAGGTACAGTATGGAATACTACACAGCAATAAAAAGGAACTATTGAGCCAGGCACGGTGACACATACCTGTAATCCCAGTGGCTTGGGAGGCTGAAGCAGGAGGATCATGAGTTCAAAGTCAGCCTCAGCAACTTAGTGAGGCCCTAAGCAATTTAGCGAGACCCTGTGTCAAAAATAAAAAGGGAGCCGGGCGCAGTGGCGCAAGCCTGTAATCCCAGCACTTAGGGAGGCTGAGACAGGAGAATCGCGAGTTCAAAGCCAGCCTCAGCAAAGGCGAGGCACTAAGCAACTTAGTGAGACCCTGTCTCTATATAAAACACAAAATAGGGCTGGGGATATGGCTCAGTGGTCGAGTGCCCTTGAATTCAATTTCCAGTACCAAAAATAAATAAACAAATAAAAAGAGGTTGGGGATGTGGCTTAGTGGTTAAGTTCCCTGGGTTCAATCCCTAGTACCAAAAAAAAAAAAAAAAAAAGGAACTATTAATACATGCTAGAACTTGGTTGAAATTTCCAGAGAATTTTGCTTTAACAAGCATTTAGAATTGCATACCACATATTCCATTTATGTAATACTTTTGAAATTTCAGAACTGTAGAAATAAAGTCAGCATTTACTTTTGATTTACTTTTTGATTTTCAACAGTAAACATGAACCAAGAAGAGAAGTTACAGGAGGTCTGTGGAAATGGCACTGTTCTATATCCAGATGACACAAACCTATGCATGTGACCAAATTGCATAGAACTAAAGCCACAAATAAGAACAAGTAAAACTGGAGAAATCTGAATAAGAGTTATGAATTGTATCCATGTTGACCTCTTTGTTGTGGTATCATAGGCAAGTTTTTGGAGATGTTACCATTGGGGGAAACTGTAAAGGGTACATGAGATATCTCTGCACTGTTTTTTTTTTTTTTAAACTGCATGTGAATCTACTATTATCTCAAAATTGAAAATTTTAAAGCTTTTTTAAAAACATGCTCTTCAGCCGGGCGCGGTGGCGCAAGCCTGTAATCCCAGCACTTAAGGAGATTGAGACAGGAGAATCGCGAGTTCAAAGCCAGCCTCAGCAATGGTGAGGCGCTAAGCAACTCAGTGAGACCCTGTCTCTACATAAAACACAAAAATAGGGCTGGGGATGTGGCTCAGTGGTCGAGTGCCCCGAGTTCAATCTCCAGTACAAAAACAACAACAACAACAACAACATGCTCTTCAAACTGCTTCAAAGAGCATGTTGATATGAGGAAGTTGTGACTGCAAGATCAGAGTATGATGTTCCTAGCGGGGCACAGTGAGAGAAAGTCTCCCTGTTCAGGACAACCTGTTCTTTTGGTGGCTTTGGCATTCCTTGATTTGTGACATCACTCCAAAATTTGCTTCTATGGTCAGAATATCACCATCTCCTATGGTGTGCGTTCTCTCTCTCTCTTTTTTTTTTTAAGTTTTTTATAATGTTTTTTGTGTTTTTTATACCTTTGTTTATTTAATATTTTTTAGTTGTTGATGGAATTTATTTTATTCATTTATTATTTATATGTGTTGCTGAGGATTGAGCCCAGTGCCTCATGCATGCTAGGCAAGTGCTGTACCACTGAGCTACAACCACAGCCCCTCTTGTGTCTCTCTTAAAAAACACTAGTCATTGGGGCTGGGATTGTAGCTCAGTGGTAGAGCGCTTGCCTCGCATGCGTGAGGCCCTGGGTTCGATCCTCAGCACCACATACAAAGCAATTAAATAAAGAAATTGTGTCCATCAACAACTAAAAAAATATTTAAAAAAAAAAAAAAAACACTAGTCATTGACTGTAATAACCATGTGGGTAATCTAGGATAAGTGCTTTTCTTCAAGATCCTTAACTTGCTGAGTGTGGTGGTCCATGCCTGTAAAGCCAGCTCCTTGGAAAGCTGAGAAGGAAGAATGGCAAGTTTGAGACCAGTCTTAGCAATTTAGCAAGATCCAGTTAAAAAATAAAAAGGGCTGGGGATGTAGCTCAGTGGTAGAGTGCTCCTGGGCTCAATCCCCAGTATTAGTTGGCGGGGGGGGCATCCTCAACCCAATCACATCTTTTGACATTTACTTGTCCCCCTGAGCCCTAGTAGTGGGGATTGAACCTAGGAGCACTCTACCACTGGGCTATATCCCCAGTTCTTTTTATTTTTTATTTTGAGACAGGGTCTTACTAAGTTGCCCAGGCTGTCCTCGAACTTGTGATCCTCCTGCCTCAGCCTCTCCGGTTGCTGAGATTACAGGCTTACACCACCATGCCTGGCTTGACATGTACTCTTAGATAATACTCTTTAACCACATAAGGTAATGATCACAGGTTCTGAAGATTAAGACAGGGATACCACTTTTTTGGGACCACCATTCAGCCCACTGCAGAGAGGTAGAGAAGAATAGATGACTACACCTGTAATCACAGCTACTCGGAAAGCTTCTGCAAGGGGATCACTTGGGCCCAAGATTTTGAGACTACCTAGGCAACTTAACGAGAATCCCATCCAAAAAAAGATCTCAGGCAACCAAGATCGACCCTTTAGAAAGAAATTTTCGAGTAGGAGTTGTTTTTTTTTTTAAATATTTTTTTTTAGTTGTAGATGGACACAATGTCTGTTATTTTATTGCTTTGTATGTAGTGCTGAGGATCGAACCCAGGGTCTCACGCATGCGAGGCAAGCGCTCTACCACTGAGCTACAATCCCAGCCCCGAGTAGGAGTTTTAAGCATGTCAAATTTGAGGGAATTGCAGGGATGGGATAGTAAACAACTGGATAAATGTTTCAGCAAAGGGCTGGTCTGGAGCTGCAAGTTGTCCTTTACATAAGTGGGATACCTGAAGCCATGGGAGTGAATGAGCTAACCTAGAGAGTTGCATAGAAAGGATGGGCTGAGGACAGACCCCAAATCACACAAGGCAGCAGAAATCATCCAAGAGGGGCAGGGCGGGGAAAAAGACAGACAGAAGAAAAGTGGCATTCAGAAAGACAAGCAAGAAAACAACTTCAGAAAATGAGGTTACTAGTGTCAAAACTAGCAGGGTAGGGCTGGAAATTTTTTAAAAACTCTGATTTTAGGAAGTTACTGGTGACATGTAGATAAGCTAGTTTATTTTTTAAAACTAATTTATACTCAATAATGAACATTTGAATTACATAAAGTAGAACAAATTAAGTTTAGTTACATCAACCAAACAACAGATGAGGGGGGGAAATGACGACAAAAAGAAAAAAGTAGTTGAGCTTAAGAAAAAACACTACACGGGGGCTGGGGTTGTGGCTCAGTGGTAGAGCGCTTGCCTAGCATGCGTGAGGCACTGGGTTCGATCCTCAGCACCACATACAAAATAATAAATGAATAAAACAAAGATCCATCAACAACCAAAAAACATATTTAAAAAAAAAAACACTACACAGTATGACTGCACATATGGTGTAACTCTATATTGTGTACAGAGAAATGAAAAGTTGTGCTCCATTTGTGGACAATGAATGAAAATGTATTCTGCTGTCATGTATACCTAAGTAGAATAAACTGAAAAAAAATAAAAACGACTATACAAATCCCTAGCACCCTCAGAGAAAAGCGTGTGTGTGGTGTGCGCGCGCGCGTGTGTGTGTGTGTGCGCGTGTGCCTGCCTTGATTTCCAACACAAACACCCTTCCCTAAAATCTCCCTCAGGCTCTGTTCTCAGTTAGGGAGACTGAGTTGTGGAGAACATGTGTGGAGGGTGACCTCTAGACCTGGAGCACGTCCTATGGTACCTCCCTCGGAAGCCGCTGCACCCATTTGGCCTGTGCAAACACCAGGCTCTTTTCACTGGGTCAATATTTCACATCTGTTGTCAGGGTCTGATCCATCTTCCACATCTGCTCCCTAAGATGTATTCTTTACCTAAAAAGGGGAGCTCTGTGGGCTCCCCCAGGGCTTTCTCTAGCTTGACCCTTATTGGTGCTTATCTATTTCTCCTTTTTAAATCCTCTAACCTTTGCTTCAGCCAATCATGTCGTTACAAGTGGAAGCCCCTTCCCTTTGGAAGCCTCCTTCCCTGGCTCCCGAACATACAGGAGCCTTGTAAACGTGGCCGCCTCACCCTGAATCCAGTGCCCCTGGCCTGGTCTTCAGCCAGCACAATCCTGTCTCTGCCTTTCCCTTCCGTGTTTTCATAATGAAATAGCCAATTACCTAGGATCTGCCAGTGGGGTCAGAGTGTTCTGCTCCACCCTGTGTTACCCAACGCCTGCTTGCTGCCCTTGTGAGCCTGTGGAGCGCTGGAGACACACATTCATTTGAATACCATCTCAACACAAACCAGGAAGAGAAAGCCAATACAAAAAAGATGACAAAATATACCACAAAGGGTAACTAGACATTGTTCCCAAGATTAGTATTTTTACTCATCACCATTGACTAATCAAGGCAACCAACTGCTTATTTTTTATTTATTTTTGGTACTGAGGGTTGAACCCAAGAGCACTTTACCACTGAGGTACATCCCCAGCCCTTTATTTTTTATTATTTTAGGACAGAGTATCACTAAGCTGTCCAGGCTGGCCTCCAACTTAAAATTCTCCTGCCTCAGGCTCCCGAATCATTAGAATTACAGGCATGAGCCACCACATCCAGCAGTATTTATTTCTTTTTTGATGTTTGCCTGTCTTGTTCCTCTAACCATCTCCCAAAAATAGGAACAGAGTGGGCTGGGGGTATGGCTCAGTTGGTAGAGTGCTTACCTAGGACACACGGACCCCAAGAAGAAATAGGAACAGACTTTGTTCTCTCTTCCATCCCTTCAATATAAATCTCTGGCCCCTGGAATTATCAATGTTTATTTAAACTCAATATATATTGAGAGCTTAGTATAAGTAAGTGCTTACTATAAGTATTAACCTCTTTTATAGTTGAGGGAGCCACGGTTGAGCAAAGCTAGGGACTCAGTGGAGGTCACACAGCTACCAGAGGCCAGGCCGGACCAGCGTGCAGAAGTTACCGCTGTACCATTTGGGGGAAATGGCGATCCCAGCTGTGGAGGAATGGGAGGGATAGGTGTGGAGCCTAAGGCTAACTTCCACTCACTCAGCCATTCTGTCCTCTCTGGTACACAGAGAGCCATTCTGTCCTCTCTGCAATTAAGTTCATAGTCCAGGAAATTCCCTGCAAGTGACAATGACTCTTACACTTCCCCAAAGATAAGAATTGCTTAGCGAGAGCCTCCCTCACCACTTGCATTCTCTTCCTCTGGTGTTCAGTAACTCTTTCTTTGCCAGTGTCCTGGCCTTCCCCTCAGGCCAGGACATATCCTCTTAAAGAGGACCCCCTACCACCTAGCCACGTCATACCTGCTGCCCCATTCAACCCCATCTCTCTTCTTCCTCTTCTTTCGTCCTTCCAGAGTTTTTTGCAGTTCAGCTCCTGCTCAGCCACAGAAGCAACTGTTTGTGTTAAACAGTGGGGAGAGTTGAGTCAAGTCCAGGAGATATCTTTAAAACAAATGTCTCAAGTCTAGGAAACAACTATAAGTGGATATCTTGGAAAGGCAGGCACTATCTCTGGCGGTGTTCATCAAAAACTGTCATGATTGCAAGAAGGCAAACAGACTAGCCTGTGGCCAGGGTATCTTACCCAGGACCCTCCTCCAGAAATGACCCCCCACCCCAGATGAAAGCCTCTTTTGGGAAGAGAGTGAGAAGCTTTCACAATATGCTCAAATTTCCATACCCTTTTGTGGTTGGGAAATTCTCCCATAGCCAACTTCAGACTCTTTTAATTCATCCTGAACAACAGGATTATTTTTGTGGTTATTCCCCACTACTACATAAAATCTCTTTTTGTTGTATTATTATTTTTCTGAGTTAACTTTTTTTTAGCATGATAAGAACATTTAACAAAATCTACCACCTTCAAATTTTAAACATAACATATCCTTTAATTTGGACAAAATAATAGACATTAAATGTTTGGATGGCTAAGTACTTTAGTCATTTTGGTCCTTGTAACAAATATTAATTGCTAAATTATGAGTAACCATTAAAGGCATCATTAATATATGCATTATACAGGTGGAACACCAAGACTTAGAGGTTGAGTAAATTACTCAAGGTCATAACAGAGTTGGAATTCAATTTCAAGCAGTTCAGTTTCAGAGTTCATGTGTTTAACTATAAATGTGTCACCTTACAGGTTTCCTTTCTCCAAAAGGGCTAATTCTCCTTCCACAAGCCTGTCCTAGAACTGGTCCCAAAGACCCTAAATTATTTTAGGGACCAGAGCCATAGAAGTGACCTTTCCATCACTTAATCTAATTTCTGATCAAGTCCACACTGGACCCCAACCTTGTCTTGCTCATATCTTTCTCAATAAAGTGGTTACTAATCCTAACTGGAGGACTGAGCAGCAGTGTAGCAGACCAGTGGGGCTGGTCACAAAGAAAAAGGTGCTATTATTTGCAAAAACACTTTGATAAAATAGGTAGCCTGGGAGTGTAGTTCAGTGGTAGAACACTTGCCTAGCATGCATGAGACCCTGGCTTCAATCCCCAACACAGACCAAAAAATAAAACAAACCAAAAAAAAATTTTTAAGTGTTATATTATGCTGTCAGTAGTACTGGTAGAAACTCAACATTAAATTTCTACTGAGGAAGCCGGGCGTGGTGGTTCAAGCCTGTAATCCCAGCACTTAGGGAGGCTGAGACAGGAGAATTGTGAGTTCAAAGCCAGCCTCAGCAATGGCGAGGCGCTAAGCAATTCAGTGAGACCTTGTCTCTACATAAAACACAAAATAGGGCTGGGGATGTAGCTCAGTGGTCGAGTACCCCTGAGTTCAATCCCCAGTACCAAAAAAAAAAAAAAATTTCTACTGAGGAAACATCAGAGGCAATACTATGAAACTCTGTTGGGTTTTCTTCTGTGTTCCACCTTTTCTTTCCATAGAGTGGACAGGCTAGTAATAAGTCATCCTAGTCAAGAGCCCAAAGCCTGGAACCAGACTGTCTGGTGTCAATCTTATATAAGCTACTTAACTTCTCTTGGCCTTGGTTTCCCCATTCATAAAATTATGGTGATCATTATAGTCCCTACTTCAGCCAGATGAGTTAAAATATATAAAGCATTTAGAACAATTCCTAACACTCGACCACTTACTTAACAGTGCTGTGAAATCGGAAAGGCCACTTTGAAAGAGGGTATGATGTTGTAATTAGGAGCACTGAGTTCAAAGTCAGATAGCCTTGCCCTTCAATCCTGACTCTCATTCAATAACTTGCTTAATCTTTCTGAACCTCAGTCTCCTTGTCTATGAAATGAGTCCAACAACGTTGACTGCTTATTAGGGTTACTGAGAGGATGAAATGAGACAATACACGTAAAGGGCTTAGCACAGTGTCTGGTTCCAAGTGGGCACTCAGTAAGTGGCCCTTGCTATATCATGATCAACTCTCTGAACTTCAGTCCCTTTATGTGTAAACAGGAGACAGTAATATCCCAGGAATTCTGTAAGGCTGGAAGTACATGCCATCTGCTTTCTTTTTTCCTTTTTTCCTGTTCTTTTAAGATGCACCACCTACTCTACTCTCTGTGCTGCACTGACTCACTTCATGAGGCTCTTTCAGAATGCTGACTCTTCCCAGGAGTCTCTCCAGGAGCCCACCGGCACATCAGAGTCTCTGGTTGTGACTGAATTTAGACTTCATGGAGTCTGCTCTCATCTCCTCTCCATTGCATGCCTGGAACCAGGAGTTCCAGAGGACATTCAGTGTCTCTCCAGCATAGGAATTTTTTTTTAGTTGTTGATGGACCTTTATTTTTTTCATTTATTTATATGTGGTGCTGAGAATCGAACCCAGTGCCTCACACATACTAGGCGAGCGCTCTACCACTGAGCCACAACTCCAGCCCCTCCAGCATAGGGATTTTAATGAATGAAATACCACTCCCCTCCCATCTTACCTTGAGATCAAGGATGCAAGAGCAGCTTCCTGGACTTGGATCTTGGCCCCCAGCAGGAAGAGGGGGATGACAGCCTCAGACTCCCATGCTTGAGCTAATCATGAGTGGTGCCTTGAGCCCTCTGGTGGGGAAGCTGTGGTTCAACGTAACACTCCATTCCGTTCACTCCCCCTCAAGCCTTTTCAAGGCTATAGGGGTGCTTTCATCATGCCAAAAATATTAAAATGCACTCACATCACACATGAAATGTAATTTATACTTAAACTATACACAAGTCCAATTGCAGTTGATTGAATGATATCTTGCTCTGTGGTTGTTTAAGATTTATACAATTTATACAATCCCATGTTGCAATTTTCTTTTTTCATTTTGACACAGAGCTAGGTCCTGAAGCTCTGTGTCTAAGAGCTGGGCCAGTAGTGACTTCAATACTTAAGGCATCTTGGGTAGATGCCCCAGTCTCAGAGCGTGTCAACTCCAGAGCCCATCTGGATTGTGCTCACTGGACTGCCACTGTCTGTCCATCCATCCAACCATCATCCTTCCACCCTTCCATTCATCCAATTCAAGCTGCTGGGGTAGGAAAAAAGCAATTTGGGTGGAGGCTAGAGGAGCAAAGCATGGGGTGAGACTGCCCTCTAGAGATTGCTCTGTGAACATGCAGGCGGGAAGCCCCCTCTTCTTTCAGGCTAAGATCAGTCCCCCACTACTCACTCACATTTTTTTTCTTTTTCTTCCATTCTTTTTTTTTTTTTTTGTACCAAGGATTGAACCCAGGAATGCTTAACCACTGAGCAACATCCCCAGCCCTTTTTAACATTTTATTTAGCGACAGGACCAAGTTGCGTAGGGCCTCGCTGAGTTGCTGAAACTGGCTTTGAATTTGTGATCCCCAAATCACTAGGATTATAGGCATGAGCTACTGCACCCAGCTCACTCAGGTTTCTTGAACACCTATCTATGCTCAGAACCACATACATACTCTGGGAGCAATAGGCAAATACCTCTAGGGGGGGTCACCATTTGAGAGCAGCAACTGCGACACTTAAGTACATGATTACAGCTCAGCCACAATGACTACTGGAATATATGTGTGCACCAAGACCTACAGGAGAATTGGGGAAAAGAGACTAAATTTGGGGAAATAGGGGAAGGCAGCACAGAAGGTGGTGTTCAAGCTGGGCTGTGAAGGATGTGTATGAGTTTTCCAGGCAGTGCTGGAGGGAAAGGGCATTCTGGGTAGGGGGAACAGCACTATAGAAGTGCAGGCTTAAGAAAGCGGGGGCAAGCCGGGCGCGGTGGCTCAAGTCTGTAATCCCAGCACTTAGGGAGGCTGAGACAGGAGAATCGCGAGTTCAAAGCCAGCCTCAGCAATGGCGAGGTGCTAAGCAACTCAGTGAGACCCTGTCTCTACATAAAACACAAAATAGGGCTGGGGATGTGGCTCAGTGGTCGAGTGCCCTGAGTTGAATCCCTGGTACCAAAAAAAAAAAAAAAAAAAAGAAAGCGGGGGCAGGGGCTGGAGTCGTGGCTCAGCGGTAGAGCGCTTGCCTAGCATGTGCGAGGCACTGGGTTTGATCCTCAGCACCACATAAAAATAAAGGTATTATGTACACCTAAAAAAAAAAAAAAAAAAAAAGAAAGCGGGGGCAATAAGAGATGTGGTAAAGTTGGAGAAGTCACAGTACCATGCAATTAAGACCCATCTAGGAGACAAGTGGGACCAGCTGGTGAGAAAACTCCCAGGTCAAAGCCTCCCCCATGCCCAAGAATGAAGTTAGAATATTGATTAGAAAACTGTAATATCTTAGCTGGTAGAATGAGAGTATTGATTCATTCATTCAACAGATATTTACTGAGCAAGCACCCACATTCCAGGAACTCTTTTAAGCACAGAGAACAAAACAGGCAAAGATCCCTTAAGGAGCTTCTATTGTAGAAGGTATAAAAAGGATAAATAAGAAACATAAAAAATACATTTACGAGTTATAGTGGAATAGAACAGTAGGCTAGAAAGTGCTAAGTACAGTGCTCTGGAGGAAATAATACAGCTGGGGAAGAAGTTTAGGGAGAGGAGGGAAGTGGTGGTTGCAGTTTTAAATATGGGAGTTTAGGCAGGCCTTATTGAAAGGGCAAGATTGGATCAAGATGTGAAAGCAATGAGGGAGTGAGCCACCTGGATATGTGGAGGGAGAGCCAGAACAGGCCTGGGGCCGTCCATTCACAGTTAACAGGTGAGCAGGCAGGGGCGGAGTATCCAGTGGAAAGTTGAAAGAGAGCCAGATGTGGTGCGGCAGCCTGTAATCCCAGCACTTAGGGAGGCTGAGACAGGAGAATCGCGGGTTCAAAGCCAGCCTCAGCAATGGCGAGGCACTAAGCAACTCAGTGAGACCCTGTCTCTACATAAAACACAAAATAGGGCTGGAGATGTGGCTCAGTGGTCGAGTGGCCCTGAGTTCAATCTCCGGTATCAAAAAAAAAAAAAGTAACATGTACCTAAATAAATTAATTAATTAAATAAAATAAAGTAACGTGTAAGTGGGCTGGGGTTGTGGCTCAGTGGTAGAGTGCTTGCCTAGCACGTGTGAAGCAGTGGGTTCAACCCTCAGGACAACATAAAAATAAATAAAGTCATTGTGTCCATCTACAACTAAAAAAAATTTTTTTCTAAGTAATGTGTTGGGTTAGGGATGTGGCTCAGTAGTAAAGTGCCTCTGGGTACAATCCCCAGTACCAAAAAAGTAAAGTGTAAGGGAAGTGACTTTTGTTTAAAAAAAGACAAACGTCAATCAGGCATAGTAGGGTGCCTCTGAGAATCCCAAGTTCAAGGCCAGCCTGGGCAATTTAGCAAGACCTTGTTTCAAAATAAAAAATGGAAAGGGCTGGGGTTGAAGCTCCGTGGCAGAGTGCTCTGGGTTCAATCTCCAGTACTGTTCAGAAAAAGAAAAAAAAGGACCAACAAAACAACTAACTACCAGTCTGTCTCCCATTGAGCCCCCTCTACTGGACAAACGTGCAATTGCTTCCCTTTTTAAAAGAATCTACCAATAGTTTGCAGAATGCAGAACGGGTGTAGTGTTAACCTTCCAAGACAGTTTGGAGAAGAGAGGTTCCCATTAAATACCTCCACATCCATTATTTGTTATCCACACCCTGAGGCTAATGCCCTCAGTGGGAGAGGAATTGGGATGAATGAGCAGAACTCCCTATGCAAGCTCAGCTCTGAATTTTTACCAGGCCTAAGAATTAACCAAAACAATATTCCTAGTTTGGACTTTTTTTTTTTGGGGGGGGAGCTACTGAGGATTGAACTCAGGGACACTCAACCACTGAGCCACATCCCCAGCCCTTTTTTTGTATTTTATTTAGAGACAGGGTCTCACTGAATTGCTTAGCACCTCGCCGCTGTTGCTGAGGCTGGCTTTGAACTTGAGAACCTCCTGCCTCAGCCTCCCAAGCCACAGGGATTACAGGTAGGCGCCACTGTGCCTGGCTTAGTTTGGACATTTTTTAAGCAAAGATCTCCCAAATGATATGCTCAGCTGTCAGGATCTTTTAGGAACTGCAATACCAGAAAAAAGAAAATAACAATGCTGGCAAACAGACGCCTGAGATTTTCTTGAGCCAATGCCACAGGAGCACTCACTCCCAAATCACATGCAAAGGATACCAGCAATAGTAGGAAGTACATGGTTTGCCTGAACAACTCCCTATAGGAAACCTTACCCACTGCTCTTCTGTGGAGTTCTGAAGGATGCTTGTTATACAAAGGAAGTGCTCCAAGCAGGTGAATCAGAGGAATCAAGGAGCTCATTGTCCAGGAAGTAAGTTACGCAATGATGCCCATGAAATTTGCTGGCGTGGTCATTTACCTGTATACACTTATTCAGCAAGATACAGCACAGCCCCTGGACCAATAGCCAAGTATGTTGCTTTCCTAGAGGCATCCCTTTTCCCACTATTGTATATGAATAGTGGTTAAGGTATTGCTAATAAATTAGAATTGGAAAATTATTATGGTTAGTAAATATACACGGAAATGTATCTTACAATTGATGCTATCTGTATGCATGGGTATTTAGGAACATTTGATGTTAGAAAAAATTCAAGGAATCAATAAAGTTAAATGAACATACCTTGGTCAGCAAAATGCTGGGGGATGTACAAATGATTAAAAAAAAAACAAACAGATTATACCACTTGACAAATTTTTAAATCACAAGAGCAAGAGGGAGGAAGATCATGGCTAAGATCCTCACACTGAAGTTCTTCACTGTGGACAGAAGGAAATGCAATGAACATAGATGCTTGAAAAAGTATGGGCCCTGGGGCTGGGATTGTGGCTCAGCGGTAGAGCGCTTGCCTTGCATGCGTGAGGCCCTGGGTTCGATCCTCAGCACCACATACAAAGCAATAAAATAAAGACATTGTGTCCATCTACAACTAAAAAAATATTTAAAAAAAAAAAAAAGAAAAAGTATGGGCCCTTCACCTGTATAAAAACACCGGAGTTCCTGAATCTGTCCTGATCCTTCCACAATTTGAGGCTTTGCTTCATGAGAGGAAGCCCAAACATGCATAAGATAGCAGCAGGTGGCAGTCATATGTATTATTTGGTTCACTGATGACAAAACCGAAATAAGATTGATCTTGAAGCCGGGCGCGGTGGCTCACGCTTGTAATCCCAGCACTTAGGGAGGCTGAGACAGGAGAATCGCGAGTTCAAAGCCAGCCTCAGCAACGGCGAGGCACTAAGCAACTCAGTGAGACCCTGTCTCTACATAAAACACAAAATAGGGCTGGGGATGTGGCTCAGTGGTCAAGTGCCCCTGAGTTCAATCCCCAGTACCA
>CM053402.1:22723418-22746018 GCA_028644305.1 Xerus rutilus
TTGATCTTGAACTAGAAGACTACGCATCCTGGGAGATCTTGTACTTGGAGAATAGCTGTGTCATGATGTTGCCTCTGGAGACTAGCTGGACGTGACTTTGGATTTCTTTTATCTGTGGGAATAACAAAAGTTGTAGTTGTCCGACCGTGCTCAGTGTGGTCATTTTAGGCGAGGGGTTGGGATTACAGTGTGTGTGTGTGTGTGTGTGTGTGTGTGTGTATGCATGTGTGCACTGGCCTGCATGGCCTGGAATGTACTGGAGACCATTGGGGTTGTGACCTTGCCATGAGTCTTCACCCTGTCCTTTGTAGATACTGCCCTCCAATTCTTGGTATGGATGTCAGTGGTCATATCTGAGTTTTTTTGTGTGTGTCTAAATATATGGGTTTTAATATTTTGATTTCTTATTTAATTATGTTGTGGTCAGAGAATGTGGTTTGGATGATATCGATTCTTTATTTATTGAAGCATGTTTGTGGCTTAGTAAGTGGTCAGTTTTTTTTTTAAATATCCCACGTGTGTTTGAAAAAGAAATATGTGCTCTCTAAATGCTGATTGCAGGGTTCCATATAAATTCAATACATAAAGGTAGTTAATTATGTTGCTCAAATCTAAATTTTCTGTACCCTGGTAAATTACTGATCTGTTTGATCTGAATTAGTGCCAATGTGTTAAGTATCACTTGTTTGTTTGTTTGTTTTGTTTGTATAGTTTTGTTTTGTTTTGTTTTTGGCAGGGGGTGGAAGTACTAGGGATTGAACCCAGCAGTGCTTTACCATTGAGCCAGATCCCAGCAATTTTTTTTTTTAATTTTAAGACAGGATCTTACTAAATTGCTTAAGCCCTCACTAATTTGCTGAAGCTGGCCTCAAACTTGCAATCCTCCTGCCTCAGCCTCCTGAGTCACTAGGATTACAGGTGTGTGCCACCATACCTAGCTTGTCAGTCAGCTTTCCATTACTGTTACAAATACCTGAGATAACCAATTTACAAAAAGAAAACATTTATTTTTATTTTTTATTTTTTTTTGGTACTGGGGATTGAACTCAGGGGCACTAGACCACTGAGCCACATCCTCAGCCCTATTTTGTGTTTTATGTAGAGACAGGGTCTCACTGAGTTGCTTGCTTAGCGCCTCGCTGTTGCTGAGGCTGGCTTTGAACTCGCGATCCTCCTGTCTCAGCCTCCCTAAGTGCTGGGATTATAGGTTTGAGCCACCGCGCCCGGCTGAAAACATTTATTTTTGTTCACAGTTTTAGAGGTTTCAGTCCATGATCAGTTGACCCAATTGCTTTTTAGGGTGTGGTGGCATATCACACCAGAAGCATGTGGCAAAGTAAAACCACTCACCTTATAGCTGGATGCAAAAAAAAAAAAAAAGGCAAGGAGGGGTCTAGGGCCCCCAAACCCCCTTTAATGGCATGTCCCCAGTGACCTAAAACCTTCCACTAAGTCCCAACTCTTAAAGTTTCACCACCTCCAATAGCACCATGGGCTAACGACCAAGTTTTTAACAAATGGACTTTGTGGAACATTTATCCAAACCAGAGCAGAGATATGTTTAATTCCCATCAGGATGGTAAATTCCTGAATTTCTCCTTATAATCTTGTCAATTTTCCCTTTATGTTCGCGATATTACATATACTTTAGAATTGTTATATTCTCTTTGAACCCTTTATTAATGTATATAAGATTCTTTTTCCTATAGTAGTGCTTTTTGCTTAAGGGATATTGTGCTTGATTTTAGTATACTTACACGAGATATCTTTTCATTAGTATTTTCTTTTCACATTCAATTTTTCAGTGCCTTTTGCTTGTGTGTGTGTGTGTGTGTGTGTGTGTGTGTGTGTGTATAGTACTGAGGATTGAACCCAAGGGTACTCAACCACTGAGTTACATCCCCAGCCCTTTTTATCTTATTTTGAGACAGGATCTGCTAAATTGCCGCAGATTGGCCTCAAATTTGCAATCCTCCTGCCTCAGCCTTCTAAATCTTTGTGATTACAGGTGCACATTGCTGTGCCTGGCCTCAGTGCCTTATTTTTTTTTTTTTTTTTAAATTTTTAGCTGTGATGGACCTTTATTCATTCATTTATTTATATGTGGTGCTGAGGATCAAACCCAGTGTCTCACATATGCGAGGCAAGCGCTCTACCACTGAGCCACAATCCCAGCCCCATGGCCTCAGTGCCTTATGCTTTAAACATCTCTCACAAACAGTATATATCTGGAAGTTCAACCAATTATCCACACTCCTATCATCAAACACAAACTCCCCTTTCCTACTAAAAGCATTGCCTTAGAAACCCTATCTTTCTCTTTCTCTCTTTTTTTTCTTTCTTTCTTTCTTTTTTTTTTTTTTTTTTTGGTAACAGGGATTGAACCCAGGGCACATTATCACTGAGCCACATCCCCACACTTTTTATTTTTTATATTGAGACAGGGTCTCACCAAGTTACCCAGGCTAGACTTGAACTCCTGGGCTCAAGTGATCCTTTCACCCTAGCTTTTTAAGTAGCTGGGTCTTCAAGTGTGCGACACAATGCCCACTTATTCTTTCTCCTTTATCATCAATTTTTCCTACCTTTGTTCATTCTGATCAACACAAAATAATAATATTATTTTTTCCATCTTAAAAATCTGGGGGCTGGGATTATAGCTCAGCGGTAGAGCGCTTGCCTCGCATGCGTGAGGCCCTGGATTCAATCCTCAGCACCACATACAAAGCAATAAAATAAAGACAATGTGTCTACAACTAAAAAAAAAAAATCTAAGTTCCTTTGAAAAAAAATTTGCCTAGAGCTGTGGAGTGTGCTACTTGGGAAGCTCTAACAGAAGGATCACAAGTTCTAGGACAGCCTGTGCTGGGTGTGGTGGCACACGCCTGTAATCCCAGCAGCTTGGGAGGTTGAGGTAGAGGGATGGCGAGTTCAAAGCCAGTCTCAGCAACTTAACGAAGCCCTAAACAACATAGAGAAACTCTGTCTCTAAATAAAATATAAAAAGAGTTGGGGATGTGGCTCAGTGAGCAAGTGCCCCTGGGCTCAATCCTGGTACCAAAAAAGAAAAGACACTGCTGAAAATAAAAAATAAAAAAGGGCTCAGTTGTGGAGTACTTTCCTAGCATGCATCCGATCCCCAGGATTACAAAAAGAAAGGAAGGAAGATTCACTTGGCCTCTTTTAGTTTGGGCCCCATTCTGTTCCCCTTTGCTACAAAATTCCTCAAAAGAATGCAATCTTTTATTCAATCCTCTCCTCTATTCTCTCTCTTTTTTTAAACACATTTTTAGTTGTCAACGGACTTGCTTTGTTTTATATGCGGTGCTGAGAATCAAACCTAGTGCCTCACACATTTTAGGCAAGCGCTCTACCACTGAGGCACAACCCCAGCCCTCCTCTATTCTCTCATTTTTCTCTTTCTCAGGTTTTTAGTCATGATTTTATTTTATTTTATTTTATTTATTTTTTTTTGGTACTAGAGATGTACTCGACCAATGAGCCACATCCCCAGCCCTATTTTGTGTTTTATGTGGAGACAGAGTCTCACTGAGTTGCTTAGTGCCTTGCCGTTGCTGAGGCTGGCTTTGAACTCGCGATTCTCCTGTCTCAGCCTCCCTAAGTGCTGGGATTACAGGCGCCACCACGCCTGGCTCTCATGATTTTATATTTTTAAATAACCTGTTATTTTTTCAGAAGCAATACTCAAGCACTGTAGAACATTAGAAAATTAAATGAGCAAAAATAATAAAAAGAAAATATCAAATACTCACCATGCTGAGAATATCAATGTTAATAACTTAGTACTTTAGTAATAACCGGATCATTTGTATATTGGTATTTTAAAATGGATTGGATTGGGGTGTGCTGTTGGAGATCAAACCCAGGGCCTCACACCTTCTAGGTGAGCACTCTACCACTGAGCTATATCCCCAAGCATGCATGGGATTTTTAAAATCAACATAAGATTATATTGTAATTGTAATATCACTTTATAACCTCTTTTATTAATTAATCATCTCCTCATTTTCAAATTAGAGATTTTTCATGTGATATAAGATCTAACACTTATACCATATTCAGTCTTTCCCAGTGACCCCAGAAATGTCCATATCAGTATCCGACCTATGGTATATTATATATATATATGCACCTGGTCTTTTAGAATTATCTCCTTTTTCATGACACTAATTTGTTTTAAGAACCTGAATAGAAGCCGGGTGTGGTAGCGCGTGCCTGTAATCCCAGCACTTTGGGAGGCTGGGACAGGAGAATTGCAAGTTCAAAGCCAGCCTCAGCAAAAATGAGGCACTAAACAACTCAGTGAGACCCTGTCTCTACATAAATCACAAAATAGGGCTGGGGATGTGGCTCAGTGGTTGAGTAACCCTGAGTTCAATCCCCGGTACCAAAAAAATAAAGAACCTGAGTAGATGATTTTTTGTTTAGTTTGGTACAGGGGATTGAACCCAGGGGCACTTAACCACTGAGTCACATCCCTAGTCCTTAGTTTTATTTTTTTTTAAAGATTTTTTTTTAGTTGTAGATGAACACAATGTCTTTATTTTATTGCTTTGTATGTGGTGTTGAGGATCGAACCCTGGGCCTCACGCATGCAAGGCAAGCGCTCTACCGCTGAGCTACAATCCCAGCCCTTAGTTTTATTTATTTATTTATTTTATTTTATTTTTTTTTTTTTGGTACCGGGGATTGAACTCAGGGGCGCTCGACCACTGAGCCACATCCCCAGCCCTATTTTGTGTTTTATGTAGAGACAGGGTCTCACTGAGTTGCTTAGCGCCTCGCTGTTGCTGGGGCTGGCTTTGAACTCGCGATTCTCCTGTCTCAGCCTCCCTAAGTGCTGGGATTACAGGCTTGAGCCACCGCGCCCGGCTCCTTAGTTTTATTTTTTGAGACAGGATCTCGCTAAATTGCTTAGGGCCTCACTAAATTGCTGAGGCTGGCTCTGAACTTGCAATCCTTCTGCCTAAGCCTCTCGAGCTGCTGGGACTACAGGCATGCACCGCCATTCCCAGCCTTCAGCAATCCCATTCCTAAGGACAGAGTCCTCATTACTTAACCACTTCCCAAAAGTCTCTACCTCCTAAGACCATCAGCTGGGAGTTACGTTTCAATATATGAATTTGGAGTCAAGGACTCCCACATTCAGACCATAGAATAGATAATAAATGATGTTGTATATTTCATATTGCAACTCACAAAAAAACAATATTTAGCTGGCATGATGGTGCGTACCTGTAATTCCAGTGACTTGGGAGACCAAGGTAGGACAATCTCAAATTTGAGGGCAGCCTCAGAAATTTTGTGAGATCCTCAGCAATTTAGCAACTTATTGTCTTAAAAGAAAAACCTAAAAGAGAGGCTGGGATTGTAGCTCAGTGGTAGAGCGCTTACCTCGCATGCATGAGGCCCTGGGTTCGATCCTCAGCACCACATAGAAAGCAATAATAAAGACATTGTGTCCATCTACAACTAAAAAAAAAAAAATTAAAAGAGGTAGGGATATATCTCAGTAGTAAAGTACTCCTGGACCCACAAAAAGCAAAATAAATAAATAAATGAAGCCATTGTAACACCACAAAAGGCCACTGGTTCAGGTCTGAGGACCGCCTACTCCCTCCATTATAAATTGTATTTCCCCTTATAAGTAGAAGGTAATTTGTGCATTACTTTAGCATTACATAAATGTCCAATCCTCCATTTGCTCATTTGCCTGATGGTTTTAAACTAATTAACCATCCTTGCCTGAATCAATAATTTGTTAACATTTACAAAATAATGATGTTCAAATTCTGCATTATTCTGTTAAGTTTCTAATCAATGGAATCAAATTGATTATCCTAAAATACAGTTCCTACTGGAAAGACAAAGAATTTAAAAAGAAATAAGAGTTTATTTTCCTTTAATTATCAATTGTCAATGCCAGTTAAATGGTGGCCTATAACCATGTCCTTAAAACCACTGCATTCGGCTTCACCCTCCCTGATCCCTGGAGACTCCTCTTTTTTTTATATTTATTTATTTTTTAGTTGTAGGTGGACAGAATATCTTTATTTTATTTATTTATTTATTCTTTTATGTGGTGCTGAGGATCAAACCCAGTGCCTCCCGCATGCTAGGCCAGCACGCTACCACTGCGCCATGACCCCAGCCCCTGGAGACTCCTCTTGTCAAGTTCACTAGTGCATCCAGAAGTCAAATCCAGTTCTCACCCAACATGGCCTATCATCAGCATTGGAAGTGGTTGATCACTCCCTCGTCCTTGAAACTCTTGGTGCATTTGTCATTCAAGTCACCACCCTGTCTCCTTTGTTACTAGCTATTCCCTCTCAGACTCCCTTGCTGGTTCTCATTTCCCTAACTTTAAAAAAAAAATTATATTTATTTATTTATTTATTTATTTTAGTTGTTGACAGACTTTTATGTTATTTATTTATTTATACGCGGTGTTGAGAATCAAACCCAGTGTCTCACACATGCCAGGCAAGTGCTCTATCACTGAGCCACAACCCCAGCCTTCATTTCCCTGACTTTTTAATTTTGGGACGCCTAGGCTGGGGATGTAGCTCAATGACAGAATGCTTGCTAAACATGTGCAAGGCCCTAGGTTCAAATCTCAATGCTAAAATAAATTTAAATTACACACATACACACACATACATATACACATAGGTGCCCAAGTCTCCCTCCTTGGACTTTTTTTTTTTTTTGGCACTACTGGGGATTGAACCCAGGGGCGCTTTACTACTGAGTAAATGACATCCCCAATCCTTTAAAAAACAATTTTTTTTCTTGGTACTGGAGATTGAACTCAGGGGCACTTGACCACTGAGCCACATCCCCAGCCCTATTTTGTGTTTTATGTAGAGACAGGGTCTCACTGAGATGCTTAGCGCCTCGCCATTGCTGAAGCTGGCTTTGAGCTAGCGGTTCTCCTGTCTCAGCCTCCCTAAGTGCTGGGATTATAAGTGTGAGTCACGGCGCCCCGCTAACTTCATTGAAATTTTAATTGCATTTCCCAGAAGGCTGACTTTAAATATTGTTTCCTGTGTTTATCTATGCAGATCTTTTGCTTTTTATTCTTCATTTTTATTTTTTATTTTGGCAGCAGTGGCAACAGAACAGAGCCTTGCACATGAGCTACACCACTAGCCCTTCATCCATTTCTAAAATCCGGTTGTTTTTTAGCATCATTATCGAGCTGTGGTAGTTCTTCATATAATCTAGATAAAAGTCCCTTTTCAGATATATAATTTGCAAAGTATTTCCCATTCTGTCCTTTTCTCTTTTATTATATCTTTATGGATGTAGTAGTTAAGAGTTCATCCCAACAAACTCAGACATGCTGGGAAATTGATTTCAATTCATGATTGCCCTTTTCCCCCCCCCCCCGACCCCTTTCCTCTGTTCTACTGGGCTTTCTTTCACTTTGTCCTTTTACTTTCTCCATGATTTTTTTTTTCTTTTTTACAGTACTGGGGACCGAACCCAGAGTTTCGCATACACTAGGCTAGCCCTTTTCCACTGAGCTACATCCCAGCCCTAATACTTTTGAGATAAGTCTCCCTAAATTGCCCAAGTTGGCCTCAAACTTGTGATCCTCCTGCCTCAGCCTCCTGAGTAGCTGGAATTACAGCTGTGCCCCATAGCTCCCAGCACAAACTCTCTAATGTTGATGATGGCCATTTTTTCTTCTTTCTTTCTCTTTTTGCTTGTGTCTTGGTGTTATATTTAAGAAAGCATAGTCTAGTCCAAGGTCACAAAAAATATACACTTATATTTTCTTCTAAGAGTATTGTAGTTTTGGGTCATATTTAGTCTGTGACTAATTTTGAGTTAGTTTTTGTATATAGTCTGAATTCAGGGTCTAACATCATCCTTTTGTATCATTTGCTGAAGTGCCAAAGTGACTATTCTTTTTTTTTAATATTTATTTATTTTTAGTTGTAGGTGGACAGAATATCTTTATTTTATTTTTATGTGGTGCTGAGGCTCGAACTCAGTGCCTCACGCGTGCTAGGCAAGCACGCTACCACTGCGCTATAACCCCAGCCCAAAGTGACTATTCTTTATCCTATTGAGTTTGTCTTGGAACCCTTGTTGAAATTGAATTGAATAAGGTTGGGGGATGAAGTTGAGTGGTAGAGTGTCTGCCTAGCATGTGCAAAGTCCTGGGTTTAATCTCCAGTATGGAAGGAAGGAAGAAAGACGAATGGACTATTAGCATGACAGTTTGTTTCTGGACTCCCACATCTATGACCTATGTGTCTATATGTATACCAATACCACACTTCTGTCTTCATTACTATAGTTTGTAATAAGTTTTGAAATGGGGAATGTGAATTCTTCAACTCTGTTCTTCTATTGTTCAAGATTATTTTGTCTAAGCCGGGTGCGGTGGCGCACGACTGTAATCCCAGTGGCTCAGGAGGCCAAGGCAGGAAGATCGCAAGTTCAAGGGCAGCCTCAGCAAAAGTGAGGTACTAAGCAACTCAGTGAGACCCTGTCTCTAAATAAAATACAAAAAAGGGCTGATGATGTGGCTGGTGATGTGGTCGAGTGCCCCTGAGTTCAATCCCTGGTACCCCTCACACCCGCCAAAAGAAAAGATTATTTTTTCTATTCTGGTTCCCTTAAAAAATTTCATATGAATTTTAGTATTCAACTCTTCAATTTCTGCAAAGAATCCAGCTGGGAGTTTTTTAAATTTTGTTTTTAGTTGAACATGAACACAATACTTTTATTTTGCTCATTTATTTTATGTGGTGCTGAGGATGGAACCCAGTGCTTCATGTGGACAAGGCAAGCACTCTACCACTGAGCCACAACCCCAACCCCTCCAGCTGGGATTTTTTTTTTTTTTTTTTTTGGTACTGGAGATTGAATTCAGGGGCACTCGACCACTGAGCCACATCCCCAACCCCATTTTGTGTTTTATGTAGAGACAGGGTTTCACTGAGTTGCTTAGCGCCTCGCCATTGCTGAGGCTGGCTTTGAACTCGCGATTCTCCTGTCTCAGCCTCCCAAAGTGCTGGGATTACAGGCTTGTGCTACCGCGCCCGGCTTCCAGCTGGGATTTTGATAGAGATTGCAGTAAATTTATAGATCAATTTGGGGAGTACTGTCATCTTAACGATATTAAGTCTTCTAATTCATAACCATGGGATAACGTTGCATTTATTTAGTTCAGTTTTTTTTTTTTTTTTTTGGTGGTACTGGGTATTGAACCCAAGAATGCTCTACTACTGAATTACATCCCCAGCCCTTTTTATGTGATTTTGAGATAGGGTTTCAACTAAATTGCCAAAACTTATCTCAAACTTGAGATTCTTCTGTCTGAGTCTCCTGAGTAGCTGGGATTACAGGCCTGCACCACCATACCTGGGTTGTAGTTTTCTTTTCTGGTGATGTTAATTTCTGGCTTTGGTATCTAGGTAATAAAACATCACAGAATGAATTACAAAGTACACACTCCTACCTATTATTTATAAGAGTTTGTGGAAGCCAGGCATGATGGTGCGCGCCTGTAATCCAAGGACTGATGATAATTCTTTTTTTTTTTTTTTTTTTTTGTACTAGGATTGAATCCAAGGGTGCGGAGCTACATCCCCAGCCCTTTTTTTTTTTTTGAGACAGGGTCTCACTCAGTTGCTCAGCACCTCAAACTTGAGATCCTTCTGCCTCAGCCTCCTGAATTACTGGGATTACAGGCATGTGCCACCATGCCCCATAATTCTTCTTTAAATGTTTGGTAGAAAGGTCGAGGTTTTAGCTCAGTAGTAGAGCACCTGCTAGCAAGTGCAAGGCCCTGGATATGATCCCCAGAACCAGGAGGAGGAAAAGTTTAAATGTTTGATAGAATTTACAAGCCATGTTGGTCTGGACTTTGCTTTGCAAGAAGTTTTTGGATTACTAATTTGGCCTCTTTACTGCTACAGATCTGTTGAAATTTTCTATTTCTTCAAGTCAGTTTTACTAGTTTACATCTTTCTAGGAATTTGTCCATGTCATCAAGTTGTTCAGTTTTCTGGCATACAAATGCTCATAATATTCTCTAGTAATTCATTCTATTTCTATAAGGTCAGTTGTGATGTTTTCTTTGTTGTTGTTGTTGTTGTTGTTTTCTTGTTTTGGTACTGGAGATTGAACTCAGGGGCACTCGACCACTGAGCCACATCCCCAGCCCTATTTTGTGTTCTATGTACAGACAAGGTCTCACCGAGTTCCTCAGCGCCTCGCTATTGCTGAGGCTGGCTTTGAACTCGCGATTCTCCTGTCTCAGCCTCCCTAAGTGCTGGGATTACAGGCTTGAGCCACCGCGCCCGGCTGTGATGTTTTCTTTCACTCCTATTTTTAGTAATTTGAGTTTTCTCTGTTTTTCTTGGTTCTTCTAGGTAAAGGCTTGCTAATACTGTTAACAATCTCAAAGAAGCCAGGCATGGTAGTGCATGCCTGTAATCCCAGCAACTGAGGAGGCTGAACAGAAGGCTCAGACAGAAGGATCACAAGTTCGAGGGCCTAAGCAACTTAGTGAGCAAACAAACAAACAAAACCCCTAGGGAATGTATCTCAGTATAAAGCATCACTGAGTTCAATTCCCCATACCTATCAACCAACCAACCAATCAACAAAAAAACATGGAGTACTGAAACCAACTACATCTGGGCATCATGGCTTCTACCTGTAGTCCCGGCTATTCCAGAGGTGAGGCAGGAGAATTGCTTGAGCCTAGGAGTCTGAGGCCAGCCTGGACAATGTAGTAAGAATCCTGTTGGGAAAAAAAAAAAAGGGGTGGCACACATCTGTAATCCTAGCGACTTGGGAGTCTGAGGCAGGAGGATCGCAATATGAGGCCAACCTCAGTCATTTAGTGAGGCCCGCAGCAACTTGGCAAGACCCTATCTCACAATAAAAAGTAAAAGGACAGAGGATGTAGCTCAGTGGTACAGCGGCTCTGGGTTCCATCCCCAGTACCAAAAGAGAAAGTGAGAAGGAAGAGAGGGAGGAAAGCAAGGAAGAAAGAAAGAAACTGACTTCAGATTAAACATATCTAACCTGAAAACCTCCAAAATCCAAAACTCTCTGAGAACTGACATGATGCCACAAGTGAGAAATTCCCCACCTGACCTTATGTTTATATTTCATATACACCTTCTACACATAGCCCAAAGGTAATCACCAGTCAAAATGCAGGTACACTAAAAATACTGTACAATACTACCTTTGGGCAGCTGGGCATGGGCACAAGCCCGTAATCCCAGCAGCTCAGGAGGCTGAGGCAGGAGGATCTCAAGTTCAAAGCCAGCCTCAGCAAAAGCAAGGCACTAAGCAACTCAGTGAGACCTTATCTCTAAATAAAATACAAAAAAAAGGGCTGGGGATGTGGCTCAGTGATCTAGTGACCCTGAGTTCAATCCCTGGTACCCTCCCCTCAAAGATTACCTTTGGGCTATGTGTATAAGGCATATATGAAATATAAATAAATATTGTGTTTAGTCTTGAGTCTTTTCGCTAAAATATTTCATTACATATATGCAAAATTTCCAAAACATGAAATCCAAAAATCCTTCTATCCCCAAGCATTTCAGATACAGAATACTTAACCATTATTACTGTTGTCTATTTTTCCCTTCAATTCTTCCATCTTTTGCTTCATGGTTTTGGGGTCAGTCTTATTAGGGCCAATTGTTTATGTCTTCCTAACATCTCTTTCTCTATCCCACCGTATTCCCAGCCATGGCAACCTCAGTTCAATATACCATGTTTACTGCTCGTTTCAGGTTCCCTCTTTGTTTGGAGTGCCTAAGGACTGACTTTCTTTTTCTTTGTGCCACCGGGAATTGAACCCAGAAGTACATCCCTAGTCCTTTTCTTTTAATCTTGAGACAGGGTCTTACCAAGTTGCCAAGGCTGTCCTCGAACTTGAGATCCTTCTGCCTCAGCTTCCCAAGTCATTGGGATGACAGGTGTGCACCACCGCACATGGCTTTAATTTGATAATTTTGAATGTATGCTATGCAGAGACTTTGTGATAAATATGTATATGAAAAAAAAGCAATGCTTGTAGACAAAATCAGGAAGGATCCACATGAAGATAAACTTGTTCAAGAGCAGTAACAAAAGGAGAAACTTCAGTGACCATCAACCTGTGCCTGGCATTTATGTATTTCTGACAGGTAGGTGGTATTAATCTTATTTTGTAGATTTCCCAGTTTTCTGGAACTGTAAAGAGCTTGTGCTTTGAACTCAACCTGGGTTCAAATGCTAACTCTACCTCCTACCCAATATACTAATCTGTGAAAGATTATTCCACAAAATGGGGAAATCTATAATGGGGATAATAGTTCCTACCTCAAAGATTATTATACAGATTAAATCATATTATAGTCCTCTCTTATCTTCAGGAGATCTGTTCCAAGACCCCCCAATGGAGGCCTGAAACCTGAGAGTACTGAACCCAATATACAAAGACTTGGATATCACAACTGTAGATCTGGTTATGATAATCTAAACGGATACTAAGTGACTAACAGGGAAAGCCTACACTAGACTACCCTATGCTGGACAAATGGATGATTCACATCCAGGGCAGGACAAGGGAGGACGGCACAAGATTTCATCACACTTCAGAGTGACATGCAAATTTAAAACTGATGAATTGTTTATTTCTGGCATTTTCCATTTAATATTTTCAGAACAGGTGATCACGCCAACTGAAACCTTACAGAGCAAAACCAAGGATAAGGGGGACTACCATCATAGAGAAAGCATGTAGTACAGAGCTTCTCATATGGTAAAGTCTCGGTGAAGAGTAGCTCATAAAATACAAAGCCAGGAGACACTTGTTCATCTGCTCAGGGGGACATACCAGTTATATAGTATGAGCTCTCATGGGAATTTGAGATGCTGTGGTTTCAAAATTCTACACTCTTTCCATTATGCCACACTGGCAGAATTTTTTTTTTTTTTGGTACCAGGAATTGAACTCAGGGGCATTCAACCACTGAGCCACATCCCCAGCCCCATTTTGTGTTTTTATGTAGAGACAGGGTCTCACTGAGTTGCTTAGCGCCTCGCTGTTGCTGAGGCTGGCTTTGAACTCGCAATTCTCCTGTCTCAGCCTCCCTAAGTGCTGGGATTACAAGCGTGAGCCACCACGCCCGGCCCAGAATTTTTTTTAAATATTTTTTTTAGTTGTAGATGGACACAATATCTTTATTTTATTTTTTTATGTGGTGCTGAGGATTGAATCCAGTGCCTCACGCATGCGAGGCAAGCGCTCTACCACTAAGACACAAACCCAGCCCTATTTACTTTTATTTTGAGTCAGGGTCGCCTTACAGAGGCTGGACTCGAAATTGCAATCCTTGGAGCAGCTGGGATTACGTGCTTGCACCAGACTCTTCCAGTCTTTTTTTCCATATATATTTTTTCACAATGCTGTAGTTGTGCATTTTCCATGTCTTACATCATGAAACTTTTCTCAATTTAATACTCTTCAAAAATATCATTTTAGGGCTGGGGCTGTGGCTCAGCGGTAGAGCGCTTGCCTCGCATGCGTGAGGCCCTGGGTTCGATCCTCAGCACCACGTACAAAGCAATAAAATAAAGACATTGTGTCCATCTACAACTAAAAATATATTTAAAAAAAAAAAAAAAAAATCATTTTAGCTGGGCACAGCGAGGCAGGCCTGTAATCCCAGTGAATGGGGAAGGAGGCAAGAGGATGGCAAGTTTGAGGCCAGTCTGGGCAATTTAAGGAGACCTGTCTCAAAAAAATTAATTTATTAAAAAAAGGAGCAGGAGTGTAGCCCAGTGGTAAAGCACCTTTGGGTTCAATCCACAGCACCTAAGGAAAAACAAAAACAGTCGAACACGGTAGCCAGCAACTAGAGAGGCTAGAGCAGTAGGATCACAAGTTTTAGGTGAGCTTTGCCAACCTAGTGAGACTCTGTCTCAAAATAAAAAATAAAAGGGTTAGGGATTTGATGTAGCTCCGCAGTAAAGAGCCCCTGAGTTCAATGCTAGTACCAAAAGAAAAAAGAAAAAAACAATTAAGGCACGAGTTTTCTTTTTTTTTTTTTTTTTTTTTTTGGTACCGGGGATTGAACTCAGGAGTACTCGACCACTGAGCCACATCCTTAGCCCTATTTTGTGTTTTATGTAGAGACAGGGTCTCACTGAGTTGCTTAGCACCTCGCCGTTGCTGAGGCTGGCTTTGAACTCACGATTCTCCTGTCTCAGCCTCCCTAAGTGCTGGGATTACAGGCTTGAGCCACCGCGCCCGGCTGAGTTTTCTATTTTTTATTTCGAGAGATCTCGCTAAATTGCCAAGGCTGGCCTCGAACTTCAGATCCTCCTGCCTCAGCCTCCCCAGTTGCTGGTATTGCAACACTTCACCCAGCTGTTTTCATTTTTGATAACTTCTGCAGTGTCCATTCTTTGAACGGAATCTTTGCCCTTCCAATTATTTCTTCAGGATATATTCCTAGAAATTATATTACTGGGTCAAAGAGAATGGAGCGCTTAAAGGCTCTCAATTACTCAAGAACTGTTGGGTCAAAGAGGATAGCCCATTCAGTTTTTCAAATAAAAATAAACATTGCCAAACTGCTTTCAAGGAAGGATTTCTAATTCAGAATTCAGCAGTGTGGGAGAGTGCCTGGTTCACATTTTTTTAAAAAAATGCTTTTTTCCCATTTTTTAAAAATTAGCACATTAGGAATATACATAATAGTGGAATTCCTTGTTACATATTCGTACATGCATATGATATAACAATATTATTTGGTCAATATCATTCCCCAGGATATCCCCTTTCAAATTCTCTTGGTAAGTGCGAAACGGTGCGTTTAAACTTCTATTTCTTTGATTACTTAGGCTGAACGTTTTTTCCTGCAATTCATATTTCTTCCTTAGTGGATTACTGATTACTTTTTTGCTTTCATCTTTCTACCGGGATAGTTTTATTCCTAGAAAGCTGGTTTTACAATATAAGCTTCATTTATTTTTAAAAAATTTAATCATTAAATTATTAAATTTTAATTATTAATTTAAAAACTTCAAATTATTTATTTTTAAAAAAAATCTCAGGTTGTTAGTCCATAAGGGCCGAACACCAGCAGAGGCTCACAAAAGCGCGCTCCCCACTTGGGAACTTGCAGACAGCCTTCACTCCCCACAGCGGAAGCACAGGTTTTTACAAATCACTATGGTGGGAATTGCCGCAAAGGCGTGGGCTCTCTGTGCATCGGAAGCAACGTCTCGCGAGATCACAGCAGGCCATGGGCCCTCTGGCCTGACTACAAATCCCAATATACAACGCGACACGAAGCCCGAGCCCTCAAATGAAGGTTCGGGACCAAGGTCACGTGTTCTCCTGCGTCAAGCGTCCGGTCATCTCTCCCACGCCTTTTTCTTCAGCTTCCACCTTGGTCGCCATTTTGTGCGAGAGATTCTGGAAACTCCGAGTCCCGCCGACTCTATGGTCGAGCATTTCGGGGATCGACCAATCATAACCCAGATCTCAGAGGAAAGCCCCGCCTTAACCCGCATAGAGGCGGGAATTGCCACGAAGCTCCTGTGGAGAGAGAGGAAGAAGCTGCAGAAAACCAATAAGAAAGGAGGAGTCAATGACGTCAACCAATGGGGACACGGAGGGACTGCGACCAATGAAAGTGGAGGGACCCCGGGACACGTGGGTGGGGGAGCTGAGCGCTGGGACCAAGGGCTAAAGCTGAGAGGTGAGTCAGTCACCTTGAGCAGGGCGAGCGCTGTGGGCCAAGCAGAGGCCGCAGGGCAGTGGGAGTGCAGGTAACTTGGGGTCGAGAGTCCAGCGATCGGCAGGGTTGTACCTTAGGTCCTGAGGCGGGTATTTGTCCCCAGGGCTGGGAGAGACGGTGGGAAGTCTATAGGTTTGTCAATTAATGTTAATTACCAACGGTAATGAGCGATAAACGGCCACTGGTGGGGTAAGTGGACATCTGTGTAACATGGGCAGGAAGGACTTTGTTCGGCATCTGCCCAGTATCCGCTTCCAGTCTTCCCAGGAGACAGTCCTCTTTCGCAACATTTCTCTTCTGGGGCCTGATCTTCCTTTTTTTTTTTTTTTTTTTTCCCTTCCGGTGCTCCCTCACTTACCCTCTGCAAACCCGCTGTGCAGAAGGTGGTGGACCCAAGAGTTCGTCCTATTTCTCTGACCTCTAATGCCCTCAGCTGGGGCACAGTGCATGGAAGCGAGGGTCCGGGGAGGACAGGGTGGGAGGTGAAGGAGACAAGAAGGGCGCCACTGTATCCAAACAACCTGGCTCTCAAAGGAACAATTACTTTTCTTTTTCCTTTTTTTTTTTTTTTTTTTTTTTTTAATTTGTGCAGACTGAAAAAATGCAGACCACTGGGGCACTGCTCATTTCTCCGGCTCTGGTAAGCTGCGGCTCCGGGGTGCCCTGTAGTGCCATGTGTGGTGTGGGAGTCATCGGTGTTTAATGAATGGACTGAGAGGAGCATGGCGTCCTGATGAGGTTGGCTCCTTGGGGAGGCTGTAGAATGTGAAACAGGTAACCCCTGTTTATTTGGGCCTGTAAACCAAGCTATCTTGGCTTTGGAGTGTCCTCCGAGAGTTTAGATCCGACCTTTACCCCCTGTCTGGCTCAGCCATAGCCATAGCCAGACAGTCCACTTAATCAGTGATTCTTCACTTCACACATTAGAATCATCTTGGGGGCTTTTTAAATTTTTAATGCCCAAACTGCACCTTAGACCAATTGCATCAGACTATGGGAGGGGGGTGGAACCCCAGGATTTTTTTTAGAACTTCCCAGGTGATTTCAATTTTCAGCCAAGTCTGAGAACCATTTCACTAAAGAATATTTTAAGAAAGTGGTGTTACAGAGGGATGCCCTTGTTCCAGGAGCCACACCATTGGAAGTGTGTAGCAATGAGTAAATATTAACAAATTTACTCCTCTGATTCCTTTGGTGATCTGGGTACAAACCCTTCTTGGATCTGGCTTAATATTAGTGTGGATTCTTGTTATAATCTTAGAAACAAATTGAGGTTGTTCCCATAGAAGTGAACTTTGGCACATGTATTGTATTATTTTGGTTTGATTTCTAGTGCTGGGAATGGAACCCAGAACCCTGTACATGCTAAGCATGTGTTATACCACTGAGCTGCACCTTAGCCTGGTACATGGTTCCAAATTGTGATAGGTGTCACCGCCAACTACACCAGGCTTTCAGGGCAGGTCTGATGCAGGCTTGCCTCGTAGAAACAGGAATAAATTACTTGACCTTGAAATACATTGGATTTTATCTGTTTATGACTTTAGTCATTTTTGAGAGATGCTCATCAACGAGGACTTTTTTTTTTTCTTGCCTGATTTGGAGGCATATGTCTTTCTGATTTTACAGATCCGCTGTTGTACCAGGGGTCTAATCAGGCCTGTGTCTGCCTCCTTCCTGAGGAGACCAGAGGACTCATCTAAACAGGTGAGGAAGTAAGGCCCCTCTTAGAGATCTCACCAGACAGATCCTTCAGGTTGGTTTGCTTTTAGGCCTAAAGAGGAAAATTAAAGGACTATGATGCTCTTATAGTTCTGCTACACCAAAAATGAGCGTTGCAGGCTAGAAACTTGGAACAGTGGGGTGTGCTTAACCCACAAAACTTCACAGGCTCTATCTGAAAATAGGCCCTCAGACTAATTCCCAGTGTACTCTCTGCATTCAGAGGATTGTGTACTTGTCAGACAGTTTGCCAGCAGTTTCAGAGCTCAGGTGGGTGGGTGGAGGAGTAGAATCAGCCATCTGTCCTAACGCCACACTCTTCTTGCTTTCGCTTCCTTCTAGCCTTCCTACAGCAGCTCCTCACTCCAGGTGGCCAGACGGGAGTTCCAGACCAGTGTTGTCTCCCAGGACATTGACACAGCAGCCAAGTTCATTGGTGCCGGGGCTGCCACAGTTGGTGTGGCTGGATCAGGGGCTGGCATTGGAACTGTGTTTGGCAGCTTGATAATTGGCTATGCCAGGTAAGTTTGTGGTAGCCCAAAGCATTTCCCGCTGTAAGTTCCACCCAGTTTAGGCAAAGCTTCAGCAGGAGGCACTCCCTATGGAGCCTTCAGGTTGATTTTATCTACCTCCCATTTTTTCCAATGACCTCTAAACCAGAATCTAAATATGTGTCCAGCCTGGCTCACTTGGACTTGCCAAATTGTTTCTTTGCTTGTCTACCAAATCCCCAGGATACGTCTGGGCTAGACCCTCCTGGTCATAGCGCACCCCTTCACGTCACCCTCCTGTGCCCTCCACCCCTACCCACACTCTCGCTTTTTCCTGTCCCTGAGTTGGCATCAATCTCTATCTGTGGCAGGAACCCGTCTCTCAAGCAACAGCTCTTCTCCTATGCCATTCTGGGCTTTGCCCTGTCTGAGGCCATGGGGCTCTTCTGTTTGATGGTCGCCTTCCTCATCCTCTTCGCCATGTGAGGCTCTGTGGGAGTCACCGACCCATCCCTGCTATTTGGACTCCACTGGTGCTGGAGTGTGCTGAGCTGTACCATTAAACGACGTTTCTCTAAACCCATGCCTTTGCCTCTGTCCTTTGGCCTTGGGGAGAACCTTGGTGGAAAGGTGGGAAGAGGGAGTTGGGTCAGCCATTGTTAATTAGGAAGTCTGTAGCACTAGGGAATCACCACTGCCATGGCAGTGGCAACATGGAGGATTCTCATCTTATGGAATGTGGATTTGTCCAAGTAATAATGGTAACCTTTTCTTCAAATTTAGTGTTTTGTTTTGTTTTTTTTTTGGTACTGGGGATTGAACTCAGGGGCACTTGACCACTGAGCCACATCCCCAGCCCTATTTTGTGTTTTATGTAGAGACAGGGTCTCACTGAGTTGCTTAGCGCCTGGCCGTTGCTGAGGCTGGCTTTGAACTCGCAATTCTCCTATCTCAGCCTCCCTAAGTGCTAGGATTACAAGTTTTGTTGTTTTTTTTTCTGGTTCCGGGGATTGAACTCACGGGCACTCGACTACTGAGCCACATCCCCAGCGCTATTTTGTGTTTTATGTAGAGACAGGGTCTCACTGAGTTGCTTAGCGCCTCACCATTGCTGAGGCTGGCTTTGAACTCGCAATTCTCCTGTCTCAGCCTCCCTAAGTGCTGGGATTACAGGCTTGAACCACCACGCCCAGCTAAAATTTAGTGTATTTAATATGTAACATTTTTGAGAGGCTTAATTTGCACCAAGCTCTGTACCAAGTGGTTTTTTGCTTGTTTTTGTTTTTTGGACCAGAGATTGAACCCAATGGTGCTTAACCGATGAACTATATCCCCAGCCCTGTTATATTTTTATTTAGAGACAGGGTTTCACTATGTTGCTGAGGCTGGCTTTGAATTTACAATCCTCCTGCCTCGGCCTACTGAGCTCCTGGGATTACAGGCATATGCCACCATGCCCGGCCCATACCAAGTGTTTTACAACAAC
The DNA here is from genome assembly GCA_028644305.1 of Xerus rutilus. Lineage (NCBI taxonomy): Eukaryota > Metazoa > Chordata > Mammalia > Rodentia > Sciuridae > Xerus > Xerus rutilus. The sequence continues at coordinate 22,742,921 of CM053402.1, forward strand.
AGTTTTATGAAATGAATTGTAAGCACACCCATTAGACAGTTTCATAAATGAGAGGCCCATGCTTAGAGAAGCAAAATAACTTGTCCAAAGTCACAGGGCTGATAAGACACAGAATCCCCAATTCTCCCTAGGCCAGCCTCTTTTTTTTTTTTTTTTTTTTTTGGTACTGGGGATTGAACTCAGGGGCACTTGACCGCTGAGCCATATCCCCAGCCCTATTTTATGTTTTATGTAGAGGCAGGGTCTCACTGAGTTGCTTAGCACCTCGCCATTGCTGAGGTTGGCTTTGAACTCGCGATTCTCCTGTCTCAGCCTCCCTAAGTGCTGGGATTACAGGCTTGAGCCACCGCGCCCGGCTCAGCCTCTTTCATTATTAGTTAGCTTTGCTTTTTTGAGGGGTAGGAGGTACTGGGGACAACCCAAGGCTATTTTACCGCCGAGCTACATCCCAGCCCTTACTATTTTGAGACTGGGTGCTGCTAAGTTGCCTTGAACTTGTAATCCTCCTGCCTTAACCTCCCAAATTGCTGGAATTACAGGCCTATACTTCTGCACCCAGGAAGATATAACTAAACTGATGACATAACAACTGTTGGGTCATTTGTTTTGAGACAGGGTCCCACTCTTCTCTTGCCCAGGCTGGCCTGGATTCAAGCAATCCTCCTGCCTCAGCCTTGCAAGTAGCTGGGGCTACAGGTATACTCCATCATGCCCAGTTAGCTCTTTTAATCCTTAATAGGAGTAAGCCATGGACAAAATAATGCAGAGGTGCTTGGGGACAGGATTTGTCCAATTGGATGGTTTCAAAGGGAGTAGTAACTTACAGGAACACCTTCCAAACTGGGCACAGTGGTACATGGTTGTAATCCCAGTTACTCAGGAGGCTGAGGTAGAAGGATTGCAAATTTGAGGCCAGCTTCAGCAACTTAGACCCTGTCTCAAAATAAAAAGGACTAAGCCAGGCGTGGTGGCTCAAGCCTGTAATCCCAGCACTTAGGGAGGCTGAGACAGGAGAATCGCAAGTTCAAAGCCAGCCTCAGCAACAAGTGAGTCACTAAGCAACTCAGTGAGACCCTGTCTCTACATAAAACACAAAATAGCGCTGGGGATGTGGCTCAGTGGTCCAGTGCCCCTGAATTCAATCCCTGGTAACAAAAAACAAAGCCTCTGTGCTTTTGGAAGTTTCAAAAAAAGAAAGCAAGGAGGTTAGCATTAGGTATAATAACGGGCTGACATTTGAGCACTTGTCTGGCACAGTGTTAAAGCTCTTTCCATGATTAACTTCACATTCCAATGAACAAGACATTTTATAGATAAATGGAGAGAAAGCTCAGAAGTCACACAGCTGGCTAGTAAAGCTGGGATTCAAACTCCAGAACTTTTTTTCTCTTTAAATATTTTCTTAGTTGTAGATGGACACAATATCTTTATTTTAATTATTTATTTTTATGTGGTGTTGAGAATTGAACCCAGTGCTTCATGCATGCGAGGCAAGCGCTCTACCACTGAGCTACAATCCCAGCCCCAGAACCTGTTTTCTTATCACTATATTGACTCATTTGAGGTTTGCCCAACTTAAGTGACTTGACCAAGGTCATGTAGCAGGTCAGCAATTCTAATCCAAGTCCATTCCACTTTAAGATTTCTCAACCTTGGCATATTTGAGGCCAGATAATTAACTTTTGAAGGGGAAGTGGTCTCCTGCGCAGTGTGTATTTAGCAGCATCCCAATTCTCTACCCACTAGATGCCAATAGCAACTAACCCCACCCCCAGGCTGTGACAACCAATTGACAGATGTCAAATATTAAAAGATGTCTCCTGGCTAAGAGGCAAATTCATACCCAGGGAGAACTAGTGGTCTGTCAATCTACTACTTCTGTTGGCTTCACCTTAAGTTACTCAAGTTTGCCTAGAGAGCCCAGGAATCTCAAGGCCAAAGAAAAGTAATGAGACTGAGGTTAGACTGGCAGCTGATGTGTCACCAAGGGAGCAATGGAGTAACTGGTAATGCTGTTACCCAAATGGAACACGGTAACCCTTTGGGATATTACATTGGCGTCCTTGCAAGGTCACTTGCTCTGGAGGTAATCAAGGAACAGCCCCCAGAGAAGGTGATTGCCTTTTCCTTACTATCAAGTGCCAGGAACCTATTTTTACCAAGAGGCCACTAAAAATCCCTTTTGGACTCCAAACAGCCTTGGAATTACTAGACCTAAAACCTAAATTGGGCCACATGCATTGGTACATGCCTGCAATCCCAACAACTCGGGAGGCTGAGGCAGGAGGATCACAAGTTTAAGGCCAGCCTCAGCAATTTAGCAAGGACCTAACCAACTTAGTGAGACTTTGTCTCAAAAATTAAAAATAAAAAGCTGGGCGCGGTGGCACACACCTGTAATCCCAGCACTTACGGAGGCTGAGACAGGAAAATCGTGAGTTCAAAGCCAGCCTCAGCAACGGGAGAGTCGCTAAGCAACTGAGTGAGACCCTGTCTCTACATAAAATACAAAATAGGGCTGGGGATGTGGCTCAGTAGTCGAGTGCCCCTGAGTTCAATCCTCGGTACCAAAAAAAACAAAGTTTGAAAAATACTTGGGCTGGGGCTGTACCACGCCCGGCTCATAACATGAGGTTCTCTATGTAGCTTCTATAATCTATAGGTTGGTGTGTGGATGGGACCATTTTACTTAGTACAAAATATTTGTAAGTGAATACAGAAATGTATTGTTCTTGGGAGAGGGTCTTATTATTTTTAGTCTCAGAGGGCAAAAACTAGTTAGAAACCACCACTTCAAGAGCTCAGCATGAGGGCTGGGGATATAGCTCGGTTGGGAGAGTGTTTGCTTCACATGCATAAGGCCCTGGGTTCAATCCCAGTACCATAAAAAAAAAAAAAGTTCAAGCCGGGCGCGGTGGCTCACGCTTGTAATCCCAGCACTTAGGGAGGCTGAGACAGGAGAATCGCGAGTTCAAAGCCAGCCTCAGCAATGGCGAGGCACTAAGCAACTCAGTGAGACCCTGTCTCTACATAAAACACAAAATAGGGCTGGGGATGTGGCTCAGTGGTCGAGTGCCCCTGAGTTCAATCCCCAGTAC
>CM053402.1:22746118-22766258 GCA_028644305.1 Xerus rutilus
AGGCTGAGACAGGAGAATCGCGAGTTCAAAGCCAGCCTCACCAATGGCGAGGCGCTAAGCATCTCAGTGAGACCCAGTCTCTACATAAAACACAAAATAGGGCTGCGGATGTGGCTCAGTGGTCGAGTGCCCCTGAGTTCAATCTCCAGTACCAAAAAAAAAATTAAAAAGGACTGGGGATGTAGCTTAGTAGTGGATAACCCCTGTGTTCACTCCTCAATACTGCAGCAATAAAAAAGTAAGAGTGTTGAGGGACAGCAGTGATCTGAACTCAACACTTGTCAATCTATCCTTTGGGGAGAGCACTTGCCTCCCCAAAGAGCCACAAGCAAGGTGCTACCAGATATTGTGGCACCAAGAGATGGCTCAAGGCAGGGTAGGGCCAAGCTGAGGAGTAAAAGGAGAATTAGATCCAGGTTCCTCTGGGAAGACTGCTCTGATATCAATCTTCAGAGGCCACAGGTATAGTTCCAGGAAGCACATTCTTGCCTTCTGGCCAAGCTGCCAGTGGAGAGGCCAGATGTTGCCTTGAAAAAGTCTTGAGCACTAGAAGCGCTGCCAGCTTACCTTGTACTCATCTCTCTCTGGCCCTTCCTTTCCTCCAGCTTCAAGGCCCCAGATTCAAGTTCTTGTGGTAGGTAGTGAGCTGGTCCTTTTTATTTTTAGAAACAGGGTCTCACTGAGTTCCTTAGCACCTCGCTTGTTGCTGAGGCTGGCTTTGGACTCTCAGCCTCCCAAAGTGCTGGGATTACAGGCATCTGCCACCACGCCTGGCATGAGCTAGTCCTTTAAACAGCTGCTATCCCCTGTAGGTTTTTGTGCAATCTTAGCTCAGCCCTTCAGAAAAAAAATGGGCATACCTGAGGAGGAGGAGGTAGAGGAAAAATCCTACAAAAACCTATGGCCAGGGGAAGGACAACGGGCAACTATGTCCTCATTTCATTGAATGGCATGCCCTAGAGATAAAAAGATAGGTAGCCCTGCTTCCAGCCCTAGAGGAGGTCATTGAGTGGCCAGAGAGATGAGTAACCAAACCACTAAAATAAAAAGTGGTATATGCTATAATAAAGGCATGAGTAATCTAATCGGCTCTAAGAACCAAAGGAGGGAGTAATTAAAAATGACTAATTAATAATAATATGCCTGGAAGTGTTGAAGGCATATTAACATTAACGTATTCCAGCCAGCCTTGAAGGATGAGTAAGAATGAACAGTTATGGAGCATTTACCTCGGCCAGTCATTGTGCCCATTCATTATCACATTATCCCTTTGCAGTAGCTACTGTTATTTTCCCAGTTTTACTAAAGAGGAACTGAGGTTCACAGAGGTTAAATAACTAGGATTTTCATTGTAGAATAGAGGGAAGATCATTCCAAGTAGAAAAAAACAAGAACAAAAAGCCAGGCGTGGAAGCGCACACTTGTAATCCCAGTGGCTCAAGAAGCTGAGGCAGGAGGATCGCGAGTTCAAGGCAGCCTCAGCAATTTAGTGAGGCCCTAAGCAACTCAGCGAGACCTGGTATCTAAATAAAATTTTGAAAAGGGCTGGGGATATGGCTCAGTGGTTAAGTGCCCCTAGGTTCAATCCCTGGTACGAAAAAAAAAAAACAAAAAAACAAAAAACAAAGGCCCAGAGAAAAGAAGGGAGATGGACAAGTGAGGTGTCAGTTATTTGTACAGTGCTTGCCACTTGACAAAGCACTTCTGGAAATATCACATTTAATTGTCAGGAAAATCTTGAGAGGTGGGAATTATCACCATTGTACAGGCTGCAAAGAAGGAAAGAGTGTGGTTCAGATTAACAACTTGAACCTCTTCTGAATCTGTTGTTTGTTATGCCTCAACACTACCACATCTTGCCATTGAAAACAATGGTGCAAGCTGGGCGCGGTGGCACACGCCTGTAATCCCAGCACTTAGGGAGGCTGAGACAGGAGAATCGCGAGTTCAAAGCCAGCCTCAGCAAAGTCGAGGTGCTAAGCAACTCAGTGAGACCCTGTCTCTACATAAAACACAAAATAGGTCTGGAGATGTGGCTCAGTGGTCGAGTGCCCCGGAGTTCAATCTCCAGTACCAAAAAAAGAAAAAAGAAAACAGTGGTGCAGCAATGAGGAGACACACTGAGGGATCCTCTCACCCTGCAGGCTGTCTTTGGGCATCTGCAGTCCGTAATCATAGAAGAACTATGGTGTATTTTTTTCTTTCTTTTTTGTACCAAGGATTGAACCCAGGGGATTTTAACTGAAGATACACATTCCTATGCCTTTTTGAGACAGGGTTTTGCTAAACTGCTTAGGACCTTGATAAATGGATGGGGCTGGCTTTGAACTTTTTTTTTTTTTTTTGGTACTGGAAATTAAACTCAGGGGCACTCAACCACTGAGCCACACCTCCAGACCTATTTTGTGTTTTATGTAGAGACAAGGTCTCACTGGGTTGCTTAGCGCCTTGCTGTTGCTGAGGCTGGCTTTGAACTCGAGATTCTCCTGTCTCAGCCTCCCTAAGTGCTGGGATTACAAGTGTGAGCCACTACGCCCGGCTTGGTTTTGAACTTGAGATCCTCCTGCCTCAGCCTCCCAAGTCACTGAGATTATAAGCATGCACTACTGCACCTGCTATGGAGTGTGTTTTTGTTGTTGTTGTTGTTGTTTTGTAGTACTAGTGACTGAATCCAAGGGCATTCTATCACTGAGTTACATCCCTAGCCCTTTTCATTTTTTAATTTGAGACAGGGTCTTGCTAAAATGCTGAGGCTGGACTCAAAATTTATGATTTTCCTGTTTCAGCCTTCTAAATAGCTGGGATACAGGCTTGTACCACTGTACCCAACTTGTTTCATTCACTTTTAAAGGATTTCAGAACTAAGCACAGTGGCATATCCCTGTAACGCCAATGATTTGGGAGGCTGAGGCAGAATTACAAGTTTGCCAGGTGCAGTGTGTAATCCCAGGGGCTCTGGAGGCTGAGGCAGGAGGATCGAGAGTTCAAAGCTAGCCTCAGGAACTTAGTAAGGTGCTAAGCAATTCAGTGAGACCCTGTCTCTAAATAAAATACAAAGGGCTGGGGATGTGCCTCAGTGGTTGAGTGCCCGAGTTCAATCTCTGATACCAAAAAAAAGGGATTATAAACTTGAGGCCAACCTGGGCAATTTAGCGAGACCTGTCTCAAAATAAAAAATAAAAAGGGCTGGGGATGTAGATGTAGCTCTGTGGTAGAGTCCTTGAGGTTCAGTGCTCATTACTGCGACCCAAAAAAAAATGAGCTGGGCGCGGTGGTGCACGCCTGTAATCCCTGTACTTTGGGAGGCTGAGACAGGAGAATCGCTAGTTCAAAGCCAGCCTCAGCAAGGGTGAGGCACTAAGCAACTCAGTGAGACCCTGTCTCTACATAAAACACAAAAAAATAGGGCTGGGGATGTGGCTCGGTGGTCGAGTACCCCTGAGTTCAATCCCCATTACCAAAAAAAAAAAAAAAAAAGTGAGTAAACCATACAGTTTGAATAGGCATAGATGCACAGCACAATATTCAATAGGTATGTGAAAGTTTATTTCCTTTGGCCAAATTTGTCAGCAACCACACCATTCAGAGGCAACAACTGCTGGTAGTTTCTTTTGCATTTTTTCACTAACATCCTGGCCTCTTTAACATAGTGATAAAATGTTATCCCCCAAAAAACATGAAATCTGTATAAAGTAGTCTATTGGTTCATTTCACTTCATGTTAAGTACCTAAGCTGTGTCAAGCCTTGTGCTGGGTTTATGTAACACATGGCCTACAGCCTCAAAGATGTGTGTATATGATGAGGGTGTAGTGGTATGAGGCAAATAACACCAAAGGACCATAATTAGTACAAGGTAAAATACAGTAAGTGTGGGAGAGTTCTAAGTAGTGACAATATCACATAGTAGTTTGAATTTGTTCTGAAGTCAGACAAATTTGGTCTATAGCCCCAATTATATCACTTGCTCTCAGAGTGACCTGTGTGATTGAACCTCAGTAAGCCTCTGTTTTTCCATCTGTCAGAACAGACTAATAATAGTCCTTACATCATACAGTTGGTGAAAGAAATAAGGCAAAGTGGATAAAGAACCTGATGTTAAACATTCAATAATGTAAAAAAATAATTTTTTATCTCTCAATAAATATCGGCCATTAACATTCAGGTCCACAGTCCATTACTGGAAATTCACAATACTCTGAAAACCAGATTAAAAAAAAAAATTGGGGAGTTGGGGTTGTGGCTCAGTGGTAGAGCATGTGTGAGGCCCTGGGTTCGATTCTCAGCACCACATGTAAATAAATGAATAAAATAAAGGTCTATCAACAACTAAAAAAATTTTAAAAAAAATTGGCAGCAAAATGTAATCCAAAGTGAAGCTATTTGTCTTAATCTTAACACTTGTATATGTACCCAAACTAGTATGACCATTTCTACACTTTGCTAAAGAAATATCAGATGTTTGTTTACTGGGTGCTGCCCCATGTCTGCTGAGTATCTCACTTTAAATTCTGAAATACATCTGGCACTACTGTTTCCAGACATTATGTGCCTATACTCTTGCTAGGAGTGTGTGTGTGTGTGTGTGTGTGTTTTGAAGGCCTGTTTTTCTTAGTTCATAGGACCATTTTTCACTTTACAGATCTTTGGAAAGTCCTAAGGTATCCTCGCAGGATTTATTCAGTTCTTGATTGCTGTAGATTAATGGATTTCTGGGAAGAAAAAGTACTGATTTTAGGAGTCAGGCCTGATTTTTCTTCCCTTTTACCAAGTTCCTATAGGTTTGTTCCACGATCCCTAGGGTGATGTCTTGTAACAGTGTCTGGGCTTTAGCAGATCCTTCATAAATATATGTTGAATACACTGAAGGGAGGTGGCTTTTCATCCGCAGGTTCTGCTCCTGGCAGGGGGCAATGGTAGCCTGCCCTTGCTGGACGACCACGCTGGGAGGGAGGATCAATCGTAGAGCTTTTCGGACTGGAAGGGCGCTAAGGAAGTCAACTCCTCCACTCTAGGAGAGCAGGATCGCCAGTCCTACCCCTGGGACACGTCTGAGGAAAGGTCGCTCTCGTTAAGGGAGAATATGGCTCTTCTCACCCTCCCCTTTTAACTTTCTTCCCCCTTTCAACATTCGAAAATGAAATATTCCACGGAGCGAGGCTCTCAGCTCCTCCCGCACAGCGCAGCACTAGCGCGAGCCCAGAAGCCTCACTGGTCCGCTAGTTCCCCTTCCCCCTCCCTGGAGGACCGTGGGTGGACGCTCTTGCAGAGCGCCTCTCGCTGGTCGAGGCGTAGGTGGGCGGAGCCAGCGCCGCCTAGGCTAGGGAAGCAGAGGGTGGGGACACTCTGGCCCGGCTCTCGGTGGTGCGGGAGCGGGCGGGAGCAGCGGCCGCTCTGGTCGGCGGACGTGCTGCCGAGCAGTCCCGGAAGCGAAGCAGCGATGGCGGAGAGTCCGACTGAAGAGGCGGCGACGGCGACGGCGGGAGCCGGAGCGGCGGGCCCGGGGGCAAGCGGCGTTGCTGGTGTGGTCGGCGTTAGCGGCAGCGGCGGCGGGTTCGGGCCGCCTTTCCTGCCGGATGTGTGGGCGGCGGCGGCAGCGGCGGGCGGGGCCGGGGGCCCGGGAAGCGGCCTGGCTCCGCTGCCCGGGCTCCCGCCCTCTGCTGCTGCCCATGGGGCCGCGCTGCTTAGCCACTGGGACCCCACGCTCAGCTCTGACTGGGACGGCGAACGAACCGCGCCTCAGTGTCTACTCCGAATCAAGCGGTGAGCCGGGGTTTTTCCTCCCCCAGCCCCGAGTTCCGGGGCTCGACCTTCCCCGCCCCCCACCCTTCCTCACTACACCTCAGTCCCGCGGCTCAAATCTTGCCAGCCCAGTGCGCCGGGATCCTAGTCACTTCTCCCCCTTCACACCCCGCCCCCCGCGGCACTAGCCCTGAACCCCTCCTCGCGTGCCCAGGTCGACCCCGCCCCTCGGCAACCTCCGGTGAGCCCTCAGGCTCTGTTCCGGACACCCTCCCCCACACCCCTACCTCCCGCCCGAAACCCGACCCCTTCGCGCTTCAGTAACACCCCTTCCCGCCCTCCGCGCCGCCCCTCTTCCCCCTTCCCCTCCTCACACTACCTAGATGCTGCCCGCAGGCCCCACCCATCGGTCCCCCCTGGTCTCTTTTAGAGCTTGGTTTATAACACTCGGCTTGCTTTGCCCTGCCGTACACTGGAGCCAGCCTCGGTTTTACTCCTTCGTTTCCTCAAATCTCCACCACATAGTCCCTTCCCCTGGTATAAATCGCTGCCCTCACTCACCCAGATCTTCCCTTTAACCTCTTTTCGGGTATTCCAAAGCTGTCCACTCTCTCACCTGTTCCAGAAACTCAGGTTCTCTTTCCCTCAGTGTCACTCTGGATTGTAATATCCTATTCAGAACCTCCCTTCTTGGGCTCCCCCCCCCCCCGCCCTCCCGCCGGGGTCATCTGGTTAACTTTTGTGAAGTGAATGTACTCGATTCAAATATAGGAACAAAGGCCTAAGTCCTTTCTGTACTTACTTGTTGGGTGACTGATCTCAGATCATATCATTTAATAGGTAATATGTTTTGCGAAAGTGTTTAGTATAGTACTTATCAAATGGGAAAAGGATAATACTGGTTAGGTGCTGTCAATACTAAAGTCTATTTCCTCATGACCAGACTGATCCCATGCCCCTATGACAGAATTCTCATCTAGGTATTATCTCCCGTTTTCCAAGTTTTTAATATGTCTACCTACTTTTCAAGGTTGTAACGAGAAACATTACAATGTGTGTAAAGTACCTGGCACAGTTCCTGACAGAGGATGCCAACTTCATAGGGATTGCCACCTCTAACTTAAACTCAGCACTCAACTCTTACATTCCTTTAGCCATTTCATTCCTGATACACCTTTGAATGTAGCCCATACTTCTTTGGCTCTGATCTGTCACCTTTTTATACTTTTTATGCCCTCCCCACCCTAGCAAATCCCTAGATATTTCCTCATATAGAATTTTTTTTTCTTTAGCATGTTGGTCTCAACTGATATTCCAGTTGGTGAGGTATGACCTAGAAATTTTCTCATCTATAGTAGTCACCATGTGTTATCTTCCAGATGTGAGATTCTAATGAAATCAGAGGGCCCCCCTCTCCCCGGCCTGAAAAGGTCTCTATCCTAGTCTCCTGGGCAAGAAGATCACTGATAATCTTGCTTCCTGTGGCTTGCTTGTTCAAATAATGACCTCACCGATGAGGGGTCCACTGTATAGTTTATGGAATTATAGTTTTTTAGTGGAGTTAATAATACCTTCCCAGTTACTAAAAAACGATCTTCATTTTGCATTCTGTATAGTACCTGGGAATCTTGGAGGTGGGAAGTGAATGAGTTGCCATGTGGGAGGAAGTGAGAGTAAATGGGATGTGGCTTTTTCAGGGTGATATCTGATGCCATTGGGATCTCTGTTTTTCCCCTCACTCTTCCTACCCTCCTCCTAAAGAAACAATGTCCCTTTGATAATAATTTGCTGTCTGCCTGCCTGACAAGCACTGAAATTTCTCAGCCAACAAGGCAATACAAACATTTGTGGTACCTAGTACCACTTTCTCCAACCTGAGTCTCATTGAGGTGATAACAGCTGTCCTGCTCAAGGGATTTCCTTTTTCCCCTCTTCCCTCACTCCTTCCCCCACCTCCTCTTGGTGTTATACAGGGATATCATGTCCATTTATAAGGAGCCTCCTCCAGGAATGTTCGTTGTACCTGATACTGTTGACATGACTAAGGTATGTAACTTGATGGGGGATGGGGGACTGGGAAATGGGGCCCATGAAGTTGGAAGAGCCTAAAAGATTATTCAGCTCACCCCTGTGATTATAAACGAAGAAATCAAGACCCCAAGAAGATAAATGGCTTGCCTGAGGTCACCTAGTGAGGTAGAACAGAGCCTTGAGCAGGTGTCTGTTATCAGGGTGCACATAAAAACTGGTTGGCTTGGAAAATCCCAGTTCATGGCTGTTGTCCCAGCTTAACTATTAGTAGGCCACTCTTTCCCTCTCAGAATGTTCTAGTCTGGCTGATAAATTATATGGTCACCTTATCCATTATACTACATAGCTCTTTCCCAATCTTGTCACTCTTGACTACCTATAGTACTGTAAATCAGATCCAGGGAAAGTTGGGGATAGAGTCATCTTGGCTGAAGTGTTTGTGGTTGAAGAGCTTTTTTTATTTCTTATTTTTTATTTTCTTGGTACTGGGGGTTGAATTCAGGGGCACTCGACCACTGAGCCACCTCCCCAGCCCTATTTTTTTTTTTTCCTTGGTACTGGAGATTGAACTCCTCAGGGGCACTCAACCACTGAGCCATATCCCCAGCCCTCTATTGTGTTTTACATAGGGACAAGGTCTCACTGAGTTGCTTAGCGCCTCGCCATTGCTGAGGCTGGCTTTGAACTCGCAATTCTCCTGTGTCAGCCCCCCAAAGTGCTGGGATTACAGGCTTGCGCCACCGCGCCCGGCTCCCAGCCGTATTTTATGTTTTATTTAGGGACAGGGTCTCACTGAGTTGCTTAGTGCCTCCCCATTGCTGAGGCTGGCTTTGAACTCGCAATTCTCCTGTCTCAGCCCCCCAAAGTGCTGAGATTACAGGCGTGCACCACTGCACCCGGGCTTTGAAGGGCCTTTTTTAGGTGCCTGTCCTTACTGGTTGTTATTGAATGTCCCTACCACCCAAAGACCAGTCCTCACTTGTACAGCACACAGAGAATGCTTAGTACATAATGCCTAAAATTCCTCAGGCATAGGTACCTAGGCTTCTCTGTTATTGAATGCTCTTATCCTTGGGAGTGGATTCTCATGTAAACTGATGTTGGGAAGAAATTAGATTCCCTAAGTGAGCTGGGCATGGTGGTACACGCCTGTAATCCCAGCACTTTGCTGAGCTGAGACAGGAGAATCGCAAGTTCAAAACCAGCCTCAGCAATGAGGAGGCACTAAGCAACTCAATAAGACTCTGTCTCTATATAAAACACAAAATAAGGCTGGGAATGTGGCTCAATGGTCGAGTGCCCCTGAGTTCAATTCCTGGTACCAAAAAAAAAAAAATAGATTTCCTAAGTGAAAACTCATTTTCAAATTTCTTAAAGTGGAAATTCACCTTTTATATTGTTGGTATATTCTTCCTCATTTTGAATAGACTTCCCTTTAAATTGATTTTTTTTTTCTTTTTATATGATTGAGAATGTATTTCCTGGAACATCCTGTCTCCAGTCAAATACTAGTGTTAATAGTCTGGTTCCTGAAGTGTCCCAGAATTGATGCTATGTTGAAACCAGTTGAGTTTGCTATTCCAAATGACTGGGGGCTAGAATATAACCCAAGGTGTTCCCAGGGAAATATAGGGACTTACAGTTTGAGGCATGGGATTGATTACAAATTTATTGTCCTTTTCCCCTCTGTTTGAATTTTAAGCAGACTTAAGTGTTTAGGAACCTTTGAAATAGAAATATAACAGTCATTTTAGGTTTTCCTCCCTTTAAGAAGGAAAATCATGTTCAATAATTAGGACTTGAGGAAGAGAAATTAGTGTTTTGTTTAAGGAATACTGATTTTATTTATTTATTTTTAGCCAACAGTGTTAGGGAGAGTTCTGGAAATAGTCTAATGGCCCTGAGTGGAAGCTGAGTTTTTCTCATTTTTCACATCCTCCACAGTAGGTTTGATCCTCTGTGGAGGAAGCAAGTGGACAGATGCCCTAGACATCATTGTAATCCTCAGGTCTACACTGGCACTGGCAGTGGTGCTGTGGCCTCCAGTTTCTTTCCTCTTTTTCATTCATCATACCTCCTCTTCATGGTACATAAATGTAGAATGGAGTTGCATCATATGCATATTTAACCTAGGCAAATGCAAACATATATACTCAGTAAAAATATGTATGGGTTTCTTAAAAATGCTGACATTACATTTTACAGACCCATATATTTTACGCATTGATGTTCTATTCATTTGTTGTATATAAAACTGATAAGGGTGGTCCATAGAAAAACCATGTTTTGCTGGGCATGGTGGTACAAGCCTGTAATCCCAATGGCTTAGGAGGCCGAGGCAAGAGGATTGCGAGTTGAAAGCCAGTCTCTACATTAAATACAAAATAGGGCTGGAGATGTGGCTCGTTGGTCAAGTGCCCCTGAGTTCAATCCCTGGTACACCTTCCCCCCTAAAAAAAAAAAAGACCTGGGGATATGGCTCAGTGAGTGATTAAGCACCCCTAGATTCAATCCCTAGTACCAAAAAGGAAAACAAAAACCATGCTTTAAGGGAGGGATACTAGGGATGATTTTTGACTAGACTCAGTTTTCACTTCGGGCTCTTAACTTTAGAACATGACCACTGACTCAGATGTTACTTCTCTGAATGGATTTTTTAAAAATTTCAATCCTTTTGTGAGTACAGGATGTTCATTCTACATACTGAGGATATGGAATATGGACACCAGACTGTGAGCCCTGCTTCTGCCAGGGGTAGCAGGTGGAAGCCAGGAGGGGTTGGGTCGGGCATCACGTCACAATTTTGAGATGGGGTTTTATTTTGCAGATTCATGCATTGATCACAGGCCCATTTGACACTCCTTATGAAGGGGGTTTCTTCCTGTTCGTGTTTCGGTGTCCGCCCGACTATCCCATCCACCCACCTCGGGTCAAACTGATGACAACGGGCAATAACACAGTGAGGTTTAATCCCAACTTCTACCGCAATGGGAAAGTCTGCTTGAGTATTCTAGGGTAAGAGGAGATTTCTAAGTGGCCAAGTTGGTTGTTAGAAAAAAATTACTGTAGGGACACCCTTTATCAATTCTCCCTTGGGTGGTATATCACTGGTGTTATACTAGATGCAAAGAAGGAAAGTTAAATTATTACATATAAGGGATATCTTATGAAATGGTTCTCAGTATGGTTCCTGAGTCTCAGCAGCAGCATCTGCAGATTCAGGGGCCCCGCCCCAGATCTACTCTATCATAAACTCTAGGGTGGGGCCAGCAGTCTGTATGTTGCATCCTCTAGTTTGAGAACACTCCCTTAGGGGATCAGGACCTTATTCTGTCTCAAACAGGTTGAGAAAGGCTACAGATCTTGTCATTCAAGGTTGTGGATGTCTTACTTGAGTCTCTCAATGAGTGGTTTTGGAGGTGGCAGCGGTGGTGGTGATGGTTATAATTTAGCAATTGAATGAAAATGTCTGACATTAAAAATCATATCTCATGTGGAACAAATCTTTATATCTTCTTCCTGGATGCTATTGAGATTTTACTTGGTAGAGTTCCCATTCATTCCATTTTGTTGCCTTTGTGAATTAAAAGCTCAGAATGAAAATGTCTTCAAGCAAATTGTAGATTGGTCTTTTTATTGTGGTCTGAACTTTTCTGGAGTGGAGAACAAATATAAGTTGAAGGTTGAGAAAGTTGTCTAAACTGGTGATCCTGTTTTCTTTATTCCTATCAAGATATTTCCAGGTTTGTGTGAGGTTTGAAGGGGAGCTGAAGCATACTGAAGATACGATTTGTTTTTCTAGATAGAACCTTCTCAAATTCAGGCATATGTTCTGCTGTGATTGTGGCAGTGAGAAAGTCCTTTAAAGGAGATTGTCCTTAAAGAAGTTACTCATTTTATTAGAGTACGTAGTTGTCTGCGCTGGTGGGATGGGATGATTGAGTGTGTCTCTGTATCTCCCCCATGGTTGAAAGGAAATTTAGTCACGGCTTCTGTATGAAATTTGTTCATGAAAGTATTTGTAATAGGTTCTCCCTCATTAGGCCAATATGAAGTCCTTGGGCAGATGCCAGCTCACAAGAGAAAGGGAAGGTAAGGTGATGGGGTGAAAGCAGCAGAATTGTGTTGTGGGGAAAAAGAGAAGTTACCCTGAAATTGAAATTTACCAAACCAGACATAGCGGCACATGCCTAAAATTCCAGAGACTCAGAAGGCTGAGGCTGACGCTGGAGGATTGTGAGTTCAAGGCCAGCTTTGGCATCTTAGACCCTGTTTGAAAAGTTTAAAAAGTTTTTCTGGGCGTGGTGGCTCATGCCTGTAATCCTAGCACTTTGGGAGGCTGAGACAGGAGATTCGCGAGTTCAAAGCCAGCCTCAGCTGGTGAGGTGATAAGCAACTCAGTGAGACCCTGTCTCTACATAAAACACAAAATAGAGCTGGAGATGTGGCTAAGTGGTCGAGTGCCCCTGAGTTCAATCACTAGTACCTCCCTGCCCCCCAAAAAAAGTTTAAAAAATTCTAAAAGGTCTGAGGGAGGGTATATAGTTCAGTGGTAGAGCATCACTGAGTTCAATTCCCTATACTATTAAAGATTTTAAAGAAAAGAAAGTATTAAAGAAAAGAAATTTTTCTGTGAAGAATCACAAAATCCCCACATCTGTCGGGCGCGGTGACACACGCCTGCAATTCCAGCACTTTGGGAGGGTGAGACAGGAGAATCGCAAGTTCAAAGCCAGCCCCAGCAGTGGCGAGGTGCTAAGCAACTCAGTGAGACCCTGTCTCTAAATAAAACATGAAATAGGGTTGAGTTCAATTCCCAGTACCAAAAAAAAAAATCCCCACATGTTCTTAGTTGACTATGTTATAATCATCAGCCTCATTGCATCCTCTCCCTACCTAGAAAAAATATTGGGATGACCAAAAAAAAGTCAGAATTGACCCTATTGATTTGAATTCCTAAAATGTAAAGTCATGGAGGGCAAGGATAAAATTTCTGGGGGAGCAAGGTTAGAAGAGACTAGTTTGGAGGCACTTAAAAGTAGTCTCTGAGCCGGATATGGTGGTGCATGCCTGTAATCCCTGCACTTTGGGAGGCTAAGACAGGAGAATCGCAAGTTCAAAGCCAGCCTCAGCAAGGGCAAGATGCTAAGCAACTCAGTGAGACCCTGTCTCTACATAAAACACAAAATAGGGCTGGGGATGTGGCTCAGCGGTTGAGTGCCCCTGAGTTTAATCCCCAGTACCAAAAAAAAAAAAAAAAAAAAAAAAAACCAGCCTCTGATGAAGTTACTATTGCTTGTTACTAACTTAGGCCTTCCTTGAGTGTAGAAGGGAAAGGACAGTGGCAGGTTAACTTGAAGAAGCTAGTCCTGGCTGAAGTTTCGTTCAGCTTTCAGCTTCAGTGCCATCTTGTCAGTTGAGCTAAAATTAAATGTTATTAATTGACTTCTTAATATTTGATTAGGTTCATCAAGGAGCAGTTTTGGTATTTATCTTTAAGTTGTTTTCCATATAGTTGTTTCCCACATATGTCCCTTTTCTTATTCTCCTTTGGCAGTCTTATGTGGTCTTCAGAACACTCATTGAGGGCTTGATACAGAACTGGATCCCTGGTCCTACCTTATGGCCTCTAACCAGATGGTTTCAGTCACCTGTGTGCTTCTGTGCTCAACCACTTTTCCCTCACTGACTCTGTCATTACCTGTAAATAAATAAATAAGCTCGTTCTGGTTCACAGAGGTGAACATTTAGACAACCTTTAGAGTTATTTTCTTGACTTCTTTCATTTTTATATGGTAACTTTCCCTGGCTACAGTTTTCTTTCCAGCCCAAAGTTACCTTGCTTGCTTCTATACCCTCTTCTCTTCTGTCCCACTTGATATGAGGATTAGACAGTTCACTGATTTTTGGTGAAGGAGGTTGAGAATGAGGCTAGGAATTTCCAGAGAACTAACAGTGAAAAAAAAAACTTATGGTGAGTCACTTATCATGGTGCTGCTGTTGTCAGTGTTCCCTGGTAATTCTCTACCTCACCCTTTTCCTCTGCTGTGTTTGCAGTACATGGACTGGCCCTGCCTGGAGCCCAGCCCAGAGCATCTCATCTGTGCTCATCTCTATCCAGTCCCTGATGACTGAGAACCCCTACCACAATGAACCTGGCTTTGAACAGGTAAGACTAGGTGGCCCAACTCTGGGTGTGCTATATTGGGTGCTTTAAAAGATCTGAGAAGCCAGGCATGGTGGAACACACCTGTAATCCCATCTGAGACCAGCCTGGGTAACTTGTTGAGACCTTGTCTAAAAGTATATATGTAGCTAGGCATGGTGGGACATGCCTACAATCCCACTAGGGAGGCTGAGGCAGGAGGATTGGAAGTTCAAGGCTAGCCTCAGCAGTTTAGCAAGGCCCTAGGCAACTTAGTGAGACCTTGTCTCAAAATTAAACAAAAAAGTCTGAAGATAGGGCTCAGTGGTTAAGCACCCATGGGTTCAATCTCCAGTACCTAAAAATGTAAAAGATGGGAATATAGCTCAGTAGCAGAGCACTTGCCTACCATGCACAAAGCCTAGCATTTCACAAAAAATAAGATTTGAGAAATCTGAGTCTTTCTCTCTTTTTACCCTAGCCTGACCTTACGCATTGTACTTGTCATGATAGGAGAAAAAGGGACCTAACATGTATGTTCCTGAGTAATAAATTATTTCATTTGTAAAAATTACAGTGATGCCGGGCGCAGTGGTGCAAGCCTGTAATCCCAGCACTTAGGGAGGCTGAGACAGGGGAGAATCGCGAGTTCAAAGCCAGCCTCAGCAACGGCGAGGCACTAAGCAACTCGGTGAGACCCTGTCTCTACATTAAAACCACAAAATCGGTCTGGGGATGTGGTTCAGTGGTCAAGTGCCTCTGAGTTCAGTCTCCAGTACCAAAAAAAAAATTACAGTGATACTGTTAAGCATTTGAGTTGTATTAATCTACACAGTGGAAGTCAGTGGAATCATTTGGAATTAATTCTGAGCCTGCTTTGGAGGCTGTTGAAGCCAGTGGATTAGTCAGTGTACCTACATTCTGCAGTATCCCCTTAAGGTGCCCCTGAGTGACTACTGCTGAGCCAGCTGTTCTCGAGTTTTGAAGTACTGTTACCTGTGGGGCCAAAAAAGCTAATCAATAGTTAAGGCTAGAATTTTAGCCAGGTGCGGTGGCCCACATCTGTAATCCAAGCAGTTTGGGAGGCTGAGACAGGAGGATCGTGAGTTTAAAGCTAGATTCAGCAACAGTGAGGTGCTAAGCAACCCAGTGAGACCCTGTCTCTAAGTAAAACACAAAATAGAGCTGGGGATGTGGCTCAGTGGTCGAGTACTCCTGAGTTCTATCCCTGGTATCCAGAAAAGATAAAAGAAACCTGACTAATTTTAGTCAGCACTGCTAAAGAGAAGACAGAAAACACATTTTCCAAGGATGTGCTGTTTGCTAGACACTGCCAAGATGTTATATGTAATCTCTTGATTAATGCCCCTTTTTTTGTTTCATTGTGTGTGTGTGTGTACACGCACGCACGTACGTGCGTATTTGGTACTGGGAATCTAACCCAGGGCCTTGTGCGTTTTAGGCAAGTAATTGTTTAAATTTTATGGTAACTCTGAGGCATGTATTGTTTCCATTTACAAGTGAAGTAATGGTGGCTCAGAGAGGTTATTTAACTTTAACAAGGACACATATCAGTGTGTAAGACTCAAAATTCACACTGGAGCCCAAGTTCTATCTCTGTTCAGTTACTTATGAACACAGGAAAAAATTTCCAGTGATGTACTTAAAAGAAAATAATTCCAAGCCGGGCATGGTGGCTCACGTTTGTAATCCCAGCACTTAGGGAGGCTGAGACAGGAGAATCGCGAGTTCAAAGCCAGCCTCAGCAACAGTGAGGTGCTGAGCAACTCAGTGAGACCTTGTCTCTACATAAAACACAAAATAGGGCTGGAGACACGGCTCAGTGGCCGAGTACTCCTGAGTTCACTCTCCAGTACCAAAAAAAGAAAAAAAAATAATAATAATTTCATTCAGTGATTAAAATAGTTTAATTGATTTTTTTTTTCCCTTAACTATTTTTTGGGGCCTCAAACTCTTGGGCTCAAGTGATCCTTCTGCCCCAGTCTCCTAAATATCTAGGACTATAGCACATGCCATTGGGCATGGCTGTGATGTTTTTAGTACTCAGAAACATTTTGGGGTCATATCACCCATAGTATCTTAGTGGGTTCTTCGCAGTTTCCCAGGGCAAAACTACTTATCATTCCATTTATTAAGTAGTGAAGTCTTAAGTAATTAAGCCCCAAACAACTTGTTTCTTAAATAACTCTAATGGTTTAGTAAGATGTGTGTGCCTGTTAGGCACTGCACAACTTTTTAAGATCTTGCACCTTGTTATTCCCATTTCCTATTGCCTGCTGTGTTCATATGGTATTTGCTTTTTCTCAAAGCAGTGGTTGAAAATCTAGTTTCACAAAAATAAGTTGTCAGGGCTGGCCAGGCACAATAGCTCATACCTATAACCCCAGAACTCAGAAGGCTGAGGCAGGAGGAAGTCAGGTTTGAGGCCAGCCTTGGTGACTTTGTGAGACCATTTAAGGGTGGGGATGTAGTTGTAGAGTATGCCTACTACTAAACAAACAGTAAATAAAAACTCAACTGCCTACCTTAAGTTAGTACTTCACATGATATTTGATGGGTGTTGAATATTGTAGTTTAGAATTTTAAAATATCTTTTTTGCCCCTGTGATTTTGCAGTCGAGCTGTTTAGAAACTATGATAGTAAACTGAAGGTACATGTCACTTTCCTAGTCATCATGGTTTGTTTGTTTTTAGTTGTGGACACACAATAACTTTATTTTATTTATTTATTTTTATGTGGTGCTGAGGATCAAACCCTCATGCTAGGCAAGTGCTCTACCACTGAGCTACAACCTCAGCCCCCTAGTTGTCATGTTTTTATCAGAGGCCTAGACTCGAAATGACTAGAGGATGTGGAGGGAAAAGTCTTGAAAAGCAAAGAAAGAGCCGGGTGCAGGGCGCATGCCTGTAATCCCAGCAGTTCAGAAGGCTAAGGCAGGAGGATCACAAACAAAGCCAGCCTCATCACCTTATTGAGGCCCTCGGTAACTTAGAGAGATCCTGACTCAACATAAAAATGGATTGGTTCACCAGGCATGGTGGCGCACACCTGTAATCCCAGCACTTTGGGAGGCTGAGACAGGAGACTTGCAAGTTCAAAGCCAGCCTAAGCAACAGCGAGGCGCTAAGCAACTCAGTGAGACCCTGTCTCTACATAAAACACAAAATAGGGCTGGAGATGTGGCTCAGTGGTCAAGTACCCCTGAGTTCAATGCCTGGTACCAAAAAGAGGGGAAAAAAATTAAAGGAAAAGAAGCCCTGCTCTCTTTGATTTGCACTTAAACATTCATAGAAGCTTTGACCCAAGTTGGGAGTTTTTCAAAATCTCAATTCTAGGGGCTGGGGTGGTGGCTCAGTGGTAGAGTGCTTGCCTGGCATGCATGAAGCACTGGGTTTGATCCTCAGCACCACATATAAATAAATAAAAAAGGTCCATCAGTAACTAAAAAAATTTTTTTAAAAAATCTCAATTCTATTTCTGATAGATTTATTATGATATTGGGTTCAGTGATGATGGAACCCTACAGACATGGAAAGTAGTTAATCAGAAGTATCCTTCACTGGTTGATCCCTAAAGGTTTTTCCACACTGAGACTCATAATGTCATTTATACCTTTCTGTCCCACTGTTATTTCATTTATATTAATTATTTATTTGTTTGGTGTTAGGGACTGAACCCGAGGGCCCTTACCCACCGAACCACATCCCCAGCCCTTTCTATTTTTAATTTTAAGACAGGGTCTCATTGAATTGCTAAGTTGCTGAGGCTAGCTTCAAACCTTCCTCAGTTTCCCAAGCTGCTGGGATTACACCATATCTGGCTTTGGGGGAAGGGGGAAGCATAGGAAGCTTTTTTTGTGTTTGTTGTTTTGGTGGTGTACTGCGAATTAAACTCACAGACTTAAACATGCTAAGCAAATGCTTTACCACTGAGCCTCATCCTTAGCAACCACCGTTATGCTTACATGTGATTATTTCCTACTTAATCCTTTCCTGGTGGTCCTTTTGCCTTGGGTTCAGGAAAATTTGATAGATCTAGTTTGCTGATTATAGGATCTAGTTTTCTGTATCAGGATGGGTGTTGGTATATCTGGGGAAGGTAAATGGTCTCAAAGGGTTAAGCCAGGCACAGCGGTGCACACCTATAATCCCAGCAATTTGGAAGGTTGAATCAGGAGGATCACAAGATTGAGGCTGGTCTCAGAAACTTAGTGGAAACTCTGCCTCAAAAATAAAAAGAGAGTTGTGCACAGGGGTGTCTGCCTATAATCCCAGAGGCTTCGGAGGCTGAGGCAGGAGGGTTGCAAGTTGAAAGCCAGCCTCAGCAACTTAGGACCTAAGCAACTTAGCAAGACCCTGTCTCTAAATAAAATTTAAAAAGCACTGGAGAGCTAGGTGCTGTGGTGCACACCTGTAATCCAAGCAACTTGGGAGGCTGACAGGAGGATTACAAGTTCAAAGAAGCCGCAGCAACAGTGAGGTGCTAAGCAACTCAGTGAGACCCTGTCTCTAAATAAAATACAAAATCGGGCTGAAGATACGGCTTAGTGGTTGAGTGCCTCTGAGTTCAATCCCCGGTTCCCCCCTCAAAAAAAAATGGACGTAGCTCAGTGGTAGAGCACTCCTGGGTTTGATCCCCAGTAGTGCAAAAAAATAAAAATACAAACAAGTTTAGTTGTTCTTCATGGATCTGCATTTAAAAAGGTATCCTCTTGCCAATCACGGTGGCAAACACTTGTAATCCCAGCAGTTTGGGAGGTTGAGACAGGAGAATCGCAGGTTCAAAGCCAGCCTCAGCAATGGCCAGACACTAAGCAACTCAGTGAGACCCTGTCTCTACATGAAACACAAATAGGGCTGGGGATGTGGCTCAGTGGTCGAGTGCCCCTGAGTTCAATCCCTGGTACCAAAAAAAAAAAGGTATCCTCTTAGTTCATGTACTTGGTTCATTTACCTATACTAATCCTAAAGTCTCTTCTCATTGACTTCTCTGTGTGTAAATTTTGTATTTGGTGACTATGGCATTTGTCAAATTACAGGAGAGACATCCAGGAGACAGCAAAAACTACAATGAATGTATACGACACGAGACCATCAGAGTTGCAGTCTGTGACATGATGGAAGGAAAGTGTCCCTGCCCTGAACCCCTAAGGTATGTGTTAAGAAGGCCCACTGGGCATTCAGTCCTCTTTGGGGTATTTCGGTGGTTTGTACATTTGAGGACTTTGGGGGCAGAGTCCATTGTTGAGAGGGAAAGACAAAGGAAAAAAAGGTGTGACACATGCTTTTAAAGATGAACAACTTGCAGGTTACCCATGAGAAAGTTCAGAGTTTCTCAGTTCTTGGAGGGTGTCAGGTTAGGTAGGTTAAGGAAGTCCATGCCTTCAGGAAGCCCAATTTTAATGAAGACTTCAACATATAACTGTTCTACAAGCAAGTGAGGTACCGTTGTGGAACACTTCATAGTAAAGCTATTTCTTTTTTTTTGGTACCAGGGATTGAACTCAGGGGCACTTGACCACTGAGCCACATCCCCAGCCGTATTTTTGTGTTTTATGGAGAGACAAGGTCTCACTGAGTTGCTTAGCGCCTCGCCATTGCTGAGGCTGGCTTTGAACTTGGGATTCTCCTGTCTCAGCCTCCCTAAGTGCTGGGATTATAGGCTTGCGCCACGACGCCCGGCGTAAAGCTATTTCTTAATGTTGAAGTTTATTTCTAAGTGCTAAAACTGGACAAAGTCAGAGTTAATTAAACTTTGAGAAGGATTTTGAGTAAGATTTGGGATTAGGTACGGGCTACAGAAACAGTAGAGGTTGAAAATGTAACAAGTTGAAATTCCAATGGTGAGTATTACAGACACTCTTTGTATTTTCTGAGGTATAAGTGAAATCAGCCATGGTAGTCACCTGTTCCTTTTCCCGTTTTCCATTTAAAGATCTGTGTGGGAAACCAAATCCCGTCTTGGGAATTCTAGCTATTTAATTTGGTATTAAGATCGGGCTGTAGCCGGGCGCGGTGGCTCACGCTTGTAATCCCAGCACTTAGGGAGGCTGAGACAGGAGAATCACGAGTTCAAAGCCAGCCTCAGCAACGGCGAGGCACTAAGCAACTCAGTGAGACCCTGTCTCTACATAAAACACAAAATAGGGCTGGGGATGTGGCTCAGTGGTCGAGTGCCCCTGAGTTCAATCCCCAGTACCAAA
>CM053402.1:22766358-22780642 GCA_028644305.1 Xerus rutilus
GATCGGGCTGTGAGCTGGGCACAGTGGTGCATGCCTGTAATCCCAATGGCTCAGGAGGCTGAGGCAGGAGGATTCTGAGTTCAAAGCCAGCTTCAGCAAAAGTGAGGCACTAAGCAACTGAGTGAGACTCTGGCTCTAAATAAAATACAAAATAGGGCTGGGGATGTGGCTCAGTGGTCCAGTGCCCCTGGGTTCCAAGTTCCAGTACTTTACAGGCATGGTGGTACACACCTGAAATCCCAGCAGCTTGGGAGGCTGAGGCAGGAAGATTGCAAGTTCAAAGCCAACCTTAGCAACTTAGTAATTTAGCAAGACCCTGTCTCAGAAAGGGACTAGGGATGTAGCTCAGAGGTTAAGCACCCCTGGGTTCAATCCCTGCTACTGAAGGAGGAAAAAAAAAAGGATTAAACCACAAAAGGGGACCTGTACCTCTAGGTTTCTAATTTCTCTACTTATTTTCTAGAGGGGTGATGGAGAAGTCCTTCCTGGAGTATTATGACTTCTATGAGGTGGCCTGCAAAGATCGCCTTCACCTTCAAGGCCAGACTATGCAGGTAAAAGAGCCTCTGCTGCTGATTCTAGAAGCCCCACAGCAGACCATGGACACCCCCCTCCCAAAAGGTGACATTCACTTCTCTCGTAGAATGTCACAGCTAAAAGGAACCTGTGTCATTTGAGGAACCTTGGCCCAGAGAGGAGACTGATTTGCTTAAAGTCATGTGGAGTTGGTTCCTAGTTCCTGGCATAAAGTAGGTACTCAGGGTAGGATCTTCATTGTCCTACCTTCTAGGCTGAAACTTTGCTTCTTGGTCGATAAGACTTTTCAACCCAAGAACATTCAACCCTCTCAGAATTTTAGAGATGATAAAAATCATTATTGGAATTTTATTGCAAGCCCTAAGGGATCATAAAGAAAGTTGACTTAGAGAAACAGTGGCTCTGCAGTGTCATATACTGAGGTTTCTGTTCCAAAGATGGTAGCCAGTTGTTCATTCTCTGCCTTACTGGGAAAATGTGCTCTGGCTTCCAAGAAGAATGCAGATTCAGGCTTGTTTTAATGAAGAGATTCTTATTGATCAATTGTAAATGGAGTCACCTGGTTGGTAAGAGGGCAAGAACCTTCCTGTCCTGGAGGAGCATTTCTTTTGTCTTTGAGTCATTCACTAGTGGTCTTGCATAGAGATGGATGACTTGGGTAGTAACTAAGATAACTTAGGCTTTCTCCAGCTCTTGTGCTATTTCTGCCCACTCATATCAACAATAGTAGAAGTAGATGTCTTGTTTCCTCAGTGCTGCTGATAGATTATAGCTTCCCTGTTCTGCTTTCAAGGACTTCCACCCACCTGCCTTACTGAAAGTGCAAAGGACAAGCCGGGCGCGGTGGCGCAAGCCTGTAATCCCAGCACTTAGGGAAGATGAGACAGGAGAATCACGAGTTCAAAACCAGCCTCAGCAACAGCAAGGCACTGAGCAACTCAGTGATACCTTGTTTCTACATAAAACACAAAATAGGGCTGGGGATGTGGCTCAGTGGTTGAGTGCCCCTGAGTTCAATCCCCAGTCTCAATAATAATAATAATAATAAAGTGCAAAGGACAAAGCAGGTTTAGAATTAACTTTTTTTTTTTGGTACCAGGGATTGAACTCCGGGGTACTCAACCATTGATCCACATCCCTATCCCTATTTTGTGTCTTGTTTAGAGAGAGTCTCACTGAGTTGCTTAGTGCTGAGAATATACTATCATTTGTGCCCTAGTTAGTTCCCCATTAGGAGTTCTCATTGCTGGTGTCCAGCAACATTATCAACTTTCAGTCTCAGAAGGAAATACAACTCTTGATGAGGAATGGGATAGGAAGGGCTGCATCTGGGGAGGAAGGGAATGAGAGAAAATGTAACCAAAGACAAAAGAAGGAAGCTGTGGAGAATAGATCCCTTATAAGAGTGGAGCTGTGCCTTTGAGGAATGTAACCTTCATGAGTGTAAAGATGGGTTATAATCATAGTGACTACCTAGTACCCAATAGTACCCTCTACTGAGGGTACTGTATAGAACAGAAGTGTGGAAACAGGACCTGTGGTGTGTAACTCAGTGGTAGAACACTGGGGTAGCATGTGTAAAGCTCTGTGTTCAATCCCGTACCACCACAAGGGGGGCGGGGTTTTTATGAGAGGAGAAAACAGGAGGAAAAATTATAAATTGTGTGGCTTTGGTGACTATCAAGGAAAGATCGGTACTTATTTGAACCCTGGCCATTCTATTTTGCTGCCAAAGTCCCTATATAGCATTTTAAACTCTAATATGTGTGTGTGCCTTTGTCCCAACCATATTATTTCTGAGACTTTGAGGACAGTTAAACCTTTCTTTGAAGTGTTTAGAGATCTTTGATCTAGAATGACAAGGACTGTGAAGTGTTTAGAGATCTTTGATCTAGAATGACAAGGACTAGGTAGCCCTGGAGTGATGCCCAGAAACCTGGACAGCAATGTACTGACAAGTCTCCGGGGAAGAATACCTGCACTTATCCAGAAGTCAGAATTCTCGAATTGTAGACGTGCCTGTGACCTTAGAAAAGCAAGGTGTCTTCTTTTTTTTTTTTTTCAAACTAGGGATTGAGCCCAGGGGCATATTTTATCACTGAGCACATCACCAGTCCTTTCATACCTATGCGCGTGCGCGCACACACACATATTCTCACATACACCCAGCGGTGCTTAACCACTGAGCTACAGCCCTAGCCCTTTTTTTTTTTTTTTGGTACTGGGGATTGAACTCAGGAGCACTTGACCACTGAGCCACATGCCCAGCCCTGTTTTGTATTTTATTTAGAGACAAGGTTTCAGTTACTCAGTGCCTCGCTGTTGCTGAGGCTGGCTTTGAACATGCCTTTGTCCTGTCTCAGCCTCAAAAAATGCAGGGATTATAGGTGTGTACCACCGTGTCCAGCTCAGACCTTTTTATTTTTTATTTTGAGACAGGATCTAAATTGCTGAGGCTAGCTTTGAACTTGACCCTCCTGCCTCAGCCTCCAGGGATTGCAGGCATGCATGCCACTGTGCCCACCACAAAGTGTCCTTTTTAAGGAATGAAAGACAGTTGTTTCCACTTTGGTTTTTAGAAGTTGATTGAACACAGGCACACTTAATGATTACAGTCCTGAATTCCTGAATTTCTCTTCCCTAAGCTGTCTAATCCCAGAAGCCCCATAGAAGATTATGTGAAATCCCCCCACAAGAGTGACATTGACATCTCAGATAGAATGTGTCCCATGCCTCCTCCTGCATATTGTCTTACTTTGAAGGAATACTAACACATTTTAACATCAGCTCAAGCTAGACCTGTTTGGGGTAATAAACATGCCATAGCATTTAGGACTCTTTGGGTCTCCCTGTGCTGCGTTGTGTCCTCCTCTACACCCATGACTCAGAAGGTGAGCTTGGATTTCACATGGGCCCAAAGCTGCTCTCCAAGCTGAGCCACCCAGACTCGAATCTTCCATCCCCCTGTCTGCTTTTCCCCCCACAGGACCCTTTTGGAGAGAAACGAGGCCACTTTGACTACCAGTCCCTCTTGATGCGCCTGGGACTGATTCGTCAGAAAGTGCTGGAGAGGCTCCATAATGAGAACGCCGAAATGGACTCTGATAGCAGCTCGTCTGGGACAGAGACAGATCTGCATGGGAGCCTGAGGGTTTAGACCCTGCTCCCCTCTCCCCTCCCCCCACTTGAGAGTCCCAGCAGAGTCCCTTCCCCCCACCCCAGGGATGGAGAGGCACTGTGT
Organism: Xerus rutilus; assembly: GCA_028644305.1. Taxonomy (NCBI): domain Eukaryota; kingdom Metazoa; phylum Chordata; class Mammalia; order Rodentia; family Sciuridae; genus Xerus; species Xerus rutilus. The sequence goes on from CM053402.1 coordinate 22,770,137, forward strand.
ATCTCCCTCCAAACGTGATGTCATTCTGCAAGATGGCAAGAAGCAAGCAAGCTTGGATCCCAGGGTGTGGGAGTGGGGGGCTATTCCGATCTGACCACCTTGGCGCTGGAGCACCTGGGGCTGTGTTCATCCTGGATCAGGGCCAAGGTACCTTTACAGGATCACCTAGGACAAGGGTCTCTCAAAACAAAACAACAAACACACCTCTGCAGGGCCAGCTCCTTAGGGTTAAAAGACAAATTTCAGTTCCAAGAGGGAATGTGCCCAAATGATTTATGGGGGTATCTGGAAGGAAGCTTTGGGGTAGAGAGGGCTGTTTGTGACACTTAAGCAGTCTGGGTGGTTGTCTGTGTCTGTCTTCAGTCTTCAAGGAGGGCTTCCCATTGCCCTTTTCTTCCCTACATCCCCATTATTTCCCATGGGCCAGCATAATTTTGTTTTTCCTAATTTATAGTCACTGTTCTAGACAGACCAAAGAGAAAGAACAGTGGTGGAGTCTAGGCTGCTGATCAGTAAGCTTTACCTAGCACCTAAGCACCTTTCTCCCCTATCCCTCAATTCCTTGCCCTTTTAGGTTTCAGACAGAACTTAAACAGGACCAGGACTGAACTAGGTCTTGGTAAAGCCTGCACAGGCATCCTGAGAAACCGGAAGTACTGTGTGTTCCCGCAATCACTGATTTGAAAAGTTCCCAACACCGGCAGCTGCAGTGTGTATGGGATTAGAGCCACTACATAGAATAGTCTCTTAAAGATTTTCTTAAGTACTAGTCACAATGAGGACATTTTCTCTTAGGGGTGGGGTAAGCAGGGGAGACTGATGCTAGTCCTTATTGTATTTTGTTTGGCTGACCTTGTGTGTTTTCACCCCAGTCTGTAGTCCCCTACCTCACTTGAACCCCCAGGGATCTGTGGGGAGGAGTAGCCAATGGCAGAAGGGGATCTGGGCTGGGACTCTGGAGACTCCTTCCCTTCTCTTCCCTCCCCCTCCCAGCTGCTCTTTGTCACTGGCTCTGATGGGTGTTTGCCTGGCTGTTGCTTCTCTATTTGTATTTAGCTGCAGTGATCCTTTAACTGGTTGGCTCAGAAAAGTGTTCTAGGCGCCCTGTAATACTGGGCATCAAGGGAATTCATCCTTCCCCTTTTTGATGTGTTCTTCCCCTACTTCCAGATTCTTGCTGTTAATGGCCCCCCATGGAGTGTTGGTGATCCACGTGAAACAGGGCCCAGTCAGTATCCAGCCACAGGCAGAAGAGAGGATAAGGTGTACCTGCCCTTCCCACTGCTTTTAAGGTCTCTGCCTTATGGATATGGGACTCCCCTGGGAGGTGGGAGGCAGTAGGGGAGAACAGGGCACAAGAGAGCATCCTACTTTGAAGGGCAGGAAGCAGGAGGAACTGGGGAGTGGTACACTTGGGGAACAGAAGTTTATCTTGACTATCTGAATGCTATGTGTCTTCACATGGAGACTCAAAAAGGGACCCTACTTCCAATGCCCCTCTTCCATTCCCAGAGCTAGTCTAGGGCCGAGAAGAATGCCCTTGGTCTGTGGGTCCAGTGTTGTCTGTCATCCATCTAAGTGTTCCCACTTTGAAGTGACAATCTTCTCCTTGGCCCTGCCATGGGGCAGAGCATGTCTGGCATAGCAGCCTGACTTTTACGCCCTAATCTTGAGTTGAGGAAATATATGCACAGGAGTCAAAAGAGATGTCTTTATATCTGACTGTACATAAATGAATTTTTTTTTCTTTTTTTGGTGCAATAAAGTTTGTTTTGGCAGAAGGAGGAAGCGCCTGTGGGTGTGGGCGGGGGTTTCTGTCAAGGAAGAATGGGATCACCTTAACCACCACACTCAACTGGGCCTGGATCTGTTAGGAACTGTTCATTGAATTGTCTGGAACCTGAAGACTAAGGTGGCATGGTGGAGGCAGGACCACTGGTGATTAGTTCTCTATTAGGAAAGGAGGGGCTCTCCAAGGGTGGCTGTGGCTCTCGTAAAAGCTGTGGCAAAAGGCCAGTTTGGTCTCAGTGGCTTCCAAAAGCTTTGAGGATGAGCAATACTCTAACAGGCAGAAATAGTGATGTGCCCATGCTACCATTGATCCAGGAAGCATGTCAGCATGGAGAAACAACTGGATTTTTAATTTTCTAGTAAATGAGCAGTTCTGAAGAATTTAGCATTTAGACCACAAGGACTCTGGAAGCTGTAAAGTCTAGCCTTGCCTGTCATCTCCATCCTTGCTATAGTGGAGTCTTGCTTCCTGGGGCATAGGCTTTTCCTCTTGGCTGGCCACGTGTGTAGAAGGCATTGTACACACATTATGTTCTGCCTGCCTGTACTGTGCAAAGCAGTGATACGGGTAAGCGTGGGCTCTGGTTAATTAGGCCTACTCTTCAGTGCTCCTTAAGCTGATAGCCTCTGGTAAATTACTTTGGTTTGTCATCTGTGAAGTTAAGGATAACTACTTTTATTAATACTGCAAGGATTAAATGTGTATATAAAACAGTACAGGGTAGGTGTTCAGTAAAATTCCCACCACTGAGTTTAGAGCGACCTGGTAATTGGTCTAGGGAGAGAGCTAACAGGGAACTTAAGGACCAAAAACAGAGTGTTCCCTATTGTCTGATTCTCCTCAAATTTTCTTTCCTCCTGCTTAGCCACCACTTAACACTGACTTCGGTTTCCTTCACACTCAGAGTTGAACCTGTCATAACATAGATCCTCTACAGAGAAAGCTAGAAGAGACTAAATCAGACTGATTCACAAGGGTCTGCTAGTGTGTGATAAGGAACATGGAATAATGAAGAGTTCTGAATTAGAGTGGTGGTTTTATGGCTACAGAAAAACTAGACCCTGTAGCCAGGATATGGCCTGCATTCTGGGCCCAGCTCTTCCATGACTTTATAGATGACCTGCACAAGTCATTTTGTATGTGCTTGCTATACTTGTGTTACTCAGGTTCTCCTTACTGGATAAAGGAAGCTTCCTCCAAAAGAGATGCAATGTGAAGGCACTTTTAAAAAATAAAATATTGGGGGAAGAAAAAAACTTGGAACTTTTTTTATAAACAAAACTGTCCAGGTTTATTCACCAACAGGTCCTCCCTCTTCTTCCTGCCTGCTACTGTGCAACCCTCCATACTGAGTCAGGGGAGTGCTTCTCTGGCCTCCTCAGCTGTAATCTCCTGTGAATAGAGGTCAGTGAAGAGAGCTGGCAACCAGTAGTGGGCCTCCCCTGGGGCCTGCAAGTCCAGCCAGGCCAGCCCTTCCTTCAACAGGTGTTCCTGAAGGGAAAAGAAAGAATGGCTTGAGAGGGGAGGTTCCATGGGTAAAGTGTGGTAGCTAAGCAATCTCCAAATCTACTTTGGCTTCAGCAAGGTTTTCAAACCACCTCTACGTGCCTTCGCACATTTACACAACCAAACTGGGATGCTGTTTGGCCTCATTTGCCTGAAGTGTGAAAATATGCCACCAAGTCATTTGTGCTGCTAGTAAACAGATAGAGCCTGAGTAAAGTGGGATGTGGTGGGAAGAATGCAGGGCTCCAATATTTATGGCCTTGAGCAAATCACTGCTTCCATTCTCCCTGGAGAAAAATGGAAATCACTGTTCTAGCTGTGAGTCAACCTGCTGGGAAATATGAGGGACCACATTTATACTAGAATGGACTCACAGGTCCTATTCCTAAACTGGAAATATGCTCAAGATTGCCTGGTACTGATACCATAAGGCAGATATTTACATTCTCCCACTTTACAGATGAAAAGTCTAGATACTAAATTGCCTGGGTAAGGGAAAAGCTACTGAAGCCAGAGCTCCTACATTCTCATGCTGCTGCTTCCTCGTCACAACAACAGTCTTACATCAGTACCATTAATATATATAAAACTGTTATACAATATGCAATATATTGCTTAGTGCATACTTATAGATACATAATTATAAGGAGTAATTAATAACCTTCACTCTCTACTAGTTACTTCAGCAGAAACTATATTAAGCTCCTGACCAGCAACTCCAGGCTCAATATGTCCAAGAGATTAAGTGGGCACTGGTGGTTCCCCACTAGCAAGGAAAGCTGCTATTAGTGCACCCCAGGGTCAGAGGCCTGCCTTAACGAGTCTACCTTCTCAGTGCCATCAACAGAGAGATGATGGGCTTCTCCTAGGGTGGAAACTGCAGCCTTCGAGGCAAGAGTGAGCAGAGGAAGAATAGAGTTCCTGCCTGTGTGGAACCCACCTCCCAACCAGGAGCCCATCTTTTCTGGGCCATTCCAAAATCACATACCAGCACTTGGCGCGCTCGCTCCGTCTCCCATTTAAGACTGGCCTTGATTTCACTGACAGTCACGTACCCATTTTTCTGAAGGAAGGAGTGGGGACTGAGTCAGTTAAGAGTACACTCCCCTCGAGCCCAGCACCTGCCCAGGAGCAGCACACTTATCCAAACAGGAAGAGCTATCCTTGGGCCAATCCTGAGAGAGCATGGGAAAAGAATATTTGGAGTGACTTTCAAGATGATAGGGGTAGTTTCATGAGTTCAATCTTAAGACATGGGGTCCCAGGTACTAAGATATTGTCAGACATCCAGAGAATTTCTAAGATATTGTCAGACTTCTCTTCCAGAGAACTCTAGTGTATGCCAAGGGAAAATTCAGAATGATAACTGATAGGAAGGAATGGTGATAATCATTAGCTATTAATCTAAAATATTTAAATATTCAGCCCTTGCCCTGCCTCACCTTACCTGCCCCCTCCCCAAAGAAAGGCCCTTCCTTAGTTTTGTTTTACATTACAGAATTAAGGAAATGAACATGTCTTCCCTAAAATATATGATGGGGTTCTGGGAGAAGGTGGGATATGCTTCAGGCAACTAATGAATGAGAGGACTGGCAAACAAAATTAAAAATCTGTTTTGAAGAAGCCACAAAGTAGCTTAAGAGGACATCAGCGAGTCTGTCTACCCCAGGAACTTTAGTTGTCTGCATGTCTATCTACCTGACTAGACTGTAAGCTCCTCGAGAGCAGGGACTATATTGGACCTCTCTATATCTGTCCCACAGCCTAGCCCAGTGCTTTGCACTGTAGCTGCTCAATAAATGTCTGCTGAACGAGCACAAGACTGAGTAGTTCATCATAAGACAGTCTCTGCCAAAGACTTGAGCAGTGGGGAGAAAGAACAGCTCACACTCTGTCCAAAGGTGCACCATTACCTCTGCCAGCTGCAGCACCACGGTGTGATCCATATTGAGCTCAGCTGGAACTGACTGGATGAGGTAAGTACCGCCCACAGGGATGATGCCAAAGCCAGTGCCCAATGCCTTTAGTTTCTTGATGGCCCTGATCAGGTCGTCTCTGAGGTGAGGAAGAGCAGCTTAAAGACCCTTGGCAGATCAGACCTGACAACAATACAGTTTTAGCTCTGCCTGGGGCAGGGTAACCTGAGAGAAGAGTCAATCGGCACTCAGCTACGTCAGTAAAATGGCAGGTTAAAGAGCACCACATTGGTTCAATCCTCAGCACCACATACAAAGCAATAAAATAAAAATATATTGTGTCCATTTACAACTAAAAAATATTAAAAAAAAAAAAAAAAAGCCGGGCGCGGTGGCTCAAGCCTGTAATCCCAGCACTTAGGGAGGCTGAGACAGGAGAATTGCGAGTTCAAAGCCAGCCTCAGCAATGGCGAGGTGCTAAGCAACTCGGTGAGACCCTGTCTCTACATAAAACACAAAATAGGGCTGGGGATGTGGCTCGGTGGTCGAGTGCCCCTGAGTTCAATCCCCAGTACCACAAAAAAAAAAAAAAGAGCACCACATTGTGCTTGGACGCTGAAGGGAAATGGTACAGAAGTCAGATTGTACACTTAGTAGCAAACCATTCATTCCAACACCCAACAAAAGCAAATAATAGAATACATGACCAGTGTAACTCCACAGCATGTACAACCACAAGAATGGGAAGTCAAGCTGGGTATGGTGGCGCACGCATGTAATCCCAACACTTTGGGAGGCTAAGAGGAGAATCGCCAGTTCAAAGCCAGCCTCAGCAATGGCGAGGCACTAAGCAACTCAGTGAGACCCTGTCTCTACATAAAACACAAAATAGGGCTGGGGATGTGGCTCAGTGGTTGAGTGCCCCTGAGTTCAATTTCCAGTACCAAAAAATAAAAAATAAGCCTGCTGCAGCTCATCAGGAAATATGGATAAGTTAGCTGAAGACAATAGGGGGTAGTGTGAACTGTGGAGAATGTTATTTTATTTATTTATTTATTTTGGTGCTAAGAATTGAACTCATGGCCTTTTATATGCTAGGCAAGCATTGTAAAACTAAGCTACATCCCAGTCCTTTATCTGTTGGTGTTTTTTTATTTTTTTCTTCGTACCAGGGATTGAACTCAGGGGCACTTGACCACTGAGCCACATCCCCAGCACCATTTTGTGTTTTATTTAGAGACAGGGTCTCACTGAGTTGCTTAGCGCCTCACCATTGCTGAGGCTGGCTTTGAACTTACAATTCTTCTGTCTTAGCCTCCCAAAGTGCTGGGATTACAGGCATGCACCACTGCACCCGGCTCTCATCTATTTTTTGATGATTGCTATTAGGAAATTCCAGCCCAGCACTGCCAGATTTTCTGATTTCTCAATTGACAACAAACTTCAGAAAAACCCCACAAAACAAGTAGGTCGTATATCCAGCCCACAAACTGAAAGTTTATAAGCTCTGCCAAAGCCCAGAAATATATCACCTAACCAGCCAGGGAAAGAGAACTTCTAGGTGGATTGAAATGCTTTCTCCAACCCCTTAGAAGAGCAGATTCAAATTTGTCTTGCTGGGCATGGTGGCATATACCTTTAATCCCAGCAACCTGGGAGGCTGAGGCAGGAGGATTCGAGTTCAAGGCCAGACCCAGAAATTTAACCAGACTCTCAGCAACTTAGTGAGACTGTCTCAAAATAAGAAAAAAAATTAAAAGGAATGGGGATACATTCAGTGGTAATGTGCCATTGGATTCAATCCCCAGTAATCCCTGAAAAATACTATCTCAAATGCACTAGCTCACCTCCTTTTCATAGGAATTAAATTTGCAGTGACTATGGCTAATAATCTTGTCATCATTCCTGATCTTCATGATCTCCTTCTGGGATGGCTTTTTGGGAGCTATATCTAAAACAACCACTCATTTTTTATCAAATTGGACTCAAACATAGAGGCTTGTGAACCAGGCCAATGTACCCCATTATCTCACCCCCACCTCTACACCCAGCATTCCTAAGGGCCTACACCTGTCTCCTTGCTTCAAAAAATCTCAAAAGCCAGCCAGGCGCGGTGGCACAAGCCTGTAATCCCAGCATTTAGGGAGGCTGAGACAGGTGAATCGCGAGTTCAAAGCCAGCCCCAGCAACGGCGAGGCACTAAGCAGCTCAGACCCTGTCTCTACATAAAACACTAAAAATAGGGCTGAGGATTTGGCTGAGTGGTTGAGTGCCCCTGAGTTCAATCTCCAGTACCAAAAAAAAAAAAAAAAACCCCTCAAAAGCCATGTACATCCCAAGTTAAAAAAAGAAAGAAAAATGCTAATACTCCAAAATGTATACAAGTTGTAATTTTTTAGTTGCGACAATAATGTTTTCTTTGGCTCATTTTTGTTTTTTGCTTTTTTCTCCTATGGAACTGGGGATTGAATCCAGGGGCACTTAAACTGGATTAAGTGCTGGGTTAAGGGCTGAGCCATACCCTCAGGCCTTTTTTGTATTTTATTTAGAGAGAAGGTCTAAATTGCTGAGGCTGGCTTTGAATTTATCCTCCTCTTGCCTCAGCCTCCAGAGCTGCGGGGGAATAAGGCATGCACCACTGCACCTGGCCAAAATGGTATCTTTTTTTTTTTTTTTTTCAGTGCTGGGGATGGAATCCAGAGTCTCATACATGCTAAGGACATGGTCTAACACTGAGCTATATCCCCAGCCACCTTTTTTTAAAAAATAGGTCTCTGTAGTTTTCTAATATGAAAATATATTCTTTTCTGATCATACAGAGCAATGAAACAGTTTGTAGTTGGGCATGGTAGTGCAGCTTATAATCCCAACAACTTGGGAGGCTGAGGCAGAAGGATGGGAAATTTGAGGCCAGCCTCAGCATATCAGTGAGACTTTCAGCAACTTAGCAAGACTTTGTCTCAAAAAATATAAAGGGATATAATTCAGTGGTAAAGCACCTCTGGATTCAACCCCTAGTACTGAAAAATTAAATTAAAAAACAAAAACCAGTTCCTAAACTAGCCTATACATATGAGGAGTAGGGAGAAAAGATTTCCATCTAGGAGCTGGGCGTGGTGGCGCACGCCTGTAATCCCAGCACTTTGGGAGGCTGAGACAGGAGAATCGCGAGTTTAAAGCCAACCTCAGCAATGGCGAGGTGCTAAGCAACTCAGTGAGACCCTGTCTCTACGTAAAACACAAAATAGGGCTGGGGATGTGGCTCAGTGGTCAAGAACCTCTGAGTTTAATCCCCGGTACCAAAAAAAAAGAAAAATTTCCATCTAGGGCTGGGCATAGTGGCACATGCACATAATCTCAGAGACTAGGGAGACAGAGGCAGGAGGATGGCAAGTTTGAGGCCAACATCAGCAACTCAGTGAGGCCCTAAGCAATTTAATGAAACTCTATCTCAAATTAAAAAGGGCTAGGGATATTGCTCAGTGGTTAAGAGCTGCAGGGCTCAACTCCTGGTACCAAAAAAAAAAAATTTTTTTAAATAAACAAAGGATTTACATCTGACTTTAAAGATATCTACAAGGGGTTTTAAGGCAAGACCTACTGGCTGACATCCTGGGCGAACTTGCCCCTTCCTTTTAACACCTGTTGATGTAGTTCTTCCAGAGTTATCAGACCTGTTGGAGAGGGAGACAGAAAGCAGATGAAGAAATTACCTTTATGACTGCAATGTTCAGGGCGGTGTCTGTTTATAACCAATGATTTATAACTCGTTTTACATTTTGGGTTTTATTTTTCTTTTTAGGGGGGGCGGTATTGAAGATTGAACCCAGGAGCACTTTACCCAGTTTCTTAAAATTTTTTATTTTGAGACAAGAGTCTAAGTTGCTCAGGGCATTGCTAAATTGCTGAGGCTGACCTTGAACTTGTGTTCCTCAGCTTCAACTTCTTACATAGCTGAGATTACAGACATGTGCCATCACACCCAATTCAGATGACTTTTGTTTTTAATTAAATATTTTTTTAGTTGTCTACAGACCTTTATTACTTATTTATTTATATGCAGTGCTGAGAATTGAATCCGGTGCTAAGAATTGAACCCAGTGCCTCACACATGCTAGGCACATGCTCTACAACCCTAGCCCCATCAGATAACTATTTGTAACAGCACATTTTAAGGAATACAGACTCAGCTGGCATCCCTAAACCTCAAACAGGCAGTGCAGGCCTATAGTTACTAATGAAAAAATGATAATCCAGATGCATCATACATCATGGAACAAAACCTACTTCCTACCTCCCTCCTACTTTCTGTAATGATCCAGGGCTGGATCTTTCTAGCCAAAGATCTTTAGAGAATAGAGACAATCAGCCAGGTGCAGTGGCACACGCCTATAATCCTAGCAACTTGCAAGACCGAGACAGGAGGATCACAAATTTGATGCCAGCATCAGCATGTCAGGAAGACCTGTCTCCAAAAAAAAAGAAAGAAAAGGCACTTGGGATGTAACTGAGTTGTAAAGCACGCATATGCTAGAAAAAGGAAAAGGGAGTGGCGTGGGCAGGGGAGGGGGTAGAAATGATCATTTAGGTAATTCTAGTTACCCTTGGCTGTGGAGACATGCCATGGATTCAACTGCAAAAGACAGCTAAGATGTATCTCAAGACCTTGCAGGTTTGCAGACTACAGGATGGAAAAGATAATCTTTTGAGGGTTTCTCCTCAGAGAAGTTCAAAGCCCAATCCACAGAACCTGACCACTGCCCTCACCTCCATTCCGGTGCTTTAGAGCCAGGCACACTTCGATAATCTGGACGCCCAACTCATAATAGAAGTCCCCCACGCCCAGCATCTCAGACCAAAATCCTTTTCCAGCTATAAGAGAGAAAAACAAAAGCTAAGTTATTCATTAATTTTCATCCTTTCTGTTCTTCCAACAGTAAATTGAAAGACCTATTCTGCAGGAAATCTTGTTGCCTAGCTTTAAGTGTTGCTCTACATGCTACTGAAGACCCTCTGTGACAACCTGCCTCTTGAGAACTCCTGCTCAAAAACAGGCACAGACAAGCTGGGCGCGGTGGCTCAAGCCTGTAATCCCAGCACTTAGGGAGGCTGAGACAGGAGAACCACGAGTTCAAAGTCAGCCTCAGCAATGGCAAGGCACTAAGCAACTCAGTGAAACCCTGTCTCTACATAAAACACAAAATAGGGCTGGGGATATGGCTCAGTGGTTGAGTGCCCCTGAGTTCAATCCCCAGTACCAAAAAAAAACCAAAAAAAAAAAAAAAAGCCGGG
>CM053402.1:22781142-22800288 GCA_028644305.1 Xerus rutilus
AAATAAATAAATAAATAAAACAGGGAAAATGTCATTGAAACAATTAAAAAACAAAAAACACCTCCACTACAGATGATTCAAGGGAGAATCATGGACCCTGGCTACTCAGTCTGCACTCCAGTCTTTCCATTTCTCCAGCAGAATAGGCACTAGAGATGACATCCGCTGGATCTTCTTACAGGCCCTTCTAATGGGTTAGAGGGTACCCCAACGATGGTGATGATAAGTAAATAAGCTTCTGTTCCTGAGAGCCCTATGAGGACACCAGACCCCTACAATTTCTTACAGGCCAGAGGATCCACTCCAATGGTTGCACACATGTCCTGGAACTGCACCCGAAACTCAGGATTCTTCCTTATCTCCTGCTTGTGCTTGCTGGCAAATTCCTCCAGGTTGGTCTTGAACATGTCCAACTGTTTGGACATCTGTTGGAAGGACAAGGAGCTTAGGAGCAGCCCAGATGATAACTAGCTGCCCAAAATAAGCCCCTGGCCAGTGGCAGGGGAAAAGCTGAAATAACCTGTCTCCTTGAGGCCTACCATTATGCTGTTTACTGTCTCCTCTTTTTATCCCTGCTTCTCCTAGACAGTTGTCAGCAGAAGTAAGATGTGGTACTTTTTCCTCAAGTCAAAACTACACATTTTTTCATGTATCCCTGGTTTTAAAATCAGGAAGCATCCAATAATAACCAATATGCATGTCTAATGTGATGTTTCTTTTCTCCTTCCCCCCCAAAATTGTTAATACATTGGAAGTGTATCTAATAATCCATTTTGTCTTCAAAATAAAGGAATGCAGTGTTTCCACAGTGGGAAATCTTCAGCCACTACTGAAAAAGCCAGGTAGGAAAAAATGAAGCCTGGCATGATTTAGGACTGTAGTGGTTATTTAACCTGAGTCATAGATCTCCTTGGAAATCAACTCCACATAAAGAAATGGGGGGGTGGGAGCAGCTGAATATCAAAGCAAACACAATAAGGTTTGTGGATTCTATAGATTTTTATTTGTGTTACTCCCTCTCTCTTTCCCTAATTAACAAAGATTATCTCTCCCCAGCCCCATTTTTTTTTTTTTTTCTGGTGCCAAGGGCACTTAACCACTGAGCAACATCCCCTGACCTTTTAAATTTTTATTTAGAAACAGGGCCTCACTAAGTTGCTGAGGCTGGCTTAACTTGCAACCCTCCTGCCTCAGCCTCCCAAGCCAGTAGAATTACATGTATGCCCCACTACACCTGGCACAAAGACTATCTTCTATCCTACCAAAAATAACCATTCCTGGCCCAATATTTCCTCATCTGCAACATAAAACTATCAGAAACTGTGCACAGTGGCACATGCATGTAATTCCAGCTACTTGAAGGCAGAGGCAGGAGAATCACAAGTTCAAAAGCCAGCCAGAGCAACTTAGCAAGGCCCTAAGCAACTTAGTAAAACCCTGTCTCAAAATAAAAAATAAAAAGGACTGGGGATGAGACTTGGTATAGCATATAGGTTCAACATGTTCAAGGCCTTAGGTTGGATCCCAGCACAAAAAACAATAAAGTAAAAGCCCCAGGGACTTGGGGTTGTGGCTTAGTGGTAGAGCACTTGCCTAGCATGTGTGGGACACTGCATTCGATTCTCAGCACCACATATAAATAAAGGTCCATCAACATCTAAAAAATATTAAAAAAAAAAAAAGTAAAAGCCTCAAAAGACTTAAATAGCTCTATAAGCCAAGCATGGGGGCACATACCTGTAGTCCCAGCTACTCCGGAGATTTAGGTAGAAGGATCACTTTAGCCCAGGCATACAAGACCAGCTTGGGCAACAGAGCAAAACTCCATCTCAAAAAAATAAAAAAATAGCTCTTCCACTTACAACCAACCCATATAACATTGGATAAATTACTTAATGTCTCAATGTTCTTAATTCTAAACTAAGAATAACTGAGTTCTTTCTTTATAGGTGTGAATGAAATCTGAGTTGTCAGAATCAAAATGGAATCACTGTGTCCCTACCCCCAAAATAGTAAATAAAGCTGGGAGCCTGTGAAGGAAGGGTTCTTAGATTCATCTATAGATTCACACACGACTGCATGATTGAAACTATCACAAAAGGTTGTCAGAACCACAAGCTTGCACAGAAGCCACTACAAACTACTTCTACAAAAACATCTGCCCAACAGCTGTCTGTTCAACCTCAGACTGACACCACTCTTGTTATTAATCATTGTGACCAAGACTATTGTTTCAAAATATAGGATGTAATCCTCTTCATTTTCATCTTTAAAAACTTCCCTTTGGAGCCGGGTGCGGTGGCTCACGCTTGTAATCCCAGCACTTAGGGAGGCTGAGACAGGAGAATCGCAAGTTCAAAGCCAGCCTCAGCAATGGCGAGGCACTAAGCAACTCAGTGAGACCCTGTCTCTACATAAAAAAACACAAAAAATAGGGCTGGGGATGTGGCTCAGTGGTCGAGTGCCCCTGAGATCAATCCCCAGTACCCAAAAAAAAAAAAAAAAAAAAAAAATGATATAAAAGGGGCAGGGGGTGGGGATGTAACTCAGTGATTGAGTTCCCTGGGTTCAATTCCTGGTACCAAAACAAAGAAAAAAAAAACTTCCCTTTGGCTCAGTCTCTTTGTATATGCCCATAATTAACCGTGGCATGTATACTTCTAATGCAATGCTATTCCCAATAAGTATCAATATTCTTTTTTTAAATTTTTAATAACTTTATTTGTTTATTTGTATGTGGTGCTGAGGATTGAACCCAGGGCTTCATGCATGCGAGGCAAGCACTCTACCACTGAGCTACAATCCCAAGTATCAATATTCTTTGGAGAATCTCATTGATTTACGTACTTACTTACTTACTTACTTACTTATTTATTGGTACCGGGGATTGAACTCAGGAGTACTTACTTACTTACTTATTTATTTATTGGTACCGAGAATTGAACTCAGGAGTACTCAACCACTGAGCCACATCCCCAGCGCTACTTTGTGTTTTATGTAGAGACAGGGTCTCACTGAGTTGCTTAGCACCGCGCCATTGCTGAGGCTGGCTTTGAACTCGTGATTCTCCTGTCTCAGCCTCCCAAACTGCTGGGATTACAGGCTTGCACCACCGCACCCGGCTTGATTTTTTTTTTTAATTTAGGTTGACATGGGATTTTAATGAGGATTGAACAAGATGGCATACGTAAAGAAGTAGACAAGGGCTGTGGATGTAGCTCAGTGGTAGAGGGCTACCCTATCATGTACAAGACTCTGGGTTCAATCCCAGCACCAAAATAGAGACAAGTGCCTAGAACCTTATAAGCATTCAATCACGCAAAGATGTGCACTAGTATTATTAGCAAGTCGCCTAAAAAAATCACAACAGCCCAGAAATCCCGATTTGCCAGACACCCTACTTTTACTTCAATCTAAACAATGTAGTTTACATCAAAGGTGTCCTGTACAGCCCTGTTACGTCTCCCTTCCTGCCTGAAGCCCTCCACTCACTCACCTGGGCCAGCTGGTCCTCTGCCAAGACAGTCCCTCGCTCCTTATACTTGGCCTGTCAGACAAAGAAACCAGCATGAGCTGAGTAAGTGGACGGTGGGGGCTCCCACTTTTGCTGCCTCAGCTGAAGCATGAAAAGAAAAAGGTCTCTCTTTAAAGTGTTTTTAACAAGAAGGACAGGGTGAGGGAATAAGAGTCGTGGTCAAACTGGAAAAGGCGAAAATGGTCAAACTGGGAAAGGCGGAAAAAGACTGGTGGACCTGGGGATGTTGACAGGTCAATCCATCAGGAGCTAGAGAGGCTCAGTACCCCAGCGCCCAAGAAGCCCGTCTTAGCGGCGAGGCGATGTAAGCGTACAGAACTCCGCACTGGGAGAATTCAGTCTCTCGCGAGATAAGGGTAGGCTGGGGATCGGTCTCTTCGCCCTCACCTCCGCAAGCTTCTTCTTGGCGATGGCGCCAGCTCCCACGCCGCGGCGATGCATCCCGGCCCTGGGCCCGCAGGCCGCCCCGTTGCCGGGACTCCTGGTCTCCTCGTCCCGGATTCCGCCACCCGGTCCCAACGCGGAAGCCCGGGCAGCGCGTCATCCGAGCGCGCCGGAAGTCACGCTCTCACTTCCTCCGCGGGGCCAAGGGTCTCCCCATGCTAAGGTCCCGGGCCCCTCTTTACCCTGGTGGCAAAACTCCGCAAGTCCACGGTGGCAGCTAAAGGTTGGCGAGGGTCGGGACGAAAATCCCGACCACTGTCGTATTACTCTTCGCCTCCTGCGCCCGTTGCCGTCTCAGGTCCTGGTATTCCCGCAACTACCACTCTACTGCCAGGAGGTCGATAAATCCTCCACTTGACTTTTTTTTTTTAATAGCTGTAAAAGTTATAAATGAACTGTTTGTTTTGCGATGCTGGGAGTCTAACCCAAGGGCGCTTTCCAGTAAGCTACATCCCCAGCCCTTTTTATTTTTTGAGGCAGTGCCTCGCTCAATTGTTAAGGCTGGCCTCCAACTTCTGACCCTACTTGCTTCAGCCTTCTGAGTCCTTGGGAGTATTACATGAGTGCGCCCGGTTTCAAGAAATACTCCATATCTACCTATTGTATGCCAGGCACTATGTTGACCTTCCAAGGTTCCATTGTGAGCAAAAGCCAGAAGCCATTCCACTCTGCTGGAACTTAACCTGTTGGAATCTCATGCAGAAATTCTGATTTGGGCCGGGGCGCGGTGGCTCACACCTGTAATCCCAACACTTAGGGAGGCTGAGACAGGAGAATCGCGAGTTCAAAGCCAACCTCAGCAACTGCGAGGCGCTAAGCAACTCAGTGAAACCCTGTCTCTACATAAGACACAAAATAGGGCTGGGGATGTGGCTCAGTGGTTGAGTGCCCCTGAGTTCAATCCCTGGCACCAAACAAAAAAAAAACAAATTCTGATTTGGGAGGACTTTACAGTTAACTTATTTCTGGAGTCAGATTGCTTGGCGCCATAGCTCAGTTCCAGTTCATACAATTCAGTAACTCAAAGCAACTTCTTTATTTCTTGTGTTTCATTAACTGCAATTGTAAAAATAGAATAACACATAAGTGAGTTGTGAGGACAGTAACTAATAAACCACTTAGTACAATGCCCAGCACAAAAGTAAGTATTATTATTCATCATCTGGGGTGGAATCTGTCTTTTTTTGTGTTTAGAAAGCTGCATAAGTGACTTTGATAGCGTTATTGAATTTAACAAGGAGCTATTGGAAGATCCTTTTTGTTCCTATTGAAACAGTCACACTATGTTGCTTAAGCTGGTATTGAACTGTTGGGTTCAAGTGATTTCTCCTGCCTCATTCCAGTACTGAAATGACAGGCATAGGCCACCTTGCCACCCATGGAGAACGCTAGGCCAGGGAGTAATAAGATCAAATTTTTTAATCAGGCACTGTGGTAAATTCTTGTAAACCTAGCGATTGGGAAGCTGAAGCTCTAGAAGGGACAAAAGTTTGAGTCCAACTTGAGCAATTTAGTAATCCCCTGTCTCAAAATGGGGGATGGGCTGGGGATGTAGCTTTAAAGTACTGCATCCCTAGGTTCTATCCCCAGTGCTACCAAAAAAAGAGAAAAAAGCCCGGCGCGGTGGCACAAGCCTGTAATCCCAGCACTTAGAGAGGCTGAGACAGGAGAATCGCGAGTTCAAAGCCAGCCCCAGCAACGGCGAGGCGCTAAGCAACTCAGTGAGACCCTGTGTCTAGATAAAACACAAAATAGGACTGGAGATGTGGCGCAGTGGTCAAGAGCCCCTGAGTTCAATTTCCAGTACCAAAAAAAAGAGAGAGAGAGAAAAAAAAAACTTGGCCTTAGTCAACTGATAAAATTATAAAGATTGTAAATGACTGTTTTCAATTCTAGAGTTGAGCAACTCTTCATCCTGTAAAATAAACTGTTGCTGATGGTCACAGATAATGAGGTTGGTTTTACAGACAGAAGGGATTGAAGAAAGCAGAAGCAAAAATAAAAAGCAGATTGGACTGGGTGTGGTGGCTCATGCCTGCAATCCCAGCTATTTGGGAGGCTGAGGCAGGAGGATCATGAGTTCAAAGCCAGCGTCAGCAAAAGTGAGGTGCTAAGCAACTCAGTGAGACCTAGTGCCCCTGAGTTCAATCCGCCGTTACCCATCCCCCAAGAAACGCAGATTGGTCATTTCAAAGTCATTTTTCTTGTAGCCAAGTGTGGAGGTAAGGCAGAGGGAGGCTGGCATAGTGTTATAGGCTTGTATTCACAGAAACACCGGAGGCTGAAGCAGGAGAATCTCAAATTCAGGCCGGCCTGGACAACTTAGTGAGACCCTCTCTCAAAACAAAAAGGGCTGGTGATATAGTGCAGTGGTAGAGTGCCCTGGGTTTAATACCCAAGATTGTACAGTGGAAAAAAACAAGAAGAGGAAGAAGTGAGAGGAGAAAGAAGGAGAAGGAGAAAACAAAGGATTAAAGCAGAGGGAACTTCATTATCAGGCCAAGTAAACCTGGCCTGCTGGGGAGTTTTGGCTACTATCAGCTTAATCCTGATTTATTAGGTCAGATAAACAGCTTAGTTTCTCCTCAGTAATATAAAACTTTATCATGAGCAACTCCATTTTAATTTTTAGCTTGTTTGTTGGAACCTAATGCACGAGTTTAGTCCAAAACAGTGGCCTCCTGTAATTTTTATTTGGGAGGGGTACTAGGGACTGAACCCAGGGGTATTTAACCACTGAGTTACATCTCCAGCCTTTTTATTTTTTATTTTGAGACAGGGCCTTGCCAGATGGCTGAGGCTAACCTCAAACTATTGATCCTCCTGCCTCAGTTTCCCAAGTTGCTGGAATTACAAGCATACACCACTGTGCCCATTTGGCCTCCTGTAATTTTTTTTTAATATTTTTTTAGTTGTTGATGGATCTTTATTTTTATTCATTTATTGTTTGTATGTGGTGCTGAGGATCGAACCCAGTGCTTCACGCATGCTAGGCAAGCGCTCTACCACTGAGCTACAGCCCCAGCCCCTGGCCTCCTGTAATTTTGACTGAATCCTCTTCATCTACACATTCTGATTTCATATCCTCATACTCTTATATCAATCCAAACACAGAAACACAGTCCCTCAGGTGTTTACTAACCACCTAGACTACCTGCTTCCTCCCTTACTCCCTGACTCCCATTGTATGACTCCTAAATTATACACACTCACCCCTTCTCTCACATTCATGCCCTCATTTAATTATGCATGCCCTCAACTATACATTCAATCCCTTAGATACAGTCACCCTAGTCTACCTTAAACAGAGTTGCTCTTCCCTTTATTCAGATACACTCTTTCCTTTTATAATGTTAGAAAGTATACTGACCAGTACTATATGCTGGTCAATGTTTAACAACCACCTCTCCAGGCTGGGAGGGGAGAAATCTGATTTGTAGCCTTTGCCAATACCTATGATGCAAATACCCTGACCATGGCCAGTTTCAAGTTATCAAAGGTTTCACAACCTGTTCACAGAATTCCAGAGGATTTAACACTGGATCTTCCAAACCCTCTGCTCCAGCACACCATTGAATGTTAACTATCCCTGATATCCTCACTTGCTTTAAGTGACTCGACCTTGTGGCAGGGTGGCTGCATGCATTTTTAATTTTCTACCTTAAAAAGGCAGTGAAGTACACAATTAACATCTATTATTTACTTTAAAGGGTTGTGATGAGATGCTTTTGGTTTTGTTTTTGTTTTGTTTTAGTACAGTGGGTTGAACATATCCCCAGTCTGTTTTTCTTTTGGGGAGCTGGGGGCAATCAGGGATTGAACTCAGGGGCACTTGACCACTGAGCCACATCTCCAGCCCTATTTTGTATTTTATTTAGAGACAGTGTCTCACTGAGTTGCTTAGCGCCCTGCTTTTGTTGAGGCTGGCTTTGAACTTGTGATCCTCCTGCCTCAGCTTCCCAAGCCCGGCTTCCAGTCTGTTTTTCATTTTGAGAGACAGGCTCTCACCAAGTTGTCCAGGCTGAGAGAGAGAAAGGAAGAAAGAAAATATGATGTTTATGAAATGTTTTTTGAGCCAGGAGGGTAGGTGCAGGCTTGTGATCCCAACTACTCAGGGAGGCTGAGGCAGGAAGATTGCCAGTTCAAGGCCAGCCTGGGCAATTTAGTGAAACTCTTTCTTAAAATTTTTTTTTCTTAGCCGGGCGTGGTGGCTCACGCTTGTAATCCCAGCACTTAGGGAGGCTGAGACAGGAGAATCGCGAGTTCAAAGCCAGCCTCAGCAACGGCGAGGCGCTAAGCAACTCAGTGAGACCCTGTCTCTACATAAAACAGGGCTGGGGATGTGGCTCAGTGGTCGAGTGCCCCTGAGTTCAATCCCCGGTACCAAAAAAAAAAAAAATTTTTTTTCTTCACAATGCTTGGCTCATAATAAATAAGAACACTGTACAGCACCACATAAAAATAAATAATATAAAGGTATTGTGTCCATATACAACTAAAAATATATTTTAAAAAAAATTTTAGCATTATGTGGTGGTACAGGCCTGTAGTCCTAGCTACTCTGGAGGCTAAGGTGAGAGGATCGCTTCAGCTCAGATGTTAGGGGACAGCCAGGGCAACATAGCCAAACTCCCAGCTCAAAAAATAAGTACAAATAAAATATATCCTCTTGTAACAGGGGTTCACTTGATGGTTTGGCTATATTCTGTGGCTTTGAAATGTATGCCGTTTTTTTCTTTTCCAAATCTTTTCCCTAAACTTCTCCTCCCTGATCTCCTTTTCTCTAAACTTCTCCTCCCAGATCTTCTTTTCCCCAACTTCTCCTTTCTGATCTCTCCTCCCTAATCTCATTTTCTCTGAATCACCTCTGTAAAAGCCCCTTGTTTCTCCTTTGCTAGCAAAGCAAGAAACCTTTCTTTTCTCTCAAGACCTTGTCTTCACTTTTGGATTGGAGTTTGAGGACGAGGACCGAGGTTTCACTTACACTCTGAGCAGAGGTGTGCCCTAAATCGTATGTGTTCCAGATAAGGAGCTGTAGGAGTTTAGAGGAAAGGAAATCAAAAGAAAATCAAGAATATTAGAGCCAGCCTCAGCAACGGCGAGGGACTTATAGGAATAATCGAATCGAGAATTGAATCCAGAGTATCCAGAACCCAATGTGCCACACCTGCTAGGCAAGCAGTCTACCACTGAACCACAACCATAGCCCCGATGTGTGGATTCCTAACAGTTTGCTCACTTCCTTCACCTTGACTACCACCACCCTGATGTAAGCCATTATCATTTCTTCCTGAAATATTGTAAGAGCCTCTGATTTTTGCTTTCTTTTCCACTTCATCCCCCACTCATTTCAATATAATCCTCTTTGTTTTAGTAATGATTATTCTATAATGTAAATGGTCCTCTCAGACATGCCCTTCCTTAAAATCTTTCAAGAACTTTAAATTTGCTGGGTGCGGTGGTACCATCTATAATCTCAGCAATTTGGGATGCTGAGGTGGGAGGATCCCAAATTCAAGGCCAGCCTGGACAATTTAGCCAAACCCTGTCTCAAAATAAAAAGGGCTGGGGAGCCGGGCGTGGTGGCTCACGCTTGTAATCCCAGCACTTAGGGAGGCTGAGACAGGAGAATCGCGAGTTCAAAGCCAGCCTCAGCAACGGCGAGGCACTAAGCAACTCAGTGAGACCCTGTCTCTACATAAAACACGAAATTGGGCTGGGGATGTGGCTCAGTGGTCAAGTGCCCCTGAGTTCAATCCCTAGTACCAAAAAAAAAAAAAAAAAAAGGGCTGGGGAAGCATTATGTGGTGGTGCAGGCCTCTAGTCCTAGCTATTCTGGAGGCTAAGGTGGTAGCTTGGTGGTAGAATACTTGCTTAGCATGAGAGAGGTTCTGGGTTCAATCCCCAGTAGTACTACAAAAAAAAAAGGTTAAGTTCTGTTAGGTGTGGTGGCACATGCCTATAGCTCCAGTTGTTCTGAAGGCTGAAGCAGGAGGGTCACTTGAGCCCAGGAGATCAAGACCCATCCAAGCCACAGAGGGAAACCCTAAAATGTCAGAGCCAGGCACAGTGGTGAACACCTATAATCCCAGTGACTCAGGAGGTTGAGACAGGAGGATTGCAAGTTTGAGGCTGGCTTTAGGCAATTTAGCAAGACCCTGTCTTAGAATAAAAAATAAATAAAAAGTCCTGGATGTCAGGTAGGGTGGCACACACCTGTAATCTCAGTGATCTAAGAAACCCAGGAAGGAGACTCACAAGTTTATAGGCAGCCTGAGCCATTTATCAAGGCCCTAAGCAACTTAGCAAGACAATAAAAACTACAGGGGATATGGCTCAGTGGTAAATCACCCCTGGTTTATTGAATCCCCAGTACCAAAAGCAAAACAAACAAACAAAAAAACACTCAGGCAGCTGGGCGCGGTGGCTCACGCCTGTAATCCTAGCACTTAGGGAGGCTGAGACAGGAGAATCTCGAGTTCAAAGCCAGCCTCAGCAATGGCGAGGCGCTAAGCAACTCAGTGAGACCCTGTCTCTACATAAAACACAAAATAGGGCTGGGGATGTGGCTCAGGGGTCGAGAGCCCCTGAGTTCAATCCCCGGTATCAAAACAAAACAAAAAAAAACACTCAGGCACCATGGCAGAATGCCATGCTCTCAGTGACTAGGGAAGGCTAAGGCAGAAAGATCCCATGTTTAAGACCAGCCTGGAAAATTTAACTAGATTGTCTCAAAATAAAAGAACTTGGGATGTAGCTCAGTGGTAGAACATGCCTGGGTTCAATCCCCTTATGGGGGTGGGTGTGGGAAGGGAGATTAAGGTATCTGTCTGTTGCTGGACTTGAAATTGGGACAAGCATTGTGTCCATTCCCTTCACTGCCATTTGTACATACAGTATTTAGCATAGTCCTTGCCTATGTTGTTTCCAATAAGTGTATATAGAATGAATAGATGAATTAACAGATGTGTGTCCCTTTTCATTGGGAGGCGCAAACACACAGATGCCCACAAACACAACCTGTTAGTGCTCAGTTGACATTTGAATGAATTTTCCCAATGGGCACAATGATTTATTTCAGCTTACACTTTATTCGTTTGGTTTCTCTTGGGGATTCTGGAGTAGGGCGGAAGCAGGGGCTGAGTAAGTGAAGGGCAGAGTCCAATCCTGAAACTGGGTTTGGTCAGTCACTGAGACCTGGGAGAGTGGAGAAACAAGAGGAGGGGGTGGAGGGGAGGGTCATTACCAGCTAGGAGTCAGCTCAGCAAGTTTATTATCCTGGCATCCAGCCACAGCCAAATCATTCCTACCTTCAAATGACCTTTTTAATAAATAATCAAAATAATTCACAAAACTACAGAGACAGTTACCCACCTTCCAATGGAGATTTTCTCATATCTCTTTACTATTAGGTTGACCACATTCCCTTTTCCCATTTTACTCTCTGGCAAATGCTTTCCCAGATTCACCCCTTCCATCCCTTCCCAGTTTCCCAGTATTAAAGTCTGATGTTGTTCAGTTTCTATACCTTGCTTGGTGTCTGCCTATTGGATAGATGTCCTGTCTCATCCTTAGGTGCCTGAGTCTGTAATCTTTTTTTTTTTTTTTTTTGGTACCGGGGATTGAACTCAGGGTCACTCAACCACTGAGCCACATCCCCAGCCCTATTTTTTTTGTGTGTGTTTTATGTAGAGACAGGGTCTCACTGAGTTACTTAGCACCTCACCGTTGCTGAGGCTGGCTTTGAACTCGCGATCCTCCTGTCTCAGCCTCCCAAAGTGCTGGGATTACAAGCGTGAGCCACCACGCCCAGCTGCCTGAGTCTGTAATCTTTAGTCCCTTTCTCTGGGACCGAATATATAGACTACAAGGATTTTCTAGCTGGTAACCATCAGTATCTACAGAACAGGGCAAAGGGCCTCCAACTACAGGGGTGTCCATCACTGAGAATGTGTCATGGCCCCAGGATCCAAGGGAAATCTGAGAATAGGGATGGGCAGCTGAGCTCAGTGAGGGAACTAGGACATGAGGACGATGAGAGGGAAATCCCAGTAGTAATGACAACTGCTAATACTTCTCAGCTCTTATTACTCCTCACATGTGGTCCTTGGCTCATTACTTACATTATCTTATATAAAGTTTACCATAGTTCCATTAAATGATCCCCCCATTCCATCCCCAAACACATACTAGGCAAGTGCTCTAGCACAGAGGTACACATCAGCCCCCATTAAATGGTTTAAATAGCTCACATTTTAACTAAAACACTGAGGTTCAAAAAGGCTAAATAATTTCCCAATGTTTATTGGGGCAGAGATCTGAATAAGGGCTGGGGTGTGGTTAGCATTCCCCAGGCCCTGGATTCCATCCCTAGCACTTGGGGTGCGGAGATCTGAATTCATATGTAACCCAGAAGCTCAAGCTTCTAACCACTGTGCAACATGCCCAAAGCCACTGTACTCCCCAACCTGAGTCTGCAGAGCTCTGTCTGGTCCACCATCCAGGCCAGCAGCTTTTGAATCAACAACTCCTTTAGTAGATCTTCATTGCAGGGGTTCTTGGGTGGGGAGCTGCAAGAAGACAGCATGTGGGAGCTTGCTTGAGTCTAGGCCTCACCCAGAGAGAGCAAACACAGGACCTGGGACCCCAAGGAGGCTTTGGAAGTGGGCACAGAGCCAACACAACTGCCTCTTGGTTAGCTCTGCTCTCAGATCCTGAGCCTCCTTTCCACCTGCCCCACTCAGCTCTGCCTGCCTGGGCAACAGGAGCTCTTCGGTATAAGCAAAGTCAAACAAGAATCTACTGCAAAGCCAAGCATGGTGATGCATGTCTGTAATCCCAGCAACTAGGGAGGCTGAGGCAGGAGAATCACAAGTTTGAGGCCAGCCTCAGCAATTTTTCAAGACCTTATCTCAAAATAAAATATAAATAAAAAGATGGGATGTAGCTTAGTGGCAAAGCATCCCTGAGTTTAATTCCCAGTACCCAAAAAAGAAACCTGATGGTGCAAACCAGGTATGGTGGTGAACCCCTGTAATCCCAGTGGCTTAGGAGGCTGAGGCAGAGGCAGGATTGCGAGTTCAAAGGCAGCCTTAGCAATTTAGCAGGGCCCTAGCAACTTAGCAAGACCCTGTCTGAATAAGCGCCCCTGGGTTCAGTCCCTGGAAGGAAGGAACCTACTGCAAGATAGCCAACCTAATCCGGGCACGGTGGCTCAAGCCTGTAATCTCAGCACTTAGGGAGGCTGAAACAGGAAAATCGCAAGTTCAAAGCCAGCCTCAGATAGCCGGGCGAGGTGGCGCAAGCCTGTAATCCCAGCACTTAGGGAGGCTGAGACAGGAGAATCGTGAGTTCAAAGCCAGCCTCAGCAATGGCAAGGTGCTAAGCAACTCAGTGAGACCCTGTCTCTACATAAAACACAAAGTACGGCTGCGAATGTGGCTCAGTGGTTGATTGCCCCTGAGTTCAATCTCCAGTACCAAGAAAGAAAAAAAAATAGCCTTAACCACATAATATTTGCCGGGCGCGGTGGCTCACGCCTGTAATCCCAGCACTTAGGGAGGCTGAGACAGGAGGATCGCGAGTTCAAAGCCAGCCTCAGCAACAGCGAGGTGCTAAGTGACTCAGTGAGACCCTGTCTCTACATAAAAAAAACACAAAATAGGGCTGGGGATGTGGCTCAGTGGCCAAGTGCCCCTGAGTTCAGTCCCTGGTGCCAAAAAAAAAAAAAAAAAAAAAAGCCAGCCTCAGCAACGGCAAGGCGCTAAGCAACTCAGTGAGACCCTGTCTCTACATAAAACACAAAATAGGGCTGGGGATGTGGCTCCATGGTCGAGTGCCCCTGAGTTCAATCCCCAGTACCAAAAAAAAAAGATAGCCAACCTACATTTAATGCATCCCAAAGATGGTAGGTTCCCTGTGGGACATTCACTCTTTATGTCTCACATTCCTCACTATCTCAGAGAGCAAGTAGCTGATTTCAAGGGACTGGGCTTGGGAGGAGTCCCCCTATTTCCCAGTCTTCCTGAGAGTTGGCAGGGAGAAGTGGAGAGTCCACATCCCGAGGTCTCCCCTTCCTTGTCTTTCCTTGACTTGTGAAACTGTGTACACTAGTCATGGATCTTAGAAACT
This sequence comes from Xerus rutilus, assembly GCA_028644305.1. Lineage (NCBI taxonomy): Eukaryota > Metazoa > Chordata > Mammalia > Rodentia > Sciuridae > Xerus > Xerus rutilus. The sequence goes on from CM053402.1 coordinate 22,795,253, forward strand.
GTGCCCAAGAGATAGGAGTGTAGCTCAGGTAGAACACTGACCTAGCATGTGCAAGGCCCTGGGTTTGATCTCCAGCACTGCGAAAAAGAAAAAGAAATCCTAGCCCAGAAACTCACAGAACCCTTCCTCTGTGAGTTTGGTCTGACTCCCAGGATATTTTTTTTTTGGTATCAGGGATTAGACTCAGGAGCACTTGACCACTGAGACACATCCCCAGCCCTGTTTTGTATTTTATTTAGAGACAGGGTCTCACTGAATTGCTCAGCACCTCGTTTTTGCTGAAGCTGGCTTTGAACTGGTGATCCTCTTATCTCAGCCTCCCGAGCTGCTGAGATTACAGGGGTGTATCACTGTGCCTGGCCCCCAGGAGATTTTTGTGGTACTGGGGATTGAACCCAGGGGTGCTTTACCACTGAGCTACATCCCTAGCCCTTTTATTTATTTTTATTTTTGGAGACAATGTCTTACTTTTATATTATGCATTTTAAATTTTTTTGTAGTTGTATATGGATAGAATGTCTTTATTTTATTTGTTTATTTTTTATGTGGTGCTAAGGATTGAACCCAGTGCCTCACACATGCTAGGTAAGTGCTTACTAAGCTATAACACCAGCCCACCCTTTTTATTTTATTTTATTATTGTTTTTGGTATCAGGGATTGAACTCAGGGGTACTTGACCACTGAGCCACATCCCCAGCCCTATTTTGTGTTTTATGTAGAGACAGAATCTCACTGAGTTGCTTAGCACCTTGCCATTGCTGAAGGTGGCTTTGAACTTGCGATTCTCCTGTCTCAGCTTCCCAAAGTGCTGGGATTACAGGTGTGCGCCACCGCGCCTGGCTGCTTTTTATTTTTTATTTTGAGACAGGGTCTCACTAAGTTTCCCAGGCTGACCTCCAGCTTGCAATCCTCCTGCCTCAGCCTGCTGAATCATTGGAATTACAGGTATATACCACTGTGCCTGGCTGGAGATTCCTCTTTGATCTCTAGGAGGAAAAGGATGCTTATGGCAGAGGATGCTTATGCTCTGGAGTGTGGGAGAAATAAAAGTGAGGTGGGGTGGCCCCGGGGGGTTCTGATCCCTCCCTTTTCTCATGGGAGACTCACCTCTGCTGCTCTGCTGCTTCTTTATTCCCTTGAGATTGCCCAGCCAATTCCAGGGCCTGGGCCTCCCTCTGGGTGATGTTGTGTTTCCAGCTAGTAAGCAGAAGATTAGGGAGTGGGTGGGCTAGAGGACACTACACATGTTCCCCATCCAAGGACACTTGAATCTTGGGAGCAAGGGTACCTCTTTCTCCACTCAGCCTCCCCACCATTTTTCTTTAATTGCTTCCACCAGTGGCACCACTTCAGAATTTACCAGGCTGACCAAACAGCAAGAGCATGGAAAGAAACTTGTTGTAGGAAGTATAAGGGCAGTTTTTTTTCCAAAGTCAGAAATGGCCACAACCAAACAGTCATTGAAAGCAGCCCAGCTTCCTGTCTGCATCCCCAGGCCCCTGGGGATCCTTTCTGAGCTTCCTTTCCCCAATTCCTTCTCTTAGAAGTAAAGGGTTGGGAGCCGGGCACGGTGGTGCAAGCCTGTTAATCCCAGCACTTAGGGAGGCTGAGACAGGAAAATCGCAAGTTCAAAGCCAGTCTCAGCAACGGCGAGGCGCTAAGCAACTCAGTGAGACCCTGTCTCTACATAAAAACTCAAAATAGGGCTGGGGATGTGGCTCAGTGGTCGAGTGCCCCTGAGTTCAATCCCCAGTACCAAAAAAAAAAAAAAAAAAAAAAGAATAAAGGGTTGGAATTCTGCCTGTGGGGTAGCCACTTCACTATACTAATCAATGCAACAGATGATTCTTCTACGAAGAAGAAGGAAGGAGGAGGAGGGGAAGGAAATGGAAGAAAAAAGAGAGGAGGAGGAAGAAGAAGTAGTAGTACAAGGTTGGAAGAAGAAAGAGGAGGAGGAGGAGAGGAGAAGGAGTAGCAGTAGTAAAGGGTTGGAGAGTGGCCCTCATCAGCCCCAAGACTGGACTGCTGCCAGAGTCAGGACTCCATTTCCAGCTCCCTATCCTTATCTAGTGAAAGGTGCCACTGGATTTGTGACCTCGCTGCCTATGTGACTACATATGGCAACCTGATCTGAACACAGAAAAGCCAGGGCACGTGGAAGAGTAGTGGGTGTACAAAATGACTCACTCATTCTTCTTCCCCTTCTGGGCCAGCAGCCAGTTCACAAAGTCTTGTTGGCGGATCTTGTCCATGGCAATGCTGTAATCACTGATGAAAGTTCCCTCTGCATACCTTGGGCCTCGAGGACGGGAGCCACCAGCCTTAGCATGGGATCTAAGGAGGAGAGATGGACCAAGATGCCAGGGAAAGGGCAGGGGCCAGAGGTCATAATTTGGGGGTAAAGGATTGGTTTGCTACTAACAGAAGGGCAGAATGAAAACAAACCGGCCCCGTTTCTTAGGAGCCCGTTTTTATGGAGACACCCTGTTGTCAATTCATTGACAACTGAGGATAAAGTCCCCTGCTCCCTGGGGCTTTCCCCCCAGTTCAAGGACCTTCTTCCTACATCCTGTGTGTGTGTGTCCAGATTCTGGGCAAAGGACTGAATCACACATTTTCTTGATTTTTTTTTTTTGCACTGGTGATTGAACCAAAGGTTTCGCTCTACTATTGCGCTACATCCCTAACCCTTTTTATTTTTTATTTTGAACAGTGTTTTGCTAAATGGCTGAGGTTGGCCTCAAACTTGCATTCTCCCACCTCAGCCTCTGGAGTTGCTGGTATTACAAGCATGCACCACCCTGCCTGGCTCAGTTCCCTGATTTCTTCCTCTTGCCCTGGCACTGTCTGATTCAGTTCTTTGGTTCACATCTAATAATAATAATGATGATAATAATAATAATAATATGCCGGGTGCGGTGGTGCAAGCCTGTAATCCCAGCACTTAGGGAGGCTGAGGCAGGAGAATCGCGAGTTCAAAGCCACCCTCAGCAATGGTGAGGCGCTAAGCAACTCAGTCAGACCCTGTCTCTACATAAAACACAAAATAGAGCTGGGGATGTGGCTCAGTGGTTGAGTGCCCTTGAGTTCAATCTCCAGTACCAAAAATAATAATAATAATAAACTCACAGAAGATCATTTACTGTAATGCAGGTTCTCCATAAACCCTTTAGTAAATAGTCATCTAGCGCTTACAACATCCCTGGGAAATATCTCCCCCTACCTCCACCCACCCCTGTCTTTTTTTATTCAGTCAGTACTAGGAATGAAACCCAGGGTCTTGCACATACTAGGCAAGTGTTGTACTACTGAGCTACAACCCAGCCCCTATTCCCATTGTATGAGTGAGGTAATCAAGTTGCCAGATCCAGGACTCACACAGGCAACCTGAACCTTGATCTATATTCTTTTTTTTTTTTTTTTTTGGTACTTGGGATTGAACTCAGGGGCACTCGACCCCTGAGCCACATCCCCAGCCCTATTTTGTGTTTTATGTAGAGACAGGGTCTTACTGAGTTGCTTAGCGCCTCGCCATTGCTGAGGCTGGCTTTGAACTCGCGATTCTCCTGTCTCAGCCTCCCTAAGTGCTAGGATTACGGGCTTGCGCCACTGTGCCCGGCTCCTTGTATGTGTTTCTGACAGCTTCCCTTACATTGACATTTTTTCTTTTTCTTTTTCTTTTCTTTTCTTTTTTTTTTTTTTTTTGGTACCAGGGATTGAGCTCAGGGGCACTCAACCACTGAGCCACATCCCCAGGCCTATTTGTGTTTTATGTAGAGACAGGGTCTCACTGAGCGGCTTAGCGCCTCGCCATTGCTGAGACCTGTCTCAGCCTCCCAAAGTGCTGGGATTACAGGCCTGCGCCACCATGCCCGGCTTTCACATTGACATCTTTCCATGTGCCAAGTTGACATGGACACATGGTATGTCCTTCCATCTGAGAAGGCCCAACTCTACTTAGATGGATCTCTCTCAGTTCTTGAAAGCACCACCAGAACCCTCTGCTGTGTTCATCATATTGTCCGCTTTTCATCCCAGTGCTCAGGACAATCTGCAATAGACCTAAGGGCTTCTTTTCTGTCTCCCTGAAGACAAGAGCAGTGGTGGGTCACTGTTCACATATCCCCTGTGCCTGAGCACTGGAGACTCTAAGATCTGAGTGAAGGCATGCCTCAATGAGTGCCTAAACCTTTTATCAGAAAGGGAGAAGCTGGCGGAGCGAAGTGGTGCATGCTTGTAAATCCAGCATTTCTGGAGGCTGTGGCAGGAGGATTGCAAGTTCAAAGCCAGCCTCAGCAATTTAGCAAGGTTCTAAGCAACTCAGTGAGATCTATCTCAAAATAAAAATAAAAAGGACTAGGGATGTGGCTCAGTAGTAAATCACCTCTGGGTTTAATCCTGTTTACTAAAAATATAAAAAACAAAACAAAACAAAACAAAAAAAACAGGAGATGATGTCATCTTCTTGAGAACTCAGACATTCTGAAATCCTTCCAGAAATCTAACCAGCTGGCCAGTCTTTCCCTCGGCAGCTGTATCTCATAAGTCTCCGGCTCCATCCGTATTCTGCACGGGGGCCGCTGGCAGAGTTTTCTCTTTCTTTCCACTTAGCTTAGGGTTCCTCCTTTTCTCACCTTCCCCCTGAACCAAGTCCTGAACCTGGTTATCCTTTGGCCCTCTGCCTTCCTACCACTCCTACCTGGAGAGAGCCTCTTCCTTCTCTCCCAGCCCCACCGCCAGGAACAGGATCACCAACAGCAGAGAACAGGTCTTCATGGCCATCATCTTCCACGGGGGTTAGTTCCCACTCTGAAAAAGAAAAGGACCAGGATGAGAGGATGAGGGTGCAGCCAGGAGGCTGTGCAATGCTAGGGCCTGGGCAGGTGCTGAAAGCTGGGGTAGAGGTGACTCTAAGAGTTTGGGACAACACCTTGGGGAAGGTGGAGTTGCTGGGGATTAGAGGCAGTGACAAGAAGGGTCATCCAGGGCCTGACCAAGAGATGAACCTACTTTGTTTTGTTTTAAGTGGACTCTG
>CM053402.1:22806522-22836410 GCA_028644305.1 Xerus rutilus
TAAAAGTTGTGCCACTTTTGTTTTTTCATTCATCTATCTGCCTAGATAGCAGACCACTCTAAACATTTGAGAGTAGATTGTATAATTATGCTTCTTTGCTACTTAATACATTTATGTATATCTCCAAAGAATAAGACTATTCACGTATGTATTCACTTATGTAACCATAGTAAGTACAGATATGAAATTTAAGAAACATTGATATAAAATATAGAGTCCATAATCTGATTTTTTTTCTATTATCCCAGTAATGTCCTTTAAAAAAATGGAGAATTTCCCTCCATTATTTGATACATTCTAGGATTGTGTATTGTATTTAATTTTTATGTCTCTTTAATTCTTTTTTTTTTGGCACTGGGGATTGAACTCAGGGGTACTTGACCACTGAGCCACATCCCCAGCCCTATTTTGGTTTTATGTAGAGACAAGGTCTCACTTAGTTCCTTAGCACATAGCCATTGCTGAGGCTGGCTTTGAACTCACGATTCTCCTGTCTCAGCCTCCCTAAGTGCTAGGATTACAGGCTTGAGCCACCGCGTCCGGCTCTCTTTAATTCTTTAATCAGTACTTCAGTCTTTCTCTGTCATGATAGCAATTTTATCTTTTTTGATACTGGGGGTTGAATCCAGGGGCACTTAACCATTAAGCCCCATCCCCAGCCCTTTTCATGTTTTATTTTGAGACAAGTTCTCGCTAAGTTGCTTAGGGCCACACTAAATTGCCAAGGCTGTTTTTGAACTTGCGACCATCCTGCCTCAGCTTCTGCTTCCCTTGGATTACAGGTGTGAGGCACCGCCCTGGCAGGGTGAGGTGTGAATAAAAGTTTATTTTTTTCTTTTATGATTTTTATGTTACATTTTATTTAAAAAATGTTTGGTTTTTGCATATAAATACCTAATTTGTTAAAAAGTCTACCCTTTCTCCATTGAATTCTTTTTTTTTTGAGGGAGGGATACCAGGGATTGAATTTAGGGGCACTTAACCACTTATCCACATGCCAGCGGTTTTTTGTTTTGAGGTTTTTTTTGTATTTTATTTAGAGACGGGTCTCACTGAGTTGCTTAGTGCCTCGCTTTTGCTGAGGCTGGCTTTGAACTCTCTATCCTCCTTCCTCACCCTCCCAAGCCACTGGGATTAAAGGTATGTGCCACCCCACCCAGCTTGAATTGTCTGTGTTGCTTTATATAACATAAGTTGTGATACATGTGTAGATTGCACTGGGATTTTAAATACTTTGAAGGCTGCAAAGCGCTGGTATAAAGGCAAAAATTAAGATTTGGGCTTCAGACCCACCTAGGTTAGAATCCTGGTCTTGGCACTGATCTGAAGCAGACCTATCAAGTAGGGACAATGATACAAGCCACCTCAGGGTTATTTGCCATGTTTTGAAATGTTCTCTGTCTTGTCTTTTCTTCCCTCTCCTTCTAAAGTGCTAAAACTGGGGAAACTGGTCTGGAATCACTTTTCTTAAACCCTAGTCCTGAGATCAGGGTCTCTGAAGAAAGAAAGGTGGAGGCACTGGTATTTGAGGACATCTAACACAAATGAGACATCTGATCCAGGCAAGGCTGTATGGGCAAGTTCCAATGCCAAGTCCCTTTGCTTGTGGTGGAATTTGTAGACTCTTGCCACTTGTGTACAGCAGAAGTTCTGTGTGTCCACTCAGTATGAAAGGTTGAATCCTAGTCACTAAATCATCAGGAAAAGGTTGGCCACTCAGTGTAAGAAAACTTTTGTATTACTTGGATAGATAAAAGTGTTTTTAAAATTTATTTATTTATTTATTTGGTACTGGGGATTGAACTCAGGGGCACTCAACCCCTGAGCCACATCTCCAGCCCTATTTTGTATTTTATTTAGACACAGGGTCTCACTGAGTTGCTTAGAGCCTCGCTTTTTTGGAGGCTGGCTTTGAACTCATGATTCTTCCTGCCTCAGCCTCCAGAGCCCGCTGGGATTACAGGCATGCACCACCGCGCCAGGCTTGGATAGAACTTTTTGACAGGTAACCTTTTTCAAAACAGTGGGCTCATGGAACAATAATAAAGGAGGTCACAGCTAGTGAAAATAATGGAAACCACTTAGAGAAAGGAGGCAACATGAATCCTGCCCTGTGGTTTCCAGTGTGTTATAAGACATGCTCCCACAGCAAGAAACTCCTGGACTGATGAGAGAGAAGTGGGTTTCACCCTTAGAGGAGTCCAACGAATGCAAATGAAATAACTCCACCTTGGGGGTTGAAAACAGCATGGGGTCTGCAGGATCCAAGGCAGACTAAGCATGTGTGAATCTGCGGGCTTGCTCCCTGTTGTTTATCATGCTGGTCCTAACTTTCAGCACATACTGTCTCAATTTATTATGAATACATGTATAATTAATCAGACCTTTAGCTAAAGTCAAGCCACATCCGTGATTGATCAGGGTGAGTTGCAGTTAACCCTCAACCCTGGTTACTAATGGAAAGAGAATTCTGGTGGCATCAAACCTTGGGAGCAGCAGATGATCCAAAACTCTTCCTTATTGGGCTTCAATAGGTACTCTGGGATGTCTCACTTGAATATTCATTTGCTATTTTAATAGTTTGTTATAAAAATATAATGGACTCAGTCTGGAAAATAGGAGTAGGGAGAGAAGGAGAGACAGAGACGCACACAGAGAAAGAGAGCAAGCACGAATCTCAAAGTTAAAAAGAATCACTGATAACAGTTTATTTCAATTTTTGTTATGAAATATTGATACTTAACAACGATAATATAAAATTTACCTGTATGGTTTCAAGAATAATAAAGTCAATACTTGTAGAGCTACCACTCAGATTAAACAATGAGAACAATTTCAATATCTTTAAGGTGTCCTGTGTGCTCCTCTTTTTTTTTTTTTTTTTTTTTTTTGGTACCGGGGATTGAACTCAGGGGCACTCGACCACTGAGCCACATCCTCAGCCCTATTTTGTGTTTTATGTAGAGACAGGGTCTCACTGAGTTGCTTAGCACTTCGCTATTGCTGAGGCTGGCTTTGAACTCACGATTCTCCTGTCTCAGCCTCCCTAAGTGCTGGGATTACAAGCGTGAGCCACCGCGCCCAGCTTGTGTGTGCTCCTCTTAAATCAGCCCTGTGTATATGCTTTTTCCAGAATTAAACATATTCTGGAATTTTGCCTTTACCATTCCCTTTGTTTTCTCTCTTCTGGATGTATCCCTAAATAATATATGGTTTAGTTTTGCACATTTTTAAACTTATATAAACACAACATTAATGTGTATATTCTTTGGTCTTAGTTTTAGTTGTTTTTTTTTTTTTTGGATCAACATTGTAAGATTCACCATGTTGGTCTATGTTGCTTAAGGTCATTGTCACTGCTCATTAATACTCCATGGCAAGACTCTACCAGGTTTTATTTCTACCTTCTCCTGTTGATGGACATTTTGTTATAAACAATGCTGCTATGAATATTTTTGCGTATGTCTCCAGGTCACTGTGCAAGAGTTTCTGTAGAATCATTTCTTTCTAGTCTTTTATGCTCATGTAGTTTAAAAAGTTCCCAATTAATAGAAATATACGAATACCTACTGTCATATATAACTAATTAGAACAAATAAAAAAAAGAGAAATATATGAACAGAAATACTCAATTCTGTGCCACATCCCCATCCCTATTTTGTTTTTTGTTTCGAGACAGGGTCTCACTGAGTTGCTTAGTGCCTCGCCGTTGCTGAGGCTGGCTTTGAACTCGCAATTCTCCTGTCTCAGCCTCCCAAAGTGCTGAGATTACAGGTACAAAATAACAAATCTTCACATGGTTAATGGGATGCAACTTGATCTCCCAGAAGGAAATCCCTTAGATAGATCTTAGCAAAAGGTGTATGTGGATACACCCTTTGAAACTGTCATCTTGGCTGTGTGGCTTTAGGGGAGACCGGAAAGGCAAAGGGGATGCAGCAAGTAACTCTGATGGTTGCCAATGACTACTTGAAATCTTGAGTTGAGAATTCTGAAGCTCTATGATCAGACACAGGGGGAAGAGGATGCTCATCAGTTGACACTGGATATAGCACTGTCATAGGCACAGAACTAGGGATTGACAAGCCCAGAGATGTCCCTTTGTTGCTATTCTTGATATAGACCAATTAGCCTTTTAAGTGACTGCATTAATGATATTTCATCTGATGACTGTGGTGTATCTTATTTATTAAGACTTTTTTTTTTAAAGGCACTAACACGCTCAACAGCACTTTATCTAATCATAAGGTCATGTTTTCTCAGATAGTATCAAAAGATACTTATTTAAAGTTAAAAATACTTTCTCCGGCACTATGTTAGACTCTCTGGGAGATACAATAGTCTTTGTCCAAGGATTTGATACATAAAATACTAGTAACAAAATTAGTTTTAAAGAACACACACACACACACACACACACACACACACACACACACACACACACACACACAAATGATACAAACAAGTAAAAGTGTCTCATAAATGTTCAAACAACAAATGCTGGGAGTCCCCGGTGGCGGAGCTCTGGAGTCTAAATGACTCTGGGAGTCTCTTAAAAAATGTAACAAGTTTCCTATTTTGGTGTATAAAATAATTTAAGTATCTTTGCATCCTTCCCCTTCACCAGAAATTACAGGCTGAATGATAACAAGTTTGTAATAGTGGGAAAGGAGAAGGGAAGAGAAGGAGAGAAGGGTAAAAGTGGGGATAAACATTGATTAAAAAGAGAAGAGGAATGAGTTGAGGGACAGAGGAGCAGGAAAGTAATGAAAGGGGGATGAGAAGCAACAAAGAAAAAAGAAAAATTGAAAAGAGGGTAAAGGTAAAGGGGGAGGAGGAGAGGAATTGACAGTGTCGGGAGCAGGAAGAAAAAATGGAGGAACAAAAGGAGGTGGGGGGGAGAGAAAGGGGAGGGGCGAGGGGAGGGGCTGGGAGGAAGAAGAAGGGAAAGAGATGGGATTAGGAACCTCATTTGAAAGCAATTTAGAAATAACTCTAATATTTGTTTCCTACACACCTTATAGACACGTTTTAGAAACGAAAAGAAAAATCATAAAAAAAGTATTCAGTCATTTATCGTGTAAGTGCTGAGGAAATATTTTCAGGTTGTTTAAGAGTGGAAATTAATTTGTTATAATAAAAATTCTTACAAATTTTTAAGTGTTTATGGGAGAGGTGAGTGAATCAACATTCATTCTAGATTAACTAATGAAAACCAGAAATCACTTAAAGAGTTCTGTCCAAATTTAGTCAAACAAGTTTTAAAAAAAACAACAACAAAACAACATACTGTTATTAGGCTGGGTCTCTTTTGTTTGTGAAACTGGTTTGTATATGGAGGGAGACTGAAGTTTTTAATGATTTTTTTTTTTTTTTTGGTGTGGTAATGAAATACTTGTGAAATAATATTTGTGTTAATTTATTAAAAAATTAAAAAGTAACAAACCTTAGCAACATTTTTTTCTTAAGAACTCTGAAATATTTTAGGCAGCCTTGGGGTGGGGGGGAGGATCCTAATTAGGAACAAGAGTAAAATCAATGAATTTTAACAGGAGTAAGATATTTAAAGAGCAAACAAAAATAATTTTCTTTTCAGCCAGAAAAATTTTTATGCACATGTATTGTATAGATAAAATTGAATTAATGTGGTTTGATGTTATAACTGATTCATTTTGAATTAAAATAATTCAAATACTTACAAGATATATCCATTTCAAGTACAAAAATATCTTATTAGTATTTCCATCTTAAATAATATTTAAGTGTGGATTCCCTCTCTTTTGTTGCTTTTTATATTTTGTTTTGTTTTTGAAAAACATTTGTCTTTTCTTGAATCCGTACAGTTTCCCTCAAATGAACCAGTGATCTATTTTATATTTTGTGCTGTAAAAACTAAATAAAATTGTTCATTATCTTTTAACCAAATGATTTTAGAGTTAAATAAAATGGAAAAGGCAGTGTTAGTGTAGTGTGGAGAATATTCTTTTGACTATTCTACATTTGTCAATAGGGGCTGAGTGGAGTAGTTTGATTTACTCACAAAATGAATTTGGAAATGTTCATTTAAAAAAAGTTAACAGAATAAATTATGTCCTTCCTAACTTTAAAGTTTCTACATTGTAAACCTGAGCCAAAACAAAAATTTGAAAAGTTTTGTCACATATGCTATGTGACCCACAATAAAACAAACAATTGTATTTAAAGTTATGTTTTCCCCTTGAGTCTTCTATCTCTGTAATACATTTCTTTTTAAGGCTTTAAACACATTGACTGCTTTTTGAATAAATGATATTTTGAAGGAATATTTCCTTTTCTAGTTATGGTTCTCTTACATTTTATGAGATATCCTAAACACATAATTATCCTTATTTACTTGACAGGAAAAAATGCTGCATGTACTTTTAAACTGGGGCTAATTTACACTTTCTCAAAGTTTATAGGCATTTAAAAGAACCACATTAAGACTTCAAATTGCAGGAAGAAACAAAACATTCCAAGGTCATAACAATGGAAAAACAAGCAAACAACCAAAAATAAATAAAATAAAACCTCAAATAAACAAAAACCCAAAACTTTCAAAGTTGTTCAGAAATGTGGATTTTTCTTTTTCTGTATTTCATAGCAACCATATTCTATTTCAAAATTGATTATGATCAATCAGAAAATATAAGATGCAAATTTTATCTTAAGGTATTTTCCCATTATCTTTTTTTTGTTCTTTCTTTCATAAAATATGCTAAAATTTTTAAATAAAAAGCCATTGATAAATATGAGATGGAAAATGCAATACATATGCTAGATATTCAACCAAAGGAATTAATCCAAAAGAGGAAAAAATTGTTCTGCACTATTTATCAAAGTTAAAAATTTGATGCAACTTACATATCTAAAGACAATGATTAATGATGTACATCTATTGGAGTGAATGAAAATGAGATGTGAAAAAATAGAGGCAGCTTTGGAAAGTGCTATGATACAACAGCAAGTCAAAAATTAAGGTAGAAAAATAAAACGACAAAACATAAAACTATTACAAATGAACAAATGACAGAAACATTTAAGAATACAATTAATTTTATATGACAATAGTGAAAATTATTGATTTTTTAACCGTTCTATTTCCAATTTTTTTTAAAAAAAGCTGTTTTATTCTCTTTAAAATTTTTTTTTAAGTTGTAGATGGACACAATACCTTTATTTTATTTATTCATTTTTATGTGGTGATGAAGATTGAATCCAGTGCCTCACACAGGCTAAGCAAGCACTCTACCACTAAGCTACAATCCCAGCCCTTATTCTCATATGTGTATATATTTTATCTGCATTTATTTGTATGTTCACAGTGGAGGAAAATGTCTGAGCATCCTATCTTTAAAATGGAGTCAAGTTTTAGTGTTTCTGAATTCAGAAATGAGTTGAATTCCATAAATAGACCAAACACTTCTCTAAGAAAAATGGAGAGGAGGAAGAAGAGGAGCCCAGTAATAACAGAGGGAGGGAAAAAGTACAGTAAAAAAATAATTATTATTATTAAAGAAAGGACAATTTTCTTTTTTTTCCTGGCAGCTGTATTTTTGACTCTTACACAAACTAAATTAAACTCTGCATTGGAAGATTCATCTATTCCAGAAAGGTAATGTAGAAAAAAATTGAAAATAAATACAATGTTTGCTAGCTATCTTTAATATAAACAAAACAAAAAACAAGAAAAGGAAGATGGAGAGGTATGATACTCCAAGCCTACTCATTCCTATCCTAACCTAGGAATGTGAGTCTTGACAAGAAATAACTCTGCCTTCAGGTTAATTTTAATGCTGGGCTCATTCAGAGGGGAGAGATGAAGCACCAATCAACACTATTTAGTACCCCCAATCCCAGCCTAAAATAGCCAGGTCACTGAGGCAAAACTGATGTGGGGACCGAGAACTGTCTCTCACCCCAGCAGCCTCCTCTCTTGTGTTCTTGAAGCTTTCACAGCCTCCAACTATACAAACAGAAGCCCCTGGGGGGAGGGGGGCTTGGAGAGGATTAGAATTCAGTGAAACAGCTGATTTAAAAAAAGAATCAATCAGTTTCAACTGACTAATAATTGCTACATTGTTAATTAAATAATTTAAAGGATTTTTAAGTAGCTTTTTCAAGTCACTTTATATTTTCTCCTCTACTGTTTTAAACATATTTAAAAACTAAGTGGTTTCAGCTAACATTTGGGCTATATTTTTATTGTATTGTTTTAAATGGAAAAGTCAATCTAAAAATGAACTGAATTCAATTAGTTTTTTAAAAAAATTGTTTATTTTTAACTCTAGGACAATAATTGGGCTGCATTTTGCAGGTCTGGATGGAGTGTATTTTGTTGGGGTGTAACTTGCTTTTATTTTAGGAAGAAAGAGAGAGTAATAGATATGTTTTCAGGGGAGAAAATCTGAGAGGTTCTTTTATCAACACCTAAAGATGTTCATTTTAAACACAATGAAGGAAACAGCACTTAAAGTTTCTGGGAACTATGACGCTCTGCCTAGGACATCTTCTTTGTTTCCTAATACAACAGACAAAAAAAAAAAAGATTTAAGGGGATTGGAGCTACTATTTAAGAAAAGGCCAAGGAACAGAACAGCTTTTTTGAGATCATTTCTAGCCCTTTCAAAAATCCACACACATCACCAAGAAAAAGTCCCCAGGCAAACAGACCCATATTTTCTGGCCAAGAGAACTCCCACCTCTGCCTACTCTCACCCCCAAACTAATTTTTCTGAATTCTCTTTGCTATGCAGATTGGTTTTCATTTAGAAAGTGTTTATTGAGTGCCTACTATGTGGCAGGCACCATTTCCAGCTCATTGGTTTGTTTTGTTTTAAAATTATGTTTGTGGTCAAGACCTGACTAAATATTAAGAATCATATCCAAGGGGGAGGGTCCGAGGAGGTGTGGAAGCTGAGATACACAAGTCTCCCACCTTCTTGTACAGAAAACATTCTTTTTCTACTCAGCAACTAACAGCTTACAGTATTTTAATCGCTGCTGCTTCATGGGAAGAAAAATGTCACAAAAATAAAAATTCGACAAACACGTGTCTGGTCAGAACAAAACGCTGATTTGGGAGGGTGGGTTTTGAAGGTGGTGAAGGAGATAGAGAAACCGAGTTGGAAGCAGTCCTCCGCCCACGTCCCAGCCCCATTTCTTTTCAGCGCGCAGGGAAAAATGGGAGGGGGACAAAGGTGCTGGATGTTGTCTTTTAATTCCCGACTTTTGAGCGGCATAAAATCATCGGCAGAAGGGCGGTGAGCCGAAGTGGGAGTTGGCTCACTGACCCTGCAAACGAAAAATAATAACAATAAAAAATTCAAGGCATTCATATCTGTGTAGTCAACACGTGTTACGGAGTCGGCCCGGGCTGCAGGCGACTGAGACAATGGGGTTGGGACGGGGGAATGAGAGAGTGACCCCCTTCCTCACCTGTCCTCACCGCACGCCTGCCCCAAACAGAATTATTCTCCCTCCCGCAAATCCCGGAGTAAGACCCAATACCCGCCCAGTTCAGGGGATCCCGGTATTCCTGGGGGCCGACGCCCCTTTTTACAGATTCGCTTGGCGAGGGCACACTGGGGATCCCCCGGCAGGGCTCTCCGTCACCCCCAGGGGCCATCCCTGTCCCCGACGCTAGAAATTCGTTGGCCTCCCTCGCCGCTCTGCCGGGGATCCCGGGTTTGCGCGTGCAGCTCGCGTCCCGCGCTCGGCTGAGTATCCGGGACTCCGAAGCGCGCGGCGAGCTGCCCCCTCCCCCACCACCCAGACCGGGTGCGACCGCCCACGTGTCGCCCCTTGCCCAGTCGGGTCTTTCCCTCGGGCTCCCGGAGACTGAGGATCCGGAACGAGTTGGTCAAAGCCGAGGGAGGGGACCTGGGCGGATCCGCTTTACCCTCCCCAAGACTGGGCGGGGGAGGGGCCGTCGCCCCCTCCCCGAAGCTCCCGCCCCTCGCTTCCCCGAGCGCGGAGCGGAAATTACCCCCTCCCCCCGCGGGTCTGACCTGGGGACGTAGGCGGGGCTTCGAGCTTGGCCCGGGCCCTCCGCCCCTCTCCCGCCTTCACGAATCCTGAACCCCAAACAAAGTTCGGAGACCCAAACCTAGCGCTAAAACAACTGCTCTCGTTGTCCCGGGTGGAGCAGGCGCTGGGGACTCCACCTGTCTGCCCCCGCATCGGGGAGGGAAAGGGGGACCATTTGAATCTCCACCCGGTCACTCCTTCCCTAAGACCTCCCCATTTGGATCGCTCGTGTTAGCTCAAGCGACCACTCCTCTACCTTCTCTCTCACCCTGCCTCGCTCCTGGGGTCATATCGGGCCGGAGCTGCGTTTTCCCCCAGAACCCCAGAATGTTATTTTAACAGCTGGACTCCAGGTGTAAGCCACTCTTTCTTTCGTGATCCTAAAACACGATTTCCTGCGATCTCTCGTTCCCAACCACGATCCCTAATGTTCCCAGCTTCCCAGTGCCGCGCTTGCAGAATCCCCCAGTCCTAGACCCCCGGAGACGGAGAGTCTCCTGGGGGTGGGTAGGGAAACGTGGAGACCCCTACTTAAATATCTAGGGAAAAGGCGAGTTTTAAAATCACAGGCTCGTGCGACCCCCTCCTGAAGACCCCAGAGTCCTTGGCTTCTCTTTGTCTATCTCGGCCGTCCCCCGCCTGTCAGTCGCTAGCAGTTAACCCGGATAGGGTGGGCAACCCAGCCCCCCAAAACGAATAAAAAATAACCGTACGTTTTACTCTTAGGAGAGATTTGGAGCTCGACCCCCTCCCCCAGTTCAGCCCGCGCAGGGCGAGGGATGGGGGCGGGGCGCTTCCCTTGGGGCCAGGTTTTTGCAAAAGGGGAGGGGGCGAATAGAGCTTAGAGGAATCAGCACCTACCGTCCCACCTTGCCCTAGGGGTGAGTTTAATGACCCCTCCCCCAAGGGAAAGGTTGTTGGGTTTGGCCTAGGAAGAGGGCCCAGAGGCCCTGTGGCGTCGGGGGTCTTCCCTTGCAGGGTGGGTGGGGGCTGTCACCACGTGGCTTCGCCTTTTTTTTTTTTTCCGCTCCATTTTTTTTTCAAGTCGATTTTATTTAGAGGCGGCGCCAGGGCGGCCGCGGAGAAACGTGACACACCAGCCCGCTCGGAGGGGTTTCGGACCAAAGGCAAGGAGTCGCGCTGCGTAGTCGGTCTTCTAACGCACCACCGGCACTTCTCTCTGGCTTTCTCCGAACTCTCCCGCGACCTCCCTGCGCCCTCAGGCCGCCTTTCCCGCTCTGGGCTCCGGACAACTTAAGGGGTGGGGTGCAAAGAAAGTTTGCGGCTCCTGCCGCCGACCTCCCTGCCTCTGGGCCTAGGAGGTTTGCCGCCAGCGCCTGCCCGTTCGGCCTTGCCCGGGACCACGTCCTGCCCCGACACCGCCACCATGAACAAGCTTTACATCGGTAATCTCAACGAGAGCGTGACCCCCGCGGACTTGGAGAAAGTATTTGCGGAGCACAAGATCTCCTACAGCGGCCAGTTCTTGGTGAAATCCGGCTACGCCTTCGTGGACTGCCCCGACGAGCACTGGGCGATGAAGGCCATCGAAACTTTCTCGGGTAAGAGCGCAGCCACCTCCCCGGAAAAACCACATCGAAATCCCGGAACAACGGCGACCCTCACCTCTTTCCTTGCCTGCTAACTCTACTCTTCCCCGGGCCCATGGGACTCGGCCTCAGTACCCACCCTCCACCGACCTCTTTCGACGCCCCTATCTCTTCCCCCAACCCCACTCCGGTGCAGAAACATTAGTGATTTCCTTGCCCCTTTACTCCCAGCCGGAGATGGGAAGCTGGGGGTTTTCTTAGTCCCCACCGACGGGGCGGTAGCCCCTGTTGGCAGTAGTGGGGGGGGGGTGGCTTTTAAGGCCTCAGACGACTCAGTCTGGGTGTTATTTCCACGTCCAGCCCCTCCCTGCCCGTCGCTGAATGGCCCCCCAGCTTGACACCCCAGTTCCTCTTCCTCAGTCCTAGGCCTTTGCAGTCGTGAAGGGGGCCCCGAAACCGTCTCGGATTCCCCCACTTTGCTTGGGAACTGCAGCCCTCGGGCCGGGCATGCGAGGAAGGGGCTCCCGCCTCCCGCCCAGGGCTTGGGGCTTGAGCCATTTTGATTTGAAAGTGGGGCGTGAGCGGGGTGGCGCGGCGGCGGCGGCGGCGCCGGGTCGCCATGCTGCTTCCCGAGACGCAGAGGCTGGGCCGAGAGGCGCGCGCTGTGGCCGCAAGGGACCCTCCTTGCGGGGCCCCGCTTGTCTCCTTCAGGTTCTCTGCTTGCAGAACAGCCCCGACAGGTGACGCCCCGCCGCCTGAAGCCCTTCTCCCATGGCTCAAGAAAATTAAAGTTTCGTTCTGCAAACTGCCCCCCCATTCCGGGAAACGGGGATCCCTTTTCCCCTGGCACCTACTCCCCACATCTGGGAGCCGCATAGGCAGCAAGCTCATACAAATGCTCTCGCACCTTTCCGGAATTAGGCTCACAGAATGACCCTCTCAAGTAACCTTTGTGATTAGACAAAACATTAAAAATTAAGAAAACATAATAACGAATTTATAGATTCCACCATTCCAAGTCCAACCTTTTCCCATTGGATTGCGGAAGCCACTGCCTGGATTCCTATGTAGATCTCATCCCAGTAACTCTTGAATTACTCAAGTGTGTGTCCCCTACCCCCACTTTAATGTTCACGTCTCTCTTTTTAATCTTTAGGAAAAGTAGAACTGCAAGGAAAACGCCTGGAAATTGAACACTCGGTTCCGAAAAAACAAAGGTAGGAAAGAACTGTAATGGGTGCTGAGAGACTGTTCAGGGGTTCATAAATGGCTCGAGTGGAACAAACCCTTTACTGGCTGTCCCACCCCCAACTCCGGATGTTGGGGGCTGGGAAGGAAGATAGGCCAGGATCTTGTAAGGGTGGTTTACAGCTTGTTTTAAAAAAAAACTTGGGGCTGGGGGTGAGCTAAAGATGTTCCTTGGAGAAATAAACGGAGAAAATCAATAGGGGAGAAACCTTGTGGAGTTTGTTCAAAGTGCGGGGCCATTTTTGTGGGGAAGCTTAAAATCTTTGAAGAGTTTAGATTTAGATTCATGGCGAAGGCGATTTCTACAACTTCCTAGCAGGCCTCATTTTTCTGTTTTTCTCACCTTTCCACACCATAATTCTTAAGTGGACTTGTGGAAGGGGGGGTTCATTCTACTCCCCCCAGGGGATGTCGAATGAGCCTCTCCTCTCCGAAGAATCCTCTTACCCATGATTGTACTTTATTTATATTTCTGTAAGAGCCAAAACATTTTTTCCCCATAAACCCCCTACACTAGTCCCTCAGATCTTACATGGCCTCCCTCTCCAACTGGATTTTCCACAGAATATGCTTTGGCTGTACTATCCTTTTCGAGCCCCCCCACTCCCACTCCTTCAGTCCATTGTTACAAGGGGACCATCTGGGGTGAGAGCTTTGTGTTCAGGCTGTGAGCTGGGGCTCTTTGGAGGGTCTAGAACTCCGAGGATGAATGGTTGTGTGTGTGTGTTTGTGTGTGTGTTCCAATACCTACTATCCTCTCTCCAGCAAAATGGGGTATCTCTTACAGTGCTTTCCAAAAATTCATGGTGGATTTCACATCTTTCATTGAATTCTGAAATCTTATGTTGCACTCTGGCTGGGAATGTAGAGCAGTATTTCTACTTTTCTCACATCAGACTTTAAACATATTGACAGTACAGTTTTCTCTTGTGTGGTTGGTTAGAAGCAACCCCCAGTAAATCTTTGATCCCCTCAACCCCCATTTCAAAACTGCAAGTTTGCATGGTCTCTAGATTTTTCCTGGGTAAGAATGTGAGGGAGCGGTTGTTTTTTTTGGGGGGCATTTCAAGGATCTAGAAAGTTTAATGGGAGAATCTATGCAGTGGTTTAGCTTAAGATTTTTAACTTTTAAATATTGTATATCTATAGATGATCAATATGGCTTGTTACTGTGTACAGCTTGTGATTTAAGCTCTAAAATGCTTGAAATACTGTTATTGAGCAGGCAATTAGAGTTAGGAGTAAAGAGACAGTAAAATTGGAAGAAAATAACTCTTATTTTGAAACATTTTCTGAACATGAGAATTAGAAGCAAATCCATCGATATCAGTAGATTTATTGATATTATGGATATTTGAATTGAAAGCTGAATGTTACTGAGAAATATCCCAAATGACTGGGATTTTGAAATATATGGACTTTCAGTTTTTTTTTCCCCTTGGATGGTTTACAGTTTAAATAGAATAAAGTGAAAACTTGAGAAATAGCAAAATGTGATGAAATGGAACTCAAAACATTTATATTTTAATTTTCATGGTGCCCTATATTTATGGATCTTTTTTCTCAAGCCATCTGCTTGCTTTTATTTCTAGGCTCCTTCTTCCCTCCAAAATGCATTACTGAGGGCTCTTTGAGATGGAATGGGGAGGAGGTTTTTGAGGATACTGGGTAAAAATCTGCCTTTCCACACCCATGTTCAATTAGATCTTTTGTGTGTACTTCCCCCTTCTGAAATAATTTTTGAGTCTAAACATTGAATCAGTTGTCCTTTTTTGGGGGGGGTAGTGCTGGTGAGAAGGGACTTCATTTTTCTAGCATGAATCAATTTTTGAAGTCTCAGATTTTAAAAAAGTTTGTTTTCATGAAGTCAGTTTGCTCTATCATTTTGTGTTCTTTGAGAGGAAGCATGTTGTGGTATGTGTCTTTAGTCTGTCTGAAAGAATTGCTTCATTTGGGTTTGTTACTGACTTTTTCAATCTCATGTATGTACAGAGAAGAAACTAGTTAATTATGACATTCTAAGCAAAGTGAACAAATGCACATATATACTATGTGTACATGTGTGTACATACACTTGTGTTTTCATCTAAAATAGAAAATGTTATCTCCTTGATAATACTACCAAATGAATTATGATTTAAATTTCTGAGACTCAAAATCCCAACAACTTAAATGTACCTCTGTGTACATGTTTTAAAGAAGCGGAAGTCAAACAAAAGATGTGCTATAGAAGTTTAAATCTGAGCAGCTCTGATTTAAAAGTATTAATATATTGTTTTTACTATAAATCTTTGATATGATTTATGCCTTTTGAGAACACAAGAAACTGAACACTATTTTAAACTGAAAAGAGCAATTTGAATCTTTAGAAAAAGTGACATTAAATTTAGAACTGCCCACTTCTCAAACCCTTGTTTGGCCTGTATTGGAATTTGGTTAACAATTTTGGCTTTTTGTTGAGAATTTCTGTTTTCTGTCAAATGTTGGTACAGAAGAGAAAAACCCAAGACATTTAAAAAATAGTTGTGGAGAGTATGTGTATATGTTTTCTTCTGAGAGACAGGAAAGAAGTCGAGGTGAAGGGCTACCATCTTTATGAGACTTGTTTACTTCAGGAAATTATTTGTTTTTTGAGGGAATTCAACTTTTGTTAAACTTGCCACTGTTTATGCCTTTTCCTGTAGGAATGTGACCTAAGGATGGCATATTTACTGTTAACTGGTGTCATCAAAATAAAAGGTTACTGTTTAAAAAAAAAACAGTTTTTCAAAGTGAAATATATTGAAGTTAAATAGTTTTAAGCTTGATTTCTTTAGTCAGGTTAATGCTGTTTCTTCTAAGTTGACTTAAAATGAGGTGAACTAATACTTCCCCCTAATTTTCAACTATTAAAATGAAAATTAGTCTTACAACCCATTCATAAAAGTGTGGGAACTCTCAAGAATGTTCTAATTTGTTTCCTATTTTACAGCTTAATTTTCTGATATTTAGCAGCTTTAGAAATCTAGAAGGTACTCTTGTAAATGGCAAAATTTTTCCATTTTATTTAAAATGATGTTTACAGGCTTGGATCACTTTAGATACTTGAATCACTGTTCTCAACAAGCTCAAATTTTTTTACCTTTAGAAATACTTTTACATTTAATTATGTAAACAACATAACAACTTGTAGTTAGGGGCTGAAATGAAAGGAGTTTGTGAAAGATACCAGAGTAGGGATTAATTTTTTTCCCCAGGCACTTTTGCGATAATGATTGTAATATGAGTTATCCTTCAAATCAAAAAGAAAGTTAACTTATAGAAGGTGAAAGATACACGTGACTAGTATTCAACAAGTTTAAAGCAGAAACAATTTGATTCTTTAGTAACAAGGTTTCTGATTAGGTTCTGGGTTTTCTTTCTTTAAATAAGTGAGAAAAAATGAGTTAAATTTTTCTGCACTACTTGAGTAAAGGTGAAAATTGAGTTCACTCTCATTTTAATTCCCTCCTAGAAATTAAACTCTACACATTCGTAAATTGAGTTTTCTTCATTGCTAGAAAAATCCTCAGTGTGTTAATTTGGTCAGTATTTCAAGATGAGACTTTCCTAAGAATAGTGGTATTTGATTGCCCCTTGGAAGCATTCTAAGTTTCCATAACCCATGATTTTCTGACCCAAATTAGAAAGATGAAATTTTACTCTGGTTTCTCAGATGGAGGACTGTAGTAATGAAGGGAAAGAATTGTAAATTCCCATCACTAACTTATTCAAAGTATAGTTAACTACTCCAAATGTGTAGTTATAATGACAGGTTTTGGTGGAAAAAGCAACATTCTCTTATAATCATGTTTCAGAGATTAACTACGTAACATTAACAATTGGAAGAATCTTTATTCAAAGTTTCCGAGCTGTTCTAATCTTTTAAAATTACCTTAACATGTATCATTTTAATCGATTTTATGTGTATGGGTCCTTTTAAGAGTTTTTAAAAGTTAAAATTTTAATGTGTAACAGCTAGTTGAAAAAGATAGTATTGATGTAGGTGATTGAGGATATGCTTTGAAATTTTTTTTAAATGTCATATTTGGCTTTACATGAGTGAAAAAGGGGAGACCAAGCAAATGCTATTTTTTGAAGTTTAGAGATTTTTGTGTTGAAGAGATAATTTTTTGATCATCTGTGTGTGTGGTAGTGGTGGTGTCTTAGAATAAATGAATGAAGCAAAGCAAAAGTTTGAGGAACTCATTTTTTCAACTGTTAGAATTTAAAATTAAATTTAAATTCAGGCTTGTTCACTCTCCAACCTTTGAAAAGATTTTAAAAATATGACTAATGCCTTCCCCAAAGTGCAGATTAAATTTTGTGATGGGGTGTTGTGGGGGTGGGAGTCGGAGAAATAGACACACCTACCGACCGGCAGACACTGGGGATGGGGTAGATTTCCCGCTTGCCTTTAAAGAGGAGCGGCCGGAGGCTCACAGCTACTCTCAGACACCAGGTTCAGGAGACCGTGGTAGATTGATTTAGCGCAGGGCAAGGCTATTTTTGCTTTCGGAGTTGACTGCTTTCCCTTCCCCTTTAAAAAAGAGAGGGAGAGGATAGTGGCCACGGCGCTGGAGAGCTTCAGCCTGCGCGGGGCCCCGGGGCCCTAACCTTTCTCCGCCCACCCCAGCCCCGCAATCGCTGTCTGCTTGGCTGAGGGGCCTCCCGCCTTGCCTTCCTCCTTTTAACAAACCCTGGCAGAGAACATCCGCACCATGCATCTTTGAGGACTTGCTTCCCACGGTCCCCCAGGCTGCAGCGGGCCTTAGCCTTTGGCACCCCCACATCCCGAACCTTTCCGTGACTTGCTCAAGTTCTGCTGCCTGGGACCCCTTCCGAGATCTTTTCATTCTAAGGCAAAAGGCCAGGAGGTCATTGTGAAGGAAGTGAAAAGAGGCAGAGGAGGGAGGACAGTGGATAAAGGAACATAGAAGTGGAAGAAAATGGAGATGCAGGTAGTTGACTGTTCTCCTAGTACCAGAGGTCCTCTATCTTAAAGAACCTTTAAGAGTTAGTGCTTGTCGGGGCTGGGGCTGTAGCTCAGTGGTAGAGCTCTTGCCTAGCATGCATGAGTCACTGGGTTCGATCCTCAACACCACATAAAAATAAGTAAATAAAGATATCTAAAAAAAAAAAAAGAGTTAATGCTTGTCAATTTAGATAATTTGTAATTTTTTTTAAATTTTTTTTATTTTATTTTTATTTTTTGGTGCTGGGGATTGAACTCAGGGGCACTCAACCACTGAGCCACATCCCCAGCCCTATTTTGTGTTTTATGTAGAGACAGGGTCTCACTGAGTTGCTTAGTGCCTCGCCGTTGCTGAGGCTGGCTTTGAACTCGCGATTCTCCTGTCTCAGTCTCCCTAAGTGCTGGGATTACAAGCGTGAGCCACCGCGCCCGGCTGATAATTTGTAATTTTAAGAATTTGTTTCTGGTACTGGGGATTGAACCCAAGAGTGTTTTACCACTATGTCCCCAGCCCTTTTTTTTTTTTTGGTACTGGGGATTGAACTCAGGGGCACTCGACCCCTGAGCCACATCCCCAGCCTTATTTTGTGTTTTATGTAGAGACAGGATCTCACTGAGTTGCTTAGTGCCTCACCATTGCTGAGGTTGGCTTTGAACTCCCGATTCTCCTGTCTCAGCCTCCCTAAGTGCTGGGATTACAAGTGTGAGCGACCGCGCCCGGCTCAGCCCTTTTTTTATTTTATTTTTTCAAGACAGGTTCTCCCTAATGTGCTGAGGCTGGCCTTGAACTTGTGATTCTCCTAGACTCAGTCTCCCAAGTTTCCAGGCAGATAAACTAATCTTTACAAAATGGGATGCCTGACTGTATGACCTGAACACTGAAATAATAGAGTAATAGTAATGAAAGCTTTTTGTGTATACACAACAGTTGTTGTTAATGTGTTGTGTATACACAAAGTGTTGTTAATGTGTTAGGGTAGAGCAAGTTTTGTTTTGTTTTTGTTTTTGTTTCTTTGTTTTTTGCCAAAGCTGACTATATTTCAGGTTGTCATGGGCGGGGTATTGGGAAAAGTTTTCAATTAGCAATAATCTTGCCTCAGATAAACCTTACTGGCTACAATACTGCCACAGAGCAAAGTTTAGAGCGAGTATTAACCTTAAACCTAGCTGATATAAAATGTGTTGATTTTGAAGAAATCAGGGGGAAAGGTTGTTCTGGACCTCATCATTCTGTAGTTGGAGAAAACCTGATTGCAATGCCTGTCTTCCAGTGGGTCACTGGTGAGGCTCTGAGGATCTTACTCAGGATCTAAGCCTCATTCTCAGAGTCATATTTGACTTCGTGTTATTAGAAAACTTGCTCTCCACCCATTTCCATTTATGCTCCCCAAGGAAAGGAGTCTCAAAAAACATGCACTCAAGAAAATGCACACCCATTTGGTTAGAAATGATCTTGTAAGATAGGTGACACATGGATGCAGAATGGACTTCCATCAGGAAGATGTTCCATGACTGTTCATTCTAGTAGAACTGGGATGGTTTTTGAGGCTTTGATCAAAGGGGACTATGTACTTATTAGTAGGTGAGAAAGGGTTATTCTGTTTGAAGTGTGTTTGCATAGCCAGTTTCTATCTTTACAGCACTACAGTAGGTTTGCAATAAATAGAACTGGCTAGAACAAGCTTTTACTCTAAATGCAGACCACTGATACAAAATGTTGGTTATGGATAGATAAATCATGGGGAAAAGTAGGACCTTTTCTTTTTTTTTTTTTTTTTGGTACAGGGGATGGAACGCAGGCGCACTTTACCACTGAGCTACATTCCAACCCTTTTTATTTTTTGAGAAGGGGTCTCATTAAATTGTTGAGGCTGGCCTCCTCCTGCCTCAGCTTCACAAGTTGCTGGGATTATAGGAATGTGTCCTGGAGTTCATGATTTTAATATAGTTGTGAAAAACCTGATTGTGGTACCCTGAGATGTAACTATGCAGAACAAACACCATGAGAAATGCAGTCCTGTTGCAGAGGTCCAGCTCCCAGCAGCAGTATGCTAGGCATTAGAAAACTGCTTTTGAATGAAATACAGAGCAAACAGGATGATTAAACGAATTTTTGGCTGGATTGTCCAGATACCAAGACTCCTTGGGACAAATCTTATTGGACAAGTGGCATTTTGGTAACAGGAAAGCATATAAGGGAATATCTGAAAACAGATGGCTGGGAATTTTGCTCAGTTTGCATTAGGGTTGTGGGGGGAAAATAACAGCAGAGGTACAAGAAGTGGGTGATCTTTCTGTTCTCTTTTCTTCTCTACTATATCTAATCTATAGAATGTAATCTTTAAGAGGGTTAAAGGGAATTTTCAGTATTTTTTTTTCAATATTTTTCATTGCGAATTAACTTCAGTTACAAAATATTGATCAAGACATTTTGACCGTTTTTTTTACTTTTTTGGGGGGAGGGTACTGGGGATTGAACTCAGGGGCACTCGACCACTGAGCCACATCCCCAGTCCTATTTTGTGTTTTATGTAGACAGGGTCTCACTGAGTTGCTTTAGCACCTCGCCATTGCTGAGGCTGGCTTTGAACTCGTGATTCTCCTGTCTCAGCCTCCCAAAGTGCTGGGATTACAGGCGTGCACCACTGCGTCCAGCTCTATTTTATTTAGTTTTTTAATTTAAAAAAATTTAAAGAACTCTGAACTTCAATTGGCTCAGTTTCTGCATGAATGATGCCACCTCTACTTGAGAGGGCCAGCCTGTTACCACAGGCTGGATGCAGAGACCAGGGACATTAGTGGCCAACACCCATTGTGGGGAGCAATGGGGGAGACAGGAACATGTCCAGGGCAGACTTGGGCTGACTTGCCTGGCTTGCCCAGTGGGAGCGCCAAGAGCACTGCTGCCAGCCCACAGCAGTCTCCCCTCAGTAGGCCAGCTCTTCCCGGGGTTCTGTTGGCCACTTTGAATGGGAACTGAGCGAGTGAAATCTGATTGGCTAGTTTGCTTTAGTTGATTGGATAGACATTGAATCTTTTTTTTTTTTTTTTTTGATACCAGAGATTGAACTCAGGGGCACTCGACCACTGAACCACATACCCAGCCCTATTTTGTGTTTTATGTAGAGACAGGGTCTCACTGGGTTGTTTAGTGCCTCGCCCTTGCTGAGGCTGGCTTTGAACTCGCGATTCTCCTGTCTCAGCCTCCCTAAGTGCTGGGATTACAGGCTTGAGCCACCGCGCCCGGCTAGGAACCATTAAATTCTTAAGGTTCAAGGAGGGAGGAAGCTCTATCATACAGTCTTAGGACCACCTTAGATCCCTCATCCTCTGTACCTATACTGAATTTTTCTCCCAGGATACCAGGATATGAAGTTTTTGTTGTGTTGGGGGGGCTACTTAGGCCTTGGGTATAGGAAAGCAGTGCTCTCTACCACTGAGCTACATACTCAGCCCCAAGAGAGTGTTTAAAAGCAAGAGCTGTATTTCTATAACTGTAAAGTGATCCTAACAGTATGCAGTAGCTCTTATAATTACAGTATTTTTATTTTGTTTTAGATATTGACCTCATTGCCTCCTGTTTTGTCCAGTCTTCGTCTTCTTTTTTTTTTTTAAATTTTTTTAAATCTTTTTTTTTTTTAACAACCTTTATTTTATTTATTTATGTATGTATTTTGTATGTGGTGCTGAGGATCGAACCCAGTGCCTCACGCATGCAAGGCAAGCGCTCTACCACTGAGCCACGACCCCAGCCCTCTTCGTCTTCTTTTCAAGCTTTGCAGTCCTCTGCTCTGCCCTGTAGGGCTGAGGGTAACTCAAGAATCAGAAATGATCAAGCATGAGCTGGGCATGATGGCGCAAGCCTGAAATCCCAGCTTTTGGGGAGGCTGAGAGTTCAAAGCCAGCCTCAGCAACCGCAAGGCGCTAAGCAACTCAGTGAGGCCCTGTCTCTACATAAAACACAAAATAGGGCTGGGGATGTGGCTCAGTGGTCGAGTACCCTGAATTCAATCCCGGGTACCAAAAAAAACAAAAAACAAAAAAAACATTCCTTTTAGCGTTTTGAGGATACCTGGTGGGAGATGGGTATATTTGTCTTAGTGTATTGCTCTCGGTAAATGAACAAAAAGGAACTCAGGAACTGGGCATTCCTGGATGCCCATGAGGTGAGTTTCTTCTTCCTTTGCCCTTGTAGTGACTTTCCTTTTTTCCTTAGTCTGCTAGTCTGGAAACCGCTCCCAAATTATGTACTCAGAACCCAACTTTGTAACCACTTCCTCTTTTCAGTCTGCCCTCCTCAAAACACGCACACCACACCGTGGGCACACGTGTGGGTATATGCAATGTTCCTATACAGATGACCATGGACCCAGCCAGGGACTAAGGAGTGAACCTTCTCTACTGGGATGGAGAAGGGAGTGGCCTCAATACGGATGTGGTTTCTGGCCCTTTAACAGGCTTGTGACTTTAATCAGTTACTATAAAGGGTTTTACAATTAGTTTTTGCAGAGTGATGTATGTTGCATTTGGGATTGCTTGGGGCTCCTCAGCTTCCCATGATGTTCTCTGAGGAGGAGAAAATGAGGGGAGACAGGAATTGAAATGGGAGTTGCTGGGTAAAGGACACTTTTTGAGCTGTTTGTTCAAAGTTAGAAATATTTATTCTACTTCCTTTTCGAGGTCTCTAAGTTGGTTGGGAGAAGTACAAATGTAAGAGACCAGTTGCTTTGGCAGGATTTGGAGATAGAGCCCTAAATTAAAGGGTAAAGATGTTCTTCACAGAGCTGTGGCTGTTGGTGTCTGCAGCCAATGTATGCTGACTGGAGAGGCAGCAGGAAGGGGTGCTTCCCTTCCCATCCTTGTATACCCTTGTAATCCCAGGGTCTCACATGTGCTAGGCAAACACTCTACCACTCAACTACATCCTGGGCTCTTTCTATTGCTTATTTTGAGAGAGGGTCTTGCTAGGTTGCCCCCGCTGGCCTTGAACTTGTGATCTCCAGTCTCAGCTTCCTGAGTGACTGATATTGCAGGTCTGGTCCACGGCTCCCAGCCAGGGTTTACTCTTGAGTGTCTATTCAGCAGTTTTTTATTTCTTGTAAGAAAAGGGAGAGCTAGCTGACAGCTAACGGATCTAGAGGGCTTTCCTCTGTTTATTACCATGTTGCTATTGCTGGCTGTTTGGAATAGAATGGAGGGAGCCCTGTCCAAAATGAGCCTTGGAAGCGAGGCAGAAGGATCTTCACAAACCCCATGTATCTCTGAGGGATAATCTTTGTTTTACTTTCTACCCTTGCCTTTCTCGCTGGCGATCTGAAACTAGTAGTTTCCTTTCAACTTCTGACTAGAAGAAGAATGCCACCTTATCTAGTCCAAGTTCCCTTGCTCTCCTCTTCAAAGAAAAAGGAAATTCTGTCAGCAACTTTTGCCTGGTCCAGGTCTGCAGAGTGCATTTGCCACGCAATCATTGGCCATTAAAATAATAATAAATTACAACCAAAATACATGTGAGAAAATATTTAGCAAGATGGTACTGACTTTGGCCAGGAGCAGTGGTGCATACTCTATAGTTCTCAGGAGGCTGAGGCAGGAGGATCACGAGTTCAAAGCCAAGCTCAACAATTTAGTGAGACCTTGTCTCTGGAAAAAGAAAAAATAGGTTAGGGATGTGGCTGAGTGGTTAAGCATCCTCGATTCAATCCCTGGTATTAAACCAAAAAATCCCACAGAAAACAAACCTCTAAGCATCCCCAAAGATGGTACTTTTTGTGATAGCTTGCATATTGCTATAATATTGGTACCTTTAATCATGCAATCGTTCAGGAGCACATGCATTTATCCACTTTTGCTTATCTATTTGAAATCTACTACTGCATGACATTCCCTTTGCTAGATACTAGAAATACATGAACAAATGAAAGACCTTGGTCTTAAGAATATGAAAAAAACTATAATCTATCAAGTACTTATTTCTCTGAAAGCTTTTTCTTTGCTTTTTTTCCTTTTTTAATTTTTTCTTTGAGATGGGAATCTTCCAATGTTACCCACATTAGTCTAGAACTTTTGGGCTCAAGTGATCTTGTGATCCTTCGACCTCAGTCTCTCTAGTAGCTGGGACCACAGGCTTGCATCACTGCACTTCACAAAAAACAAATTGCTATTTTAAAAGCATTGCTACTTTTGCTTTTTCCCACATGGAAGGAACCTTTTCTAGACAATGTGGGAATCTTTATTTTTTTGCTACCAAGGATTGTACCCAGGGGGTCCCCCCCCCACATCCCCAGCCCTTTAAAAAAATATTTTGTGTAGATGATACAGGGTCTTGCTAATTTCCTGAGGCTGGCTTTAAACTGACTCGGCCATCCTCCTGCCGCAGCCTTCCCAGCAACTGGGATTACATGCATGTGCCACCACGCCCTGCCAATGTGGAATCTTTACCTGACCCTTCCCTTGTATTGAATATTTCAGTTATTTAATTTATATTTAGTAGTACTGCGTCTCCTGTTTTAGGTGGAGAAGGCAGGCATAGGGGTTGAGAGAGAGCCTTCCTGTGTTACCAATTTAGATTCAGGAAAGCTGTGGGACAGCATGGAGGCCTGGGGGATTATGTACACAACAAATAGGGGTATGCCATCTCAGGACTAAGAGGAGGGAGGCGGTAGCTAAACAAGATTTGGAGGATAGGCACGAAAAAAAAAAGAGGATTGGATTAAGGAGAGCCTGGAGGACAACAGGGACAGGGTGGTATTTGTGGGAAAATAATTCATCTCTGAGGGGGAACAGCATTCAGTAGGGACAAATTATAGGTAGGTAGGGCAGGTGTCTTGTTTATTTCCCTCACTGAACATCTCCTTTGCTCCTAAGCACTGAGAAGCAACAGGTCAAAAGATGGTCTCTCTATACTTATAGGAAGCTTCTATTGAGTATCTACTCCAAGAACTCCTACTTCATTGAAGCCCTACGAGAACCCCAAAGGCATCATTATTTTCATAATATAGAAGAAATCGAAGCTGAGTGTTGCAAATAACTCAACCAAATGCATGCCTTCAATAAGTAAGAACCCAGCCCACGGCGGTGGCTCAAGCCTGTAATCCCAGCACTTAGGGAGGCTGAGACAGGAGAATTGCGAGCTCAAAGCCACCCTCAGCACTGACGAGGTGCTAAGCAACTCAGTGAGGCCCTGTCTCTACATAAAACACAAAATGGGGCTGAGGATGTGGCTCAGTGGCCGAGTTCCCCTGAGTTCAATCCCCAGTACCTCAAAAAAAGTAGGAACCCTAGGATTCAACGCTGGCATTTCTGTCTTTAAGGCTGAGCTCTCTTACAGGTGGGGTCAGGTGGTCCTCTAACAAGGTCGAGTTTTATTCGGGGAGCATAAGCTTTGCAGATATATATACACTCCGCGTGAAATCACACGACTCTCCCTGCTGTGTGCCTCCTTCCCTTCTGCTTCACACTGCGTTTTCCTTTTCCTGTTGGGATTTTTGGGCCATCTCAAGTGAGATAGTAGATCCAAACTTCTCCCCTTATCTGGGCCCCTAAGATGGTAAAGAAGATTCTGCTGTTGGAGTGTAATAGGCACAAAGAGGGACCTGAAACAAGTGGAGGAAAGACCTGAGTGGGTTGCACCTGCAAATATCAGTCTCAGCCCAGCCCTCTTTCCCCAGATGTGACAGCTGTGGTATCTAGGGTCATCCATCATTTTTTCCCAGGTTTCTTTTTCTTCACCTGGATCCTTGGCATATCCAGAAACCTCATGAAATAAGCTGAATAAGTATTTTGAGTTCTAACAAAGAACTTTCACACTTCTAGAATGCACCAGGGCTGGAACTTTTGGCTAGTTCTTGCCTCTCCTTTTTTGCTTGGGTTCAACCCGGGGGCTGGGGGGTAAAATAGGAGCTTGGGGGAAATGGCAGGGATTGAGATGCTTTCCCTCTCCTCCTCCTCCTCCTCCTCCCTGCAGGGACAAGGAAGTGAGCTTTGTTACATGGCTTACAGAATCATAATTCATATTTGATACGTTATCTTTTTCTGAACCTAGGATTTAACCCAGGGGCACTTTATCTCTGTGCAACATCCCCAGCCTTTTTAAAAAAATTATTGTAAGACAGAGTATTGCTAAGTTGCTTAGGGCTTCACTAAATTGCTGAGGTTGGCTTTGAACTCGCCATCCTCCTGCCTCAGCCTCCTGAGCCGCTGGGAGATACATGTTGAGCAAAAGAAGTCATTTAAAAATTTCTCTAGCAAGCAGGCTGCACAATGTAGTGACACTTGCTGGCTAGTGTCACCTTGAGGTAGTCACTTGACCTCTAAGCCTCTTTTTTTGGACCTGCAGTATGGAAATAATAAATATTCTCAGTCTTCTTTGGTGCTTGAGGGGCTCAGACCAGCATATTTTGGTTGTTCCAGGTTCATAAGAGAGTATGTAAAGAGGTAATTTTGAAATTTCGAAGTCCCATGCCTACCTAGGTGCGTTATTACTGTGATTATTAATTGATGACACTCCAAAAGAGGTAGCAGATAAGATTATTCTCACTCCCTACTCCGCATGGGAACCAGGATGACTTAACATTGCTGTAGATCCTCTCGCTGTTGATCCTCTCGGTTGGCTGTGGGGACTTGGCCTCTCCAGGGGTGGGAAGGCCCCTAAGTTCCGCACCCCCTCCCCATCCCACTCCCAGGCCCCAGTTCCTGCCTTCTCAGTGGGAGGCCTCCCCGGCCGGGTCCTGCCTCCTCCCGCAGCCCAGCCGAGGTCTCTAAGGAATGCCGCCTCCCGGGCCATTTTCTCCCCTCCAGCTTCTGCGGCCCCACTTCCAGCCTCTTCCAGGCTCCCTACCCCCAACCGGTTCCCACTTAAATGCTTGCAGGCCTGTTTGCAGGCGGAAAGCCCCCTCCCCCCACAGGACCACCTCAGTCACAGCCCTGACCACAAGGAGGTCGGATCTGGATTTACTAAAGGACCCTGGAGGGGAGCCTGCCCCGCGCTGACTGCCTGGCTCACCGATGGGGTCGGGTTTCTGCCGGTGGGGTGAGAAAGAGAGAGAGGAGAGACTGACTGACACACACAAAGGGCAAAGTCCTGGTCCCCACCCCCACCCAGCAGCCCTTGGCGCAGGTCCCCTCCCCCTCTGGGCCCTGCTCTGGTAGCCTAGGGCCCGCTGGGGCCCGCTAGACCAGCTTGGAGCTACTCGGATACCGAGGGTGATTTGGCAGGGAACATTCTAGATTAACAGAGGGGGGTGCTTGGGGGTATCTTCTGCCTCACCCTGACGCTCCGGAGCTGAAGCCCACCCAGAGGTTGGGGTGGGTGGGTGAGTGCTCAGCTTTCCCTGGGTTAGGTGAGAGGGGTTGGGGGAAGGGTCTGCCCTGTGGGGCACAGGCCTGGCCTCTCAGCTGCTCAGAGCTTCTCAATTGCGGGCTCACAAGACTCCCCTCCTCCCCCCCAGCTGCTGCCAGCCCTCCCCCACCCTCAGCTGCTGCCGCCCTTCCCAGGCACCTCTTTCTCCCCAGTTGCTCAGACTGCTGGGCTTTCCAACCCTCTGCGGGAAGGCTGTGTCCGGCCTAGGGCCCAGGTCCTCCAGGTGGCTGGAGCCCTGCGCCTTCTCCTGGCTGAGGGTGTTGAGAACCATCTTGGACGGCGCCTCACAGAACCCTGAACCTGGAAGAAAAGCCTCTACAGAGAGGGCATTTCCCCCTACCCCAAGCTATGCAGAAAGCAGATGGACATCCCTGTCAGAGGAGAGTTCTAAGAACTGCCCCACCAGGAAGAAACACATACCTGGTTTCCTGAAGTGTCCCACCACCTACAGGTCTTTGTTGGCACCAGGAGGAGAGGCAACCAGAGCTCCTTTCCACCAATAGGATAAAGAAATTACTGTTTAATGCACACCAGGACACACTTGCATCCTTGTACAGGGAACACTTATTCCAAACATTATTTCTTAGGGGGGTCTTTTTGACAGGGTTAAGTCACTAGTTGCAAAAAATGAGCTGGTTTCCTTGCTTCTGAGAGTTCCACTTCAAAATCCTCACCTTGGGCTGTCCTCTCCACACATGCTGCTCCTCCTGAGGAGAGACTCCTCTCCATTTCCAAGGCATGTCCCATGTCACCATACACTGAGTGGCAGTTCAGTCCTCACCCAGGTTTCTGGGCCAGAGTGCCAGACCATTTGGCTCTTCGGCTTCTTGGAGAGATGCTGACATCTGCACTGGGGCATGAGAGCTAACCCAGCATCTTTGGTGAGCTGTAGCTGGGGCCGGAGATTGTCTTCCCTTTATCAGTTTATTAACCGTCTCTACCCCAGGGAAAATCCTGGATACTTCCCACTGCCAGTCTGAGAAGGATGGGGAGCAGCATCCTCCTGGGCACCATTTCTGCCTCCACCAGGAAGGCTTTGCAACACTGGTCATCTCTTTTTTTTTTTTTTTTTTTAATATTTATTTTTTAGTTGTAGGTGGACACAATAGCTTTATTTTATTTTTTATGTGGTGCTGAGGATCAAACCCAGTGCCTCCCGCGTGCTAGGCGAGCACGCTACCACTGCGCCATAACCCCAGCCCCAACACTGGTCATCTCTTTCCCACATGTCCATGTACTTTTTTTTTTTTCCCCTTAGGGTTTCTCTCGCGCATTTATCACCCCAGATTTTTAATTCTCTTTGCTCCCTATTCTCACTGTATAGCTCCACATGGCCAGTCCCTCACAGGAGCTACTCTGAGGTTAAAGAGCAAGATTCTAGGCAGAGAACAAGATGGGGAGAGGAGACGCCAGTTGGCCCAGGCAGACTCAGAATTTGTCTGGAAACAGATCCGTTGTCCCAGAGCTTCTGTTTTGGCTTCCTCTGGCACTGCCCAGATGGGCAAGGAAAAAAAAAAATACTCAGGCTTTCCTGTCAACCCATTTATTCCTGAGATGAGTGAATTGAGCTAAGTATTCATGGCTGCAGCTTGCTCTCTACCCCAGTCACCCACCACCTTAGCACCTCGCCCTCAGCTCACGCCTTTGCTTCCTTGTCTACCTTAGACCTAGCTGGCATTGTGTGCAAGATAAGAACTTCTGGGCACTACCCTTTTCCCCTCGTAACAGATCTCTGACAGCCATCCAGCCATATTATAGGGTAGTTAGCTCTTCTGCAAATTAAATCTTGTGCCCAAATTAGAGCCGCATGCGGTAGAAGCCAGTTGGCATGCATTTAGCCATACAGAATATGGGCATTTTTCCTGCTCTTTACGTCAGGCTTGACGAGCTTCTGCTGTATCAACACTCCTCTTTGGAGGGAAAGCAGCGTAGTTTGTTAAAATGAACACAGACCAGTCTGCAGAGCGACTTCTAGTTCCACTCTCAGATTGGCAACGCTGTGTCCTTCCCCGAGCCTCCCTTCCTCCCGTGAAATAAGCGTGACTTTAGATCAGGCATGAGGGCTTCCTCCTTTCCAGCCTCAAAGTATGAATTGGATTCTTTTGAACTGGCAATTAATTCTTGGTGATAGGTTAAGGGGTAGTGTGTGTGGTGTCTGTGGTCATCTTAGAGTCTGGGCGATCTCCCTTTTTTCCTCTGACTTTAGTAGAAGAGCCCTCCAACACAGAGCCCAGAGGAGATCTCAGAGATGTGCTTTTCCTACTTTCTTGTCCTCAAGAGTTGGTGCAGGGATCGGGGGACATGTGTAACTCTGTGTATGTGCCACGATCATTTAAAGGACCACATGCTTCAGTTGCATTCCAGTGGTGTCCCAGCTTTCCAGTCCCTCCAACCTGTGATTTTCTTCTTGGTGATGGACCCTACTCTGCTGGTCCTACACCATCCAGTAGGTCCCTGTTTTCCAACCTCTAGCCCTTACCCGCCAGCCACCCGCTGTCCCGCCTGTCTGGCTGCCCTGCCTCTGGATCAGCCTGGCACAGAGCCCTGGGCGTGGGGCCAACTTCTCCCTCTGCAGCCCCACCCCCTTTCTCAACTACAGCCATGCCTGGAACGTGCCAGGCCCGCCCTCTTCAGAAGTTTTCCTGGGCAAATTTGTGTGGGTGTGGGTGAGTGTGGGTGTGTGCACACGCGC
>CM053402.1:22836910-22864705 GCA_028644305.1 Xerus rutilus
TTTTTTTTTTTTTTTTTTGCACCAGAGATTGAACTCAGGGGCACTTGACCATTGAGCCACATCCCCAGCCCTATTTTTTTGTGTTTTATGTAGAGACAGGGTCTTACCGAATTGCTTAGTGCCTCCCATTGCTGAGGCTGGCTTTGAACTTGCGATTCTCCAGTCTCAGCCTCCCAAAGTGCTGGGATTACAGGCGTGAGCCACCGCACCCGGCTGGTACCAGGGAATTTGATATGCATAGAGCAAAAGATGAATTTGGATCCTAGCTTGCACTTTACATACAAATTAACTCTGAATGAGTCACAGACCTAAGCATCACAGATGTAAGATAGGCAGCGCAGGCAACAAATTCCACTTTGCAGCTGATGGGACTTAGGTCTAGACTAAGTTGGGTGTAGACTCGGTCAATTAATTATCTAGTGCACAAACTAGTGGTGTCCTAATTCAGTTGAGTATCTTCATTTATCTTACTGGGGTATGCCAGTGTAGAATTAACACATTTTGATCCTTGTCTTCATAATCTATAATATTAAGGTTTTGTAGTAGTTGATGCTTGGTTTCCTTATGCTCTGGTAGGAGTACCACTGAGAAAGTCAGGTTTGCCAAGCCAGTGCAGTACGTAGTGTTCTTCAAGTAACTGTAGACTTCTTTAGACCTGTGTCTTGGTTTTCCTCCCAAGCCTGGCAACACCATATGCTCCCATTGGACTGGAAGCCACTTCTCTGATAGTGTAAATGGAACACCTTTGTGAACAATAAATCCCATCTAAGTGTCATTAGGCACATCTCTATATTTCTTTTCTTTTGGTGTGTTATACCACGTAAGCTGGAAGGTTCTCTTAAATAGTTGGTGGGGATGGTGGGACGTGGTTACCTCTCTTTCCTCAGTGTGTTCCACACTGTAACTGGGTAGAATGCGTTTGAGCAAGGAGGGCTCCTGGTATGATTGGCATAGGTTGGAGTAACTAGTTGATTTTTTCCCCCCCTCCCTCTGTTCTCAGAGCCATCATGAAATTGAATGGCCACCAGTTGGAGAACCATGCCCTGAAGGTCTCCTACATTCCCGATGAGCAAATAGCTCAGGGTCCTGAGAATGGGCGCCGAGGAGGCTTTGGCTCCCGGGGTCAGCCCCGCCAGGGGTCGCCCGTGGCAACAGGGGCCCCAGCCAAGCAGCAGCAGGTGGACATCCCCCTTCGGCTTCTGGTGCCCACCCAATATGTGGGTGCCATCATCGGCAAGGAGGGTGCCACTATCCGTAACATCACAAAACAAACCCAGTCCAAGTGAGTCTGGCTGCTGGGAAGGAGCCTGGGTGAGGGGAACTTGCTCTTGCCGAGGAAGACCTCCTGGAAGCTCACCGTGGCATCAACATTTTCCTCTTAAAGTTGCTTGGGATACTCAGGCATCACTGCTTCCAGTTGTGCCTCCTGGATGGGGGTGGGCAGATGGGAGGGTACAAGGGGTCTGGGGTATACCATTGGTGGCAGTACCTGGTCCCTGCACTATTAGTAAGAAGGGTTCCATAAAAGTTTCACAGAAAGTCTCAAGCAAGCGCAGACACTGTGAATCAGCCACTCTTTGATACTGTATTGCTTGAGACCACTTGGTGGCCAAAGGGCTGGTTACCTGGCCAAAGTTAGGGACCTTACGTCATGGTCATAACTACGCCCCATCTCACATTCCCATAAATCATCCACTTTCTCTAATCTTTATATAGCTGGCCAGTGTGCTCTGTGGGAAAGAACAGGTCACATTATTCCCTTATTCATAATAAATCCTGTTATTATTTTTCATTGGTATAAAGTATCTTCCTATCATTGCTTCAAGGGGGACATGCAGATTCAAAAGGAAATGTAGGTTTACCGACCTGGCATGGTCGGCCCACCCTGGCCTCAGTCCTGTAGGTTACATTCTTGTCCCTAACCACCTGCCAACAGTCAGTCGCATTTCCCTGGCCCTTCTCAGTTCTGTACCCGACTGTCCTTGTTGGAAGAAGAGTGGCTTCTGTGCTTTTGATTGAGAGATGGGAAGCCTAAGGATCACTGTCTCTGGGCACAACTAACTGGCTTTGTCCTTGTCCCCAGGATTGATGTGCATAGAAAGGAAAACGCAGGTGCAGCTGAGAAGGCCATCAGCGTCC
Source organism: Xerus rutilus (assembly GCA_028644305.1). Lineage (NCBI taxonomy): Eukaryota > Metazoa > Chordata > Mammalia > Rodentia > Sciuridae > Xerus > Xerus rutilus. The sequence continues at coordinate 22,839,050 of CM053402.1, forward strand.
ACTCAACCCCGGAGGGCTGCTCCTCCGCCTGTAAGATGATTTTGGAGATTATGCATAAGGAGGCAAAGGACACCAAAACGTAAGTCTCCAGCTTTTCTTGGCTTCAGGGAATGCTACCTCACTCCTGCTCACACACACTTTCTTGGCCCCATAACTTTTTTTTTGTGATGCTGAGGTTAGAACCCAGGGAAGGCTTCACATAGTCAGGCCAGTGCTCTGCCACTGAGTTACATTCTCAGCCTCCACCAATACTTTTTTTTTTGAGGGGAGGCTGATATCAGAAATTGAACCCAAGGGCACACTTAGCCCTGCCCCCACACCCCTTTTTTGGTACTAGGGATTGAACTCGGGGGCACTTAGCCACTGAGCCACATTCCCAGCCCTTTTAGTATTTTATTTTGTGATGGGGTCTTACCGAGTTGCTCAGAGCCTGCTGAATTGCTGAGTCTGGCTTTGAACTCTCGACCGTCCTGCCTCAGGCTCCTGAGCTGATGGGATTACAGGTGTTTGCCACTGTTCCCCGCCCTAGCACCCCTTCATAAAATTTTTAATTTTTGCAACATGTTCTCACTAAGTTTCTTAGGACCTCAATAATTCCAGAGGCTGACGTTGAACTCTCAATCCTCCTGCCCAACTGCTGGGATTACAGGCTTGCACCACCACACCTGGCTCTTCTAGTTTTTTTGAGACCAGGGTCTAACTAGGTTGCCCAGGTTGCACTTGAATTTGTGGGCTCAAGTAATTCTCCTGGGATTACAGGCTGGTACAACTATACCTGGGTGAATGATATCTATTTATAAAGTATACAGTTTGGTGAGTTTTATTATTTATATATATAGTACCTATTAGAACCATCATCACTATTAACATAAAGCCATTGCCCCTGAGTTCCCTTGCCCAGTGGCTCTCTGTCCTCCTCTTCCACTTGTCTGTTCATCAGCAAACACTGACCTGCTGACTCTGGTAACCCTCCAACAGATTTTGTCTTGTGGCTTATCCTAGAAACCCTGTATTGGTGCTGATCTAATGACCACCATGGAAAGAACTCTTGTCCTCTACTTTTTCCCCAGGGCTGACGAAGTTCCCCTAAAGATCCTGGCCCATAATAACTTCGTGGGACGTCTCATTGGCAAGGAAGGGCGGAACCTGAAGAAGGTGGAGCAGGACACAGAGACGAAAATCACCATCTCCTCGTAAGGCACCCTCCACTTCCCTGTTTATGGGAGGTAGTGGTAAAGTTCATTTTCTAAAGCTCTTCCATACCCACTATAACGGGAAGTTATCTCCACGTCCTTTTCCCACCATGTCCTCCCTCTTCCCCTGCACCTCATTGAGAGAGCCTGCTGCTGGGAACTGGGGCTTCAGTCCTGCCTGCCACCCACCATAAGAAGTATGTGGTAGGCAGCCTCTCTGGAAGAACCAGTTAAGGGAGTGGATTAGTTTTTTTGTTTGTGAGTGTCTCCTCATTCCTTCAGTTACTAGCCTGTGGGCAGTGTAACTGTTGTCTTCCAAAAAACCATGGCCTCAAGCCATCTTGGAGACTCACCAGGTGGCTGCCAGGCTCCAGGTTTGGCTAGGGTTGGCTATTGACTGGAACCTGCCCAGGATTGGCTCCCCTCAGATAGAAGGGTATCAGTTGAGCAATCTCATCTCTCTGTACCTCTCTCTCTGACCTGATTACAAAATGTAGGGGCCCTGAAGGCTGGAAATGGAGAATTATATGCCATAAGTTACACAGAATACAGAAATGGGGCATCTGGGACTTGGCTGGTCTCTCTAGGCCTCATTTCCAGCCAGGTCTTGGGCTGCCAGTGAAAACTTGACCACTGTGTTCTTCAGGCTGCAGGACCTCACTCTCTACAACCCAGAGAGGACCATCACCGTGAAGGGGGCCATTGAGAACTGCTGCAGGGCGGAGCAAGAAATTATGAAGAAAGTTCGAGAGGCTTATGAGAATGACGTGGCTGCCATGAGTGTGAGTGCTAGGCTGTGCCTCCTTGTGCTCCCTTTCCTGGCCATGGACAGGAAGGTGACTGTAATGTGCACCTTGTGCTGTATGGCCTTGGAGCATCACTTTATGCTTTCAGACATCAACTCATCAAAAATTGCCTTTTCCCCCCCCCCTTCAATGCTGGAAATGGAACCCAGGCCCCTTGCTCATCCTAAGTAAACACTCTACCAAAGAGCTACATTTCCAGCCCCAGAAATGAACTTTTTTTTTTTTTTTTTTTTTAATAGCAAGAAACACTTTTATTTGACTGCAGCAGGTTCATATGGTAAAGCTTTGCTGTAATCAATTAAGTCTCCAAACTCTGAGTTCAGGCATTGTCTGAATTTTATACTCATTGTGTAGGGGCCAGAAATGAACTTTTAAACCACATTTAATTAACAAGGCCTCTTTATCTCATTCCTAGATTGGGGTCTTGCTGTCATAGATTCCTCTCCATGAGATTTACTCTTGGGCTCGGATGCTCTGATCTTCCTATAAACTTTGTGGTTGTGTGCACTTTATTGAAGGAGAGGGTTCATAATTTTCATTTAATTTTTCTTTTTCTTTTTTTAAAGATTTTTTTTAGTTGTAGATGAACACAATGTCTTTATTTTATTGCTTTGTATGTGGTGCTGAGGATCGAACCCAGGGCCTCACGCATGCGAGGCAAGCGCTCTACCGCTGAGCTACAATCCCAGCCCCTTCATTTGATTTTTCTTATTTGTTTATTTTATAAGGAGAGTGGAGCCGGGTGCAGTGGCCTATAACCCCAGTGACTTGAGGCAGAACGATCCCAAGTTTGAGATCAGCCTCAGCAGATTTGAGAGGCCCTAAGTCTCAACTTTAAAAATGGGGTTGGGGATGTGGCATCATGGTTAATCACCACTGGGTTAAATCTCCAGTACAAAGCAAAAAAAAGGCGGGTGGAGGTTGGGTACATGACAAGAGATTCAGAACCACTGATTTCTGGAAGTCAAAGGGAGCTCTGTCTCCTTGCTGAGCATTAGTTTGCTGTATGGTGAGTCTGGTCCGTCTCCATTGGAGTAGACAACCCACCACAGAGCAAGGGCCTCTGATATCCAGGGCTGGCTGGTTCTTCAGGTTGGAGGCGCTAGCTGACATCACATCAACTCACAACTCCACATCCTTGTAGTGTGTGTATGTGAGAGTACAGGAAAACCACACGGTTGGGCAGGTTTTATGCAGTAGCATGTAGTTCTCATAGTTTCGTCCTGCTTCCTCTGGGGTTGTTTGACCTTTTCCAGCCAGGGCCACACACAGGGGACCACTGGGCTCTCTGTCAGGATGAGCTGACCTGCTCCTTACCTTTCTTCCTCAGCTGCAGTCTCACCTGATCCCTGGCCTCAACCTGGCCGCTGTAGGTCTTTTCCCAGCCTCATCCAGTGCGGTCCCACCACCTCCCAGCAGTGTTACTGGGGCTGCTCCCTACAGCTCCTTTATGGTAAGTGGAAAGTTTTATTTCAGGGACCCCAGTCTTGTGGATGGTCTCCAAGGGGGTCCAGCTCTCTGTGCTTAGGAGAGGGGTGGGAGGTCTCTGAGATGACCATCCTCTGCATTGCTCCCAGCCTTGGGCTCTGACTCCAGAATGCTAACTGTGCAAAGCCCAGAAGAGCATGTTTTCCCGATGCCCAGAACGCTTTCCCTCACTCTTGCTGAGCTTCTCTGCTTTCTTTAGCCCTGCTGGGCTTAGGAATAGCTAAAGAGCTCACGCATCCGTCAGCAGCACAGGGTGCAGTTGAGTACCTGCACCTTGAGATACCTTCCTCTTCCTTGAGGCTGCAAGGCAGGGGAATGGAGGGGCCCCAGGGCCTTCCCTCTGGCCCTTGGTAAGAAGTCTCTGTCCCACAGCAAGCTCCAGAGCAGGAGATGGTGCAGGTGTTCATTCCCGCCCAGGCAGTGGGTGCCATCATCGGCAAGAAGGGGCAGCACATCAAGCAACTCTCCAGATTTGCCAGTGCCTCCATCAAGGTGATTTGTTTTGTGTTCCTCCAGACTCCCGTATGGTTTGGAGAAATGTGCATCTCTAGTTGGGGACCTCCCTGTCTTGGCACTGCAGTCTTCTTTGCTTTTGACCTTGCCTTCGTCCTTTGTGTCCTGCCTCTCAGTGCTTCTGGGTTTTCAGGCAGGATAGGAGGCAGGAGTGCGGTTTGGAAGGAGCTTAGGTTCTTCCACAGAGTTTTTGGGTTCCAGTCGCAGCCCCATACTGTTGCTGCACAGTGATCTGTAGGAACGGAGCCTCCCCTTCCTCATCAGTACACAAGGAAACCATGCAGCTAGAGCCCCGGGCTCACTCTGCTGCAGTGACACTAAATGAATGTTACTTGTCTTCCATCTTACCTGGGTCTGGAGTTGAGGGGAGAGGAGGAGGATGTGTCATCATGAAACAAAGGTGCTGTTAATTTCACAAACCGAAATTCAAGCGTTTAGTGGTCTTTTGGAGAGCTGTGAGTATTCCGCTAAGGGAGGTGTAGTCGCCACCCTCCCGCTATTGCTTATCTCACCTGTCTCTGCCTCTCGGCAGTTTCCAATAAAACACTCAATACAGGCTGAGTGAGGAGGGCCAGGGAAGCCCTACTGAGAAAATGTTACCAAAGGGGGGCCTTCTAGCTGACCACCTGTGTCCTGATCACAGTGTGGGTGCACCGGGCAGCGACTTGGCCTTCAGGCTATTTGTTCTTCCACTCCCCCAGCCCTCCAAATGGACAGTGGAGGCAAGTGTGGTAGCAGGGGAACGGGAGGGTGTGGAGATAGCAGGAGTGCTCCTCTAGAGGGCCTCTCTTTGACCAGCTGTTTGCTTTGTAGATCGCTCCACCGGAAACACCTGACTCCAAAGTTCGAATGGTTATCATCACTGGACCCCCAGAGGCCCAATTCAAGGTTTTGATTTGTATTGTTTTTCCAGACTGATTAACGGGGGAATTGAGGCTGGGAACTTCTGTGTGCAGGAGAAAGGCTGGAGCAGCTTGGCTGCTCGCATTCTTGTTAGCTGTCACATTCTTATCACACCTTTCAGCCTTTCCAGTAGGATGCAACACTGCTTTCAGAGTGGCTTTGAGATTAATTTTATGTGGGTTTCTACCTCCCACGCACCTCCTGAAGGTTCACATGGGAATGAGAGAATGGAATCTGAGGACTTCACATGTGATGCCGGTTCCTTGTGTCCATCATACCCGTAGGTTGTTGAGTTTGTTGCAATCAAGTGGCCAGAGATCATGGTTAGCTTAACCTGACCTACATGAGGATGGACACCTGGGAGGGATTTCTAGGTCCTTGGGGTGTCATTCATGCAGGGCTGCCCTCTGCTTGCCTTGTTTAATGGCCATTTAGGGCCTTGACACATCCAAATAAATGCAGTCATCCCAGATCTGATAGGTCTGGTTTGGAGCTGACGAGTTACAATCCTCCTGGAAATATTTATTTAGTTACTTGCAATTTATAATACTGTTCTAGGGTCTGCAGTATTGGGGATAGGCAGGGGGAACAATGATTGGTTGCCCAACGGGGCCTTGGGCGCCACCTGCTATAGAACAGAAAAGGACGGGCTGGAGGGTGGGAGCTAAACTTGGTGTTTACCACCCTTCCCTTTTACCACAGATAGATGACCAGACCCACTTATTAACAATGACCTTCTCTCCGCAGGCTCAGGGAAGAATCTATGGCAAACTCAAAGAGGAGAACTTCTTTGGCCCTAAGGAGGAAGTAAAGCTGGAGACTCATATACGGGTGCCAGCCTCGGCCGCTGGCCGGGTCATTGGCAAAGGCGGCAAAACGGTGAGCCCTGAGGGCCACTTTGAAAGCTTTGGGCCTTGGAGTCCAAACCCAACAGGGCTGCTTTGGCCTCCTGTTCCTCGGTCCTGCTCAACCCAGGACCCCTATTTGCCCTTCTGCTAATTGTTTCCCCAGGTTCAGTGCTTGGCTGTCCCTGGTAGTTGCCCATCTCTTATCTCTCACTCCATTCCCTCCCATGCTTGCGTGTGTGTGTGTGTGTGGTGTGGTGTGTGTGCGCGCGCTTGTGCGTGCGCGCTGGTGATGGTGTTGGAACTTGTGCATGCTAAGCCAGTGCTCTACCTCTGAACTAACCCCAGCCCTGACCCGTGCTTTCTCTATAGCATCCTGAGCTCCTCTCTCGCTACCTGCAGGTGAATGAGCTGCAGAACTTGACAGCAGCTGAGGTGGTTGTTCCAAGAGACCAGACCCCAGACGAAAACGACCAAGTCATTGTTAAGATCATCGGGCATTTCTATGCCAGCCAGGTACATCTGGTGGTCCCCAATCTCAGGAGGACTGTAGGGGCCAGGAGCAGAGAAATGATGTCGAGGTCAACCTCTATTATTCTGTTCTATTATTATACATTATATATTAATAATCTTCCCAGTTAGCTACCCTTAGTTCTTCCTTGACCCTTTTTTGCACTGGATATGAAAAGAAGTTGGAATTATCCAATGCCAATTCTTATTCATGGAGTAATGATAAAGTAGTAACAGCCTGGATTGTTTTCAAAAGCAGTCCCTTTTCCTTTCCCAGAATGACCAAACTTCTCCCTGGTTCCTCTTCTTTCACCCTCCCATACCCTTCTCGGAGCTCCTCATCCCTGCCCTTCCCTGGGCTGGGGTTGACTCCAAAACCTGGAAAACAAGGCTAATCTCAGATTCAAATTTCACTGGGCCTCCACACCCCTGTAATCCCAGGACTTTGGGAGGCTGAGACAGGAGAATCTTCAGTTCAAAGCCAGCCTTAGCTGGCTAAGCGAGGCGCTAAGCAACTCTGTGAGACCCTGTCTCTAAAATACAAAATAGAGCTGGAGGTGTGGCTCAGTGGTCAAGTGCCCCTGAGTTCAATCCCTGTCTCCTCCCTCCCCCAAAATACTTAAGCATCGGGCCAAGTCTGATGGAATCTGAACTCCTCAGAGTGTATTCCACATTCTTTCTCCAACCTAGACCCACTTTCTCTTTAACCAAGAAACCAAGCACTCCGTTTATAGGAAGGAGATGTTCTGATAAATTTTGTAGACATGAATTCCATTTTGCAGTTGATTTCCCTTACAAAACTTTATTCTTAGATAGGAAACTTGTAAGTAGGATAGAGTAGGTACGGGAAATCTTTTGGTATTTCATCCAGTTCAGTTCACAATGGAGTGTACTTATTTGACTTTTTTTAAAAAAATTATGCCACAACTGGGCACTATGTCCCCTGCCTGGCATTATATGGCTGTTGGGTTTGTGATGATGTCTCCTAATTCCTGACTCTGGGACACCAAGGAATGTTAAGGAGGAGGTGTTCAATTTCTAGTTTTAATATCATGACAAAGTGTTAACTTTGTCAAGTTCGCTGTGTCCCTCTTCCTTCTGTACTTACCCTCTGTTCCCACTTACTTCCTGTTTTGCCCAGAGGAGGCCCAGAGTCCACTTGGAGGCAGAGAAACTTAGGCCCCCCAGATCCTCAGTCTCCTGCTATATGTTCTGAGTCCTAGAGCCCCTCTGCTGGAGGTCCTCATCCAACCCACTTGCTTGTTCTTGCTGCAGATGGCTCAGCGGAAGATTCGGGACATCCTGGCCCAGGTTAAGCAACAGCACCAGAAGGGACAGAGCAACCAAGCCCAAGCACGGAGGAAGTGACCAGTGCCTTCCAGTCCCATTGACTTCTGGACGCCGGGCGGAATTGGGGAGTGTGCTCTCCCGGCAGGCCTGAGAATGAGTGGGAATCAGGGACCCCGGGGCTGGGCTGGAGATCAGGTTTGCCCACTTGCTTGAGAAAGATGTTCTGGTGAGGAACCCTGATCTCTCCATCCCAAACCCGTCTCAAACCCCTGACCCAGCCCGGCCCACAGCTTGGGGTGTCACCATGCGAATTCTAGCTCAGGGTGCTTTTAAACGTGGATTATTTAAGGAAGTTCTCCAGATCCCACCAAGAGGTTGGATCAGTCTCCAGTGGGGAAGAGAAATAAAATTCCCTTCAGGTTTTTAAAAACCTCAAAGGATTGTTTGTTTGACCTTAAAATCTCTCTCTCTTCCCCCTACTTGGATAATTGATTAAAAAACTTCCATTCTCATGCCCGGACACCACCTCTTCCTATAGTCACTGTTTATTTAAACTGCTACCAGGAAAATGGGAGTAATGCATTCCTTTGCTTTGTATTGACTGTAGAGAAGACCTATCTTCAACTATAGCTTGATTCTGGATCCTCCCTAACCAACCAATAGGAACAGTGAAGAATAAAGGGGGAGAAGTAGGGAAAAGAGATGATTAAAATACAGTAATCCACGTTTAAAAGGAAGTGCCCTTGGGCTGGGGATGCAGCTCTGTGGTAGAGCACTTGCCCAGCATGTGTAAGGCCCTCAGTTCCATCCCCAGGACCATAATGAAAAGGAAAAAACAACCAAAAACAAACAAACAAACAAAAAAAGAAAAGATTCTCTTGACTGGTCTCTTCCAGATCACTGTCTTAAAAAATTGGCATAATTGAAATTCTCCCTGGGTCTGTCGGGCCTTCCCCAACACATTCACGTCCCTCTAACCCTGTGAGTTCCGCGTCATGTCCAGGTGCACATGGATGGCACTGAGCACTCAGCAGGGTAGGGGCTTACCACTGTTCCTGATTCCCATCATTCTCAGTGAGATTTTATATTTTTTTAAAGTCTATTTTAATGATTGGATATGAGCACTGGGAAGGGGACATGAACTCCCCTTGATAAAGTCTCAGTTCCATGGAGGACTTGAGTGGCCCAAAGGTGCCCTCAGCCCAGCCCATGTGCTCCCATAAGGGCTGGTTCCCAGAGGCAAGGGTTGTGAGACACTGCCCACCACAGCACTGTTCCCTTGGTGGTGGTGGGACTTGGAACCCAACCCTGAGCTCCCCATAAAAGCTAAAGTCCATCATCTGGTAAAAATCAGTGAATTGGAGAGTATTTGCTTCTGTTTTTATTCTAGAGGAGTATTTAACTGACGGCTTCTAACTCCATGAATTATTATAGTTATGATGAAAGGTGTGCCTAAAAACAAACAAAAAAACTACCAGCAGCATAATGCACAAAAGGGATAAATAAGCTTAATTTATTAATTTACCAGGCTCAATAAGATCCCGTTGGAAGTTTAGCCCTTGTAGAGAACAGCAGCCATCAGTTGAATGAGGTTAGGCCTCCCCTCCTACTACTATATTGTTAGTGCAGATTAGCCAGGTGATGCACTTTAGCTACCCTGGACAATACTATCAAGTGTGCTGGGAAGGGAGGAAGGCCTCTCTGCATGTGGAGAAGCCCATGCATGGAGTTTCCCTCCTTCCAACATTGCAACAACAACAGTGACAACAAGATAACCATGACATGTGGGTGGAGTCAGGCTATGCTGTGTGCGAAGTAAACTACCTCAAGGTATGAAGTTACCTCAGCAATTATTTCCCTTTTTTTGTTCCCCTGAACCCCATTTTTTATTATTGTTTTGATTGTTTTTTTCTTTGCGGCTTGCTGATATTTTATATAAAAAAGAAAAGCAAAGCAAAAGAGAAGCGCATAGTCTTGAATATTTTATTTTTTTAATGAAAAGAAAAAACGAGAAAGTTATGTTTCATAATTTCTTACAACATGAGCCAGTAACCCTTTAGGAACTCCCTAGGGAGAACAGGCCCTGTGGGAAAGACGGCAGGGGCTGGGCCCTTGGTAGGAGAGGGTAGCCTCAGGTTTGAGAGCCCCAGGGGGCAGAGCCCGGAGCCTTGTACAGCTCTGATCTCTGACTTTGGATCCCCTTCTGGAATATCTTGCCTGACAGGATTGAAAGGCCTACCAGAGCCTGGGTCTCGGGACAAAACAGCAGTGTCCACCTACCTGCAAACCCTTGGGCTTCTCTCTTCCTGCCTTTAGTTAAACGGCATTCCCGCCGGTTTTCCCACCAGTGGTACTGTTGTGATATTTTAAAATATTTGCCTCCGTTTTATCGAGGAGAGAAATAACTAAAAAAAAAAAATACCCTTTAAAAAAAAACTATATTTCTCTGTTTAAAAATATGGGAGCCAAGATTCCATTCATGGGAGAAAGACAAAGGCCACCCTCTCATCCTCAGAGAGGTCCACCTGGTTTGTAATTGCAGTGGTCTTTATTTTTTGGTTCTTGTTGATTCATTTCCATCCCGTCTTGCTATTCTTCTTAGTGTATATTCATAGACCAAGGGGCAAACAGATCCTCAGATGACTGCCCCTCCCCTCTCCCTATCTTTAGATTGATCCAGTTGATTCTAGAAGTGGACTTAAGGAATAATGGACTTAAGGAATACTTGATTTAGGGAGGTGGGAGGCCAGGAGGGACAGGGGAAATGGAGACACGATTGGGAGTTTCTTGCCTTGCTGTGGTCTAATCACTGTCTCCATGAGATCCCTTCATAGCCCCCAGAACTCCCTATCCCAAAAAGAAGAGAAGCAAGAAAACATTTAGGGATGATATCAGGACTACAGAATTAAACCTCCCACCTGTCCCAACCACAAAAAAGGGTCTCCCAGCTTTCCATCTCTGGCTCTGTATTCTTTGTCCCCAAATGAAGCAGATAACATTCAGACTTCAGCCGTTTAGTGATTTAAAGCTGATTTCTAGCAGCAAGCATGCTTTGATATCTGGTTCAAATGATCATCAGGAAAAAGAGAACTCCCACAGTACCTGAAATGTGATTGTTGCAGTGTTCAGTTCCTGGGGGGCCTGCTCCCTTCACACCTTGGAAGTTCCAGTCCTTTTCCTTTGGCTTGGCTGGTTGAGCTCCCAGAAGACACCAGGAAGCGTGGCAAGGGACGAGAAAACTTCCTTGGATTAGGCAAGGCTCCACTCATCAGCCGACATTTGCCCAGCGGGAAAATCGTGGAAGTTAGACGACCAGAAAGCAAAAGGAGTATGGCTTGGGGGTTAAGGTTTAGGTGGAGGAAGGACTTGTCTTGGCAGGTCCTTCTGTGACCTGAAGATCAGGTGTTAGGGCAACTCCTTGCCCTGCTTGGCACCTCCTTTTCCCCACCCTTGGTAAGATAACAAGCTACCGGGAAAAGCACTTGGGATATTTAGATGGTTTTGAGAAAAGCGACATTTTAAAAAGACGCTTCTGTGCTCTAACATGTGTGTGTGTGCGCTACATGTATATTTTTATGAAAGGACCATCTCTTTAGGATATATTTTTAAATTCTTTGAATCACATAGAAAACCAAAATGGTTTGATTCACTGACTTAACTTTGAAACTGCATCTGCCAGTTACATGCTGATGGCTTTAATCCCCTCTAGGGTCCTGTTGCCTTTTGTAGTTTGGGTTGTGAACTTGGCTCCTTGGAGGTATCTGGGTAGGAGAGAGCCATTCTATGGGACAAGGAGTTGTATCCCACTTCAACTCTTTCCTCACCTCCTCAATCTTTTTCCCCCCTTTTTCCTGAGCTCTCCACTTCTGGGGGAAAGTTGGGAGCCATTCTCTTATTTATGCCTCGCTGTTGGCAGGAAAGACCACCGGTGAAACCCAGAGGACACTGGAGGGCGGGGGCTCCAGTTGTTTCTTTGTGTTTGTTTTCCTTTGTGCCAAAGATAGACAGACAGAGGCTGAGAGAGGCCATTTCTGAATCAGAGCAGCAGCCATTTTTCAACATCTCCCTGGGCTGTCTGCGAGGAGGAGGGGCCTGGAAACTGTGAGCTAAAGACAGAGTCCCTTCCTCTCTGAGGGGACTTAGGAGTGGTGCTTGCCAAGGGGTAGGGAGCTGAGAAAGGGGTTCTTTGGCTCCTGGTTGCACTTTGGGGAAAAGGGATGTTTAGGGCTCCTCCTCATGGGACTGCTCTCATCCCCTGTCCCCACTGCGGAGATGGCACCGTGGAGTTCCCTTCAGGCCTGGCAGACTGGCAGTGAGGAGGGGCCTCAGTTAGCTCTCAAGGGTGCCTTCCCCTCCTCCCACCCCAGACATACCCTCTGCCAAACTGGGAACCAGCAGTGCTACGAACTACCTCACAGCCCAGAGGGAGCTGAGCCTTCCCAAGTCCCAGAGAAGCCAGCGCCTCTAGGCAACCCTTCCTCCTGCCTCTTGTGGGGTGGGGTCTCCTCTTCTCTTTACCCTGAAGTATTCATGGGGAGATCCTACTGGCGTTGCCATTCAAACCACGGGACTGTTTTGCCTGTTAAGCCAGTAGAAGGAAAACAGCACAGCCTGACACTTAATTGCAGGAAAAACCCTCATTGATGCCAGGGGATGTAAAAGCCATTTTTCTTCCGAATACTCGATGGTTTAGATGCAGAACATTTCTCATTCAGACGTAGAGTTAACACCAGCTGAAACTTCCTTTTCTTTCCTTTGCATACTGACTCAATGGGGGTACAGGGCAGACAAGGGGCCTCATGATGGAAGATAGGTCGAGTGGTGGGCAACAGCCCCAGCCCTGAACCTCGCCCTGTGGACCTCCTTGGGGCACTGTCTGATGGCACCAGTACTGGTGATGTAATATGGTTGAATCCGGACTGACTCGAGAATTTTTTTTTCCTTAAGTGAAATAGCAGGAAGCTCCTCGTGAGCATGTTTTGAGTAACAGTTGATGAATGCTACGAGTATAAATGGATTAACTACCTCAATCCTTTACAGTAAGATTGGAAATAAGGGCAGGGACTAAGGTATGAGTCCCAGCAGGAAGTGAGTCAAGGCTTGTGCCACAAAGTTGGTCTTGGGGGCCAGGCAGGCCTGACCAGATCCCCACTCATTGGTTGGATGGGCAGGGCTGGCCATCATGTCCCCCCCCTTTCTGCCTTCCTTGCTGGCGCTTCAAACCTTCCCTCGAGCTTGTCCCCCTCACCTGCATTAGCTTTGTTGGACCAGATGGTGAGGAAAGGAATCACTTTCTCCAGATAGACCTGGCTGGAGGTGAGCTCAGGCCTGGCCTGGAAATCCCTCACTCAGCTCCAGTCCGGAACCTGGGGAAGCCAGAGCTGAGACCTCTTCAATAGGATTTCTTTGAGATCTTCCACTTCCAAGGTTCCCCTTCTCTGTCTTCAAGGGGACTGTTGGCTCTGGAAGGAGGAGAGGTGGAACACGATCCTTTGCCCTGGGAGAGTCTGAAGGCCTGGTCCACTGGACCCACCCAGGCCATTTCGTATTCAGGGGAGCTCCTCTGGGCGACCCAGCCCCTCCCCACCCTCTAATGGACCTCCTCATAGAAGACCCATTTCACTTTTGTTTTATCTACCTCTTAGCAAAACAATAGAGATAAAGTAGGTAGTGGCAACTCCACGTGCTTAGGTTAGGGGGTGGAAAAAGATTTCTTTTTCCAAAGGAAAAAATTACTTTAAAAATACTTTCCAAAAAATTAAAAAAAAAAAAACCAAAAAAATTTTTTTGTTTTAAAAGAGGGAGACATTTTCCAGTGACTGCTGGATTGTTTTAATTCCCCAAACTTCACTTTTTCCCCCATAATTAAATTTCACTCTTTGGCAATCTTCTTCATTGATTCAGCTATTCACAGGTACAGCTTTCCAGCCTGCCTCTGGCCTTACCGCATCCCTCACCTATTTCTGCCAATGAGACCTGTGCTCACTACCCTCCCCAGCCAGGTGACTTTGACCCCCCTCTTCCATTGAGAGCTCGTGTGTTGGGGTCCTCACTTTGAGTCATTTCCCCTTACAAGGCTGGGGGACGGGGCAACTACTTGTAACATTTCCCTGCAAGTTTTATGTAAGCCACTGCTACCTAATGATATTTGAAATGAATTTCTCTAGATTGAGTTAGCATAATGAATAGACTTGCTATACTACCATTTGGGTTCTCCCCCTTTCTCCAGAATCTTGATCCCCAAACCAGTAAACGTCATGAGTCCTCTCTGCTGAGGCAGAGTGGATTGGTATGCAGTCCTGAGACATTACTTAGGAAACTATTTTTATGAATGCAAATCAAGGGAGGGGCTGGATGGCTACTGCTTGTGACTTTTTTTAAATGAGTGTTACCTTATTCTGTAATTGCGGCGACCTTTAAAATTGTGCTTTGCTGGACCTCTGCCAGCCATCACCACCCCAAATGTGATTGTACCCTTCCTCCAACCCTTTAATCTGTTCTTCATTCTGTCTGGGGGAGGCGGGGCAGCTGGCTTCAGACTTCTGGAGTTTGTTCTTTTGATGGATGAGCGCTCCAGTTTCCTTCCTTGGTGAAGATTGTTTTAGCCACAAACCAATTCATTCCACTGTTTCAATTTCAAATAAAAAGGAAACTTATATTGAAAGCCAAGTGTGTCTGTGTCTCAGGGAGCGTTTCTTGTGTTTGGGATCTGAGATGCTCAGACCTTCAAGGGTCAACCTCAGTACCCAGGGATTTGTGGTGCCCAGATAAAAAGCAGGTGTTTTTCTTACATTTGCAGGACAAGAACAGAGAAAGTTTTATTCTGCACTGCTGGGGATTGAAGAGGAGCACTCTTCCCCTGAGCTAGATCTTCAGCTCTTTTTACGTATTTTGGATTCCGGGGATTAGATTATGGGTGTGTGCTACTCTGTCCAGAGAGGAGTGAATGGGATTTAAGTGGTTTCCTGGTTTTAATTTTGCTTTGCATATTGGAAAGTCGGATGTTCAAAATAAGGACACCACCAGGAAAGAATATGTTGGGAAGCCGCTGTGCAGAGCAGTCGCAGTTCTGGAAGTGATGAGACCACTATCTGGTCTTCCACTAATAAGAACTGCAAATGTGTCTGGTTTTCCTGTAACCCAGGTAAAGGAAAAGTCTATTCTGACAGGGCCATCTCTTTTTGAAGGCCAGATGGGTGGAAGGAGAGCATATTGTGACAACCTGGACTCCGACTTGGCGCTCCTGATTCAGTCTTCTACCGCATCTTTTAAAAGATGACCAGATGATGCAAGGCAATGACATGCTTAAAAGAACATTCCAGGTTAGCCATTGGGGGAATAAGCATGCCTTGCACCAATCCTGGCTTCCTGGAGGGTGGTGTGGAACGACGAATTACGAACTGTCTTTCATGTAGGTTTTTGTGGCTGCCCTGGATATTAGGCGGATCTGTGGAATCTTTCCATGGGGAACAGTGGAAAATATTTACTAAGATGCAATATGAGCCAGGCGCGGTGGCGCACACCTGTAATCCCAGCACTTAGGGAGGCTGAGGCAGGAGGATCGCAAGTTCAAAGCCAGCCTCAGCAACGGCGAAGGCTAAGCAACTCAGTGAGACCCTGTCTGTACATAAAACACAAAATAGGGCTGGGGATGTGGCTCAGTGGTCCAGTACCCCTGAGTTTAATCCCCAGTACCAAAAAAAAAAAAAAGATGCAATATGGTGGCACATGCCTGTAATCCCAGCATCTTGGGAGGCTGAGGCAGGAGGATTGCAAGTTCAAAGCCAGCCTCAGCATCAGTGAGGCGCTAAGCAACTCAGACCCTGTCTCTACATAAAACACAAAATAGGGCTGGGGATGTGGCTCAGTGGTTGATTGCCCCCGAGTTCTATCCCTGAAACAAAAAATAAAAAAAGCAATATGGTTATACAGTTTGTTTTTTCTCCTTTTTTTCCCTTCTCGTTCTGCTTCTCTCCCCTACTCCTCTTCCCTTTAACCTAGTCAGTCTTGTTTTTTGAAAAACTTATCCTCTGATGTTGGGGATCAAAACCAAGGCCTGGTGTGCTAAGCATGTGCTCTGCCGCTGAGCTTTACCCCCAGCTCTTGTTTGGGAAGTTTTAATGTGAATGTGCATGGATTAAGATCATGGATTAGATTTGGTGTTCTTACTACTTATGTCTTCCCAAATGATTGGGTAAATAGTGGAAAATGACTCACATCACCCCCCATTTTTATGGGTGTATTATAGTTCGTATTGAGGGTTTGTTACACACTGTTACATGCACACAGTGTAACAATAGAATTTGACCGATGTTGCTCCCCAGCACTTCCCCCACCCCCCACCTCCCAATTTAGTTCCTTTCCTATACTGATCTCCCTTTGATTTTTAGGTGACTTACCCCCACCTCTGTTTTCCATTTTTCTCTCTAGCTTCCGCAAATAAGAAAACTAACATACGACCCTTAACCCTCTGAGTTGAACTTATTTCGTTTAACATGGTCTCTAGTTCCATCCATTTTCCTACAAATGCCATAATTTCATTTTTCTTTATAGCTGAATAAAACTCAATTGTGTATATATATCACGTTTTCGTTATCCGTTTCTTCATTGATGGATGAACTGTGCTGGTTCCATAGTTTGGCTATTGTTTTAGTTGCTGTAAATATGGGTATGCATGGATCACTGTTGTAGGATGACTAATTCTTCAGGGTAAATACCAGGAAGTGGTACAGCTGGGCCATAGACTTTCACCTCTTTTTAACCCAGTCGTGCTTTACCACTGAGCCATATCCCCAACCCCTTCTCCCTCTTTTCTATGTTTTATTTTGACATGGGGCTTCACTAAGTTGCTGAGGCTGTCTTTGAACTTCCAATCCTCCTGCCTTAGCCTCCAGAGTCACTGGGATTACAGGTGTGCCTGACAGCGCCTGGCTGACTTACACCTCTTGATGGAAAGCTTTGTGTAGGTGAGGTGTCAAACTTGAGAATGGAACCTTGCAGATGCTTTCCTGATGGCAGCCAATACTGATCAAAATAAATATGTGTGTTTCACACACACATGTAAGACCTTACAGGATGGGTTATTTATTTAATCTTCACAACAGTCTTAAAGTAACTATTATCTCCCTGTGGTGCTAGGGACTAAATCCAGGTCAGGCACTTACTATATCTCCCTGTGGTGCTAGGGACTAAACCCATGTCAGGCACTATAACATAAAACTACCACTCCCATGAAATTATCCCCTTTTCGTAGAAAAAGGAGCAGAGGATAGGAGGTTCTGTAACCAAAGTCACATGTTTAGATTCTAGAACTTATAACAGTTGAGTTTTCCAATATCTCTGCAAAAGAAAGCTTCATTGGTGTAGACAAGATTTCAAACTCCCATTTTCTGCTGTAGATTTACTATTCTGGAAATGAAGTTCTGACATAACACCTTGGGTATTTGTACTTCTATTTGGGATCACAGGTCCATCCTTGGTGAGATCAACCCCTCTTCTTGCCTCCATTCAACGGTCATCATGAAGATGACAGAATATGAGCACTGTGCTCGCCTGTAATCCCAGCACTTTGGGAGGCTGAGATAGGAGAATTGCGAGTTCAAAGCCAGCCTCAGCAAAGTCAAGGTGCTAAGCAACTCAGTGAGACCCTGTCTCTACATAAAACAGAACAGGACTGGGGATGTGGCTCAGTGGTCGAGTGCCCCTGAGTTCAATCCCCAGTACCAAAAAAATAAAAATTCAACAGGGAGGCGGAAGTAGACCTAAGTCCCACTTGATGGGATTTGGGCTGAATTTTGGGGGTTGGGTTTTTGCCATGTGTGCTATGGCTCTCGCTTCTGCTGTTATGGCAAAATCTCAATAAATCACTTAGTCGATCTTAGAGAAGGAGACAGAACCATCTTTATTCACCAGCCAGCAGTCTGGATCCACCAGCTGGCAGGCCAAGGGGCAGGATGCAAGTCTACACCCTTCAACTCCCTCCTGGGGTTTAAGTCCATCTTTTATAGTCCAAAATCATATTAATCACAAGTGGCTGTTGCTATGATTCAAAACCATAAACAAATGTCGTGAGATCATAAGCAGTGGGGAAGTGGATCAAAACAACCCTAGTTGAGTACAAGTTAAAGAATGGTAGCCAGGCGTGGTGGCGCACGTCTGTAATCCCTGCACTTTGGGAGGCTGAGACAGGAGAATCGCGAGTTCAAAGCCAGCCTCAGCAATGGCGAGGCACTAAGCGACTCAGTGAGACCCTGTCTCTACATAAAACACAAAATAGGGCTGGGGATGTGGCTCAGTGGTTCAGTGCCCCTGAGTTCAATCCCCAGTACCAAAAAAAAAAAAAAGAATGGTTACTAATGTTTAGACGATCAATCTCTGACAGGGTACATTGTCCAAGAAATACGGAAACCAAAGAGAGAACAATTTTATGTTGTGTAACAATTGCTATTTTGTGTTGCCAAACATTGTATGCAAAGCAACTATTGATGGGTACAGAGGTGGGGAGAAGCTTTTTTTTTTTTTTTGGTACCAGGGATTGAACTCGGGTACTCACCACTGAGCCACATCCCCAGCCCTATTTTGTGTTTTATGTAGAGACAGGGTCTCAGTGAGTTGCTTAGTGCCTCGCCATTGCTGAGGCTGGCTTTGAACTCGCGATTCTCCTGTCTCAGCCTTTCAAAGTGCTGGGATTACAGGGGAGAAGCATTTTTTACATGACATGGAGTCTCAGGGCAAAATGGAGTCTGTTTAGTCATTGCCCATATAACCTGGCCCATAACACTGCCAACTTGATCATGAGGAACCACTTTTTGGCTCCCTGAGTGCCCTCTTCCTAAATGCTTCACTGGGTGGCTGAAGCTTTGATCCTAATTCGGCTTGTCCCATGTATAATGTTCATCCTTCACTGTTTATATTTAAATCTGGTAAGGAAGTTCTCCCTGGATCTGAAATCCTATCACTGACAAGGGGACCTTCCCATAGTTCCTGTTCCACATACCCTTCCTCTAGGTCCCAGCTTCCAATGGCCAAGTTCCATTAGGACTGAATCCACCCAATGGCCGCTTTCCTGTTATTTTGAATCTGGTCTATGCTGCTATCTCCTGAAAGATGTGCCTTTCATTTTCTCATAAGTGTACCCTTTCAATTTGCCAGGTAAGTCTCTTTATTTCCCATTGTTCTTCCCACAGGTTGTCCCCTCCAGCACTTGGGTGCCATTGTGCACAGCACCACTTGAGACATCCTTTATTTATTTTTATTATTATTATTATTATTTTGGTTTTGTTGTTTCTACTGCCTGGCTAGTTCCTGTGGCTCATTACCTAGCACTCCTTTCCAACGTTTTCAATCCTTTAACTGTGAGAGTGGGACTTCAAGCATTGAACAAGGAGAGTGAGATTGAAAATGATGGAGTCTGTTCTAGAAGCTGTGGAATGCTTTGTCCAGGGCTTCCTGTTTAGGACCTGCAGTAAGATTCAGTCTCATGATCTGCTTTCCCATTGGAGCTTGACCCTACTAGCAGACTTCATCCAGTGACATTCTGCAAAGGGAGGAAAAATGAAAATAGGACCTATAAGACTCACAGGAATATCAACCATTGCCTGTCCTTGAGTCATGTGAGTACCTCCTAAGCTAGACAAGGGCAAGTTGTGCTCCCAACTCTCGGTAGACAATTTTACCCGGAGGGTTGACAAGAGGAGATCTCGACAGAGACTAGAGGGAAACACCCACCACAGTTCCAAAGAAATTGGGAAATGACCAAATTGGAGAGTATTACAAGAACGGTCAGTCACCAAACCAATAAATTCTTCTGAGGTAAGAGACAAAGTGCCTCTGCAGCTCAAGATGTGTGATGCATGCGTGTGCTCTGGAAATAGAGGAAGCCCCGAGCAGTGGCTGATAAACTGACCCAGCTGCAGATTATACAGGGATCATTTCTATAATTTGTTACTAGAGAAGTTTCTTTGGTCATGTAGAGTTCTGGAAAACACCAGGAGGAAGTGAAGTGTTCCCTCTAGAGCATGAAGCTGGCTCTTGGTGTTGCTTTATCACAACTGACATCCATTGTTCACTACCCTTTGGAAGAGAAAGAGGGAGAGAATTTTCTCAGTGGTCTGTATCATTAAAAACAAAAATAATGAGAAAAAGGGACCCCGCTCTGTCTCAGTTTCCCTACTGGAATCAGCCACTTGGTGTAGGCCATGAAGAAGTCAATGATGCCACCTGCTGCCATGCAGTTGGGGAAGACATCCAGGGGACCGGAAGAAGCCCATTTGTTGATGCTGGTGTCTGTTCTTATACTGTCCCAGCGGAAGCTTAGGCTTTACGCCTCCTACTTTTTTTTTTTTGGAACCAGGGATTGAACTCAGGGGTACTCAACCACTGAGCCACATCCCCAGCCCTATTTTGTGTTTTATGTAGAGACAGGGTCTCATTGAGTTGCTTAGCACCTCACTGTTGCTGAGGTTGGCTTTGAACCCGCGATTCTCCTGTCTCAGCCTCCCTAAGTGCTGGGATTACAGGTGTCTGCCACTGCACCTGGCTTTCCTACTCTTTGAACATCTGCAGAACATCTGCATCCAGGAACACCTTCCTAAGCTGCTTTGGCTCTCTCCTCTCTGCCTTCAGGCCTTCCTATGGTATAGCTTGAAGACCTAATGCATTGAGCAGTTGATATCATTCCAGAAATATGGTTCCTGAGCCCACGAGGAGCTGGGGACTCTCAGGGAAGGGCAGCCTAGGAAAACTTTGGATATCGCAAGGTGCCCATGCCGAGCTAGGAGCTATGTAGAAAGGAGGGAGTGATTCATTACGTGGGGCAAGTGGGCTGTAAGAGCTGGAAGTGGGCAACGTCTTAGAAGTAGAAGGGAGAGATTCGACTTTGTAAAATTTAGCAAAGAGTCTGCAGGTGGAGGAGGTGCACTTGCTGAAAGCAAAGGTACAAGCTGGGCGCGGTAGTGACGCAAGCCTGTAATCCCAGCATTTAGGGAGGCTGAGACAGGAGAATCGCGAGTTCAAAGCCAGCCTCAGCAACCATAGCGAGGCACTAAGCAACTCAGTGAGACCCTGTCTCTACATAAAACACAAAATAGGGCTGGGGATGTGGCTCAGTGGTCGAGTGCCCCTGAGTTCGATCTCCAGTACCAAAAAATAAAATAAAATAAATACACAGATGAGAGGTTCATAAACAATAAGAACTGAGTTCCCAAGTGTATTCATATATCTTAGTAAGTGCCAGTAGTTGTTCTAGAAGTTTTCATGCATTAACTCATTTAATCTCCAGAACAAATCTACAGGGTAGGTGCCATTCCCATTTTATAGATGGCCTCAATGCCACTCCCAATCCCTGAAACATACTACTTTTTTTTTTTTGGTACCAGGGATTGAACTCAGGGGTTCTCCCTCACTGAGCCACATCCCCAGCCCTATTTTGTGTTTTATGTAGAGACAGGGTCTCACTGAGTTGCTTAGCACCTCGCCGTTGCTGAGGCTGGTTTTGAATTTGTGATTCTCCTGTCTCAGCCTCCCAAAATGCTGGGATTACAGGCGTGCGCCACCGCACCCTGCTGAAACATACTTCTTATTTCCTTTCTTACAGCACATATTTTATTGAGTTTTATCTTTAAAATGCAAATCAAGCCAGGCACAATGACCTACACCTATAATCTCAGCAACTCTGGTGCCTGAGACAGGAGGATTGCAAATTTGAGGCCAGCATCAGTAACTTGGCGAAGCATGTTCAAAATTAAAAATAAAAAGTATTGGGGATGTAGCAGTGGTAAAGCACTCCTAGGTTCAATCTCCAGTACCCAAACAAACAAACAAAAACCCCTCAAGCCCTCAACAAATCAATAACAATAATTGAAGACACAGAATTAAAAATTCTATATAAGACTTTGGTCCTAGCTGTAGCTTTAAAATGCTTTTGTTAAAGAAAAATAAGATCCAAGCATTCAACTTCAGTGATTTGACTTGACAAATTTGGTCTATAGGAAATAAAATAAAACGTAAAATAAATATACAAGCCGAAAGGGCTTCAGAATGTAGCTCAGTGGTTGGGGGTTTGCCTGGCAAGCGGGAGACCCTTCATCCAACTCCCCTAGCACCACCCCACCCCCACTCCTTGCAAAAGAAGGAAACTGAAAGACAATGATATTAACAAATCAATTCGGGCTGGGGTGGTGGCTCAGTGTAGAGCGCTTGCCTAGCACGTGTGGGACACTGGGTTCGTTCCTCAGTACCACATTAAAAAATAATAATAATAAAGTAAAGGTATTCTGTCCATTTAAGAAATAAATAAATAAATTCAAGAATTAATGCTTTGAAAAAGAAAATTGCAGCAAAGCAAATTGGTGAATTCTGGAAATTTTTTTTTTTTTTTTTTGGGTACTGGGGATTGAACTCAGGGGTACTCGAACACTGAGCCACATGCCCAGCCCTGTTTTTTGTGTTTTATGTAGAGACAGGGTCTCACTGAGTTGCTTAGTGCCTCACCATTGCTGAGGCTGGCTTTGAACTCGAGATTCTCCTGTCTCAGCCTCCCTAAGTGATGGGATTACAGGCTTGAGCCACCGCGCCCGGCTGAATTCTGGAAAATTTAACCAAGAAACAGGAAAAGCATCACAAGCAAATTTAAAGTAAACAAGAAGCCATACTAATAGTTATTGAGGAGCTAAAAATGTAAGACTAAACTGAATTATACAGTATAGTAAACTTGCAGTAAATTTATAGCTTTCTAGGGAAACAGAATTAAAGTCAAAAGGCAGGAGGATACATGCACGGTGGTGCACATCTGTAATCCCAGAGGCTCAAGAGGCCGAGGCAGGAGCATCGCGAGTTCAAAGCCAGCCTCAGAAAAGCAAGGCACTAAGCAATTCAGTGAAACCCTGTCTCTGAATAAAATGCAAAATAGGGCTGGAGGTATGGCTCAGTGGTTGAGTGTCCCTGAGTTCAATCCCCAGTACCAAAAAAATAAAAAATAAAAAGAAGACAGGAAAGGGCTGGGATTGTAGCTCAGTGGTAGAGCGCTTGCCTCGCATGCGTGAGGCCCTGGGTTCGATCCTCAGCACCACATACAAAGCAATAAAATAAAGACATTGTGTCCATCAACAACCAAAAAAAATTAAAAAAAAAAAAAAAAGAAGACAGGAAAGCTGGGAGTGGTGGCACATGCCTATTATCCCAATGACTCTGGAGGCAGAGGAAGAGGATCACAAGTTGGAGGTCAGCCTCAGAAATTTAAAATGGGTGGGAGATGTGTCTCAGTGGTAGAGTGCCCCTGGATTCAATCTCCAGTACTACGAAAATATACACTGGGGCTGGGCGTGGTGGTGCACGCCTGTAATCCTAGCACTTTGGGAGGCTGAGGCAGGAGAATCACGATTTCAAAGCCAGCCTCAGCAATGGCAAAGCACTAAGCAACTGAGACCCTGTCTCTAAATGAAACACAAAATAGGGCTGGGGATGTGGCTCAGTGGTTGAGTGTCCTTGAGTTCAATTCCTGGTGAGAAAGAAAGAAAGAAAGAGAGAGAGAGAGAGAGTGAGAGAGAAAGAGAGAAAGAGAGAGAGAGAGAGAGGGAGGGAGGGAGAAAGAAAGAAAAGGAAAGGAAAAGAAAGGAAAGGAAAAGAAAGAAAGAAAGAAAGAAAGAAAGAAAGAAAGAAAGAAAGAAAGAAAGAAAGGAAATATACACTCTGAACAAACCAATAAAGAATCCAAGAGTTGTTCAATGTCCCTCATCAAAGTTCCAGAAGATTTTATTATGAAGAAAAATTTCAAGCTGATATTTGAAAGTATCAGAAAATCTTACCTTTATAACCAGCTGTTAGACAACACAGGCAAAGAAGGAAACCAATTAATTCAGCCAATGAAACAAGTATCCTAATTCTAAAGCCTGACAAAGATAGCATTTCTTTATTTTTAATATTTCTTTTAATTGTATATGGACATAACACCTTTATTTTATTTATTTGTTTTTATGTGATATTGAGGATCGAACCCAGTGCCTCGTACATTCCAGGCAAGCACTCTACCACTGAGCCACAACTCCAGCCCCAGACAGCATTTCTTAAATAGCAATAAATGAGACTTAATGAGCAGAATCCACTCAAATAAAGTAAAAGTTATATAAATATTTTCAGGAAAGGTTAAAGTTAGAAAATCTGTTATAAGAAAAATTCCACTGGGGCAGAGTGGTACACGCCTATAATCCCAGCAGTTTGGGAACCTGAGGCAGGAGAATTGCAAGTTCAAGTTAAGCCTCAGCAAATTAGCGAGGGCCTAAACAACTTTAAACAATTTAGAGAGAACCTGTCTAAAAATAAAAAGGCCTTGGGATGTGACTTAATGGTGAAATACCCCTGGGTCCAGTACCAAAAAAAAAAAAAAAAAGAAGAAGAAAGAAAAGAAAAGAAAGAAAGAAGCTGGGTGCGGTGGCACAAGCCTGTAATCCCAGCACTTAGGGAGGCTGAGACAAGAGAATTGCAAGTTCAAAGCCAGCCTCAGCAAAGCACTAAGCAACTCAGTGAGACCCTGTCTCTACATAAAAACACAAAATAGGGCTGGAGATGTGGCTCAGTGGTCGAGTGCCCCTGAGTTCAATCTCCAGTACCAAAAAAAAAAAAAAAGAAAGAAAAATTATTCCAATATGTTCCCAAAATATAATACTTAGCATCTGCTTTTCATAAAAATACTAAATATACAAGTACTTTAATAACATGATTAAGCTACTCTAATTCAAATCATCAGTCTAAATATATACTTCATGCTTGCTACTGGACAGATACAGTAAGCTCAAGAATAAAACCCAAAGATATTACTTAACCACATTTTAAAGTTTATAGCCAGGGCAATACAGTGAGCTACTAAGTGGAAAAAAGAATTCTTAATATAATAAGGAAGTAGTCTTATTTGCAATTAATAAGATTGCAATCAGGAAATTCAAAAAGCGAATTAATCACCATAATTAAGGGATCATTTAAATATAACTTAGCAAGCCCCTGAGCCATTTAGTGAGGCCCTGACTAAATAAAATATAAAGAAGGGCTGGGGAAGTGGCTCAGTGGTTAAGCGCCCCTGGGTTCAATGCCTGGTACCAAAAACAAACAAACCAAAACCAAACAAAAACGGAGGATAATGTTCAAAAGAAAATTGAAATATTAGTGGAAAAGCAAGGGAGAAGGTAAGGAGAGCCTGAGATGAAGCTTGGAGATGTAGGAGGGACAAAATGAATACAGCACCATCTCAGAGACACCATCCATAACCACAAAGTGAACTTTTTTTAAGTTGAAGATGGACACAATACTTTTGTTTTATTTATTTTTCTGTGGTGCTGAGGATCGAACCCAGGGCCTCACGCATGTGAGGCAAGCACTCTACCACTGAGCCACCATTCCAGCCCTGGCTTGGATTTCTAATGGAACACATTAGTGCCCAGATGATGACAGAGTCACCCAAGGTCAGATTGACTGGGTTGTTGATTGGCACTACCAGACTGTCAGGGAAAATTAAACCCAGGAAATGATTCAGTAACCAAGCAACAAACTCTCTGAAATAGAAGACGAGATACAGGTCAAAGTAAATGTCTTTAGGCTTAAGGGGAAAAAACAAAAGAAACTGAAGGTCTAGATGATTGGATAATGTGAACTTGGCAATTTGAGTGATTACAAACTCAGGTTAGTTCATGGTTATGGTGAAATTAAGTTGTTTATCTGAACTTATCCTGGATTCGCCTTCCATGAATGCTTTTGTCTAGTTGAATAGATCTATTAACACCAACTTAATCCTTTTAAAGGCCTCTTAAAAGGTTACCCACACTTCCCATTTCTTTCATCTTTGTTCTAAAGTCACATCATACACCTGCCAAAAAGGCCACAAATTCCTCCAGTTACTGTAGGTGTACTCCTTTGCATTGTGATTCTAACAATTCTTTTTTTTTTTTTTTTTTGGTACTGGAGATTGAACTGAGGGGCACTCGACCACTGAGCCACATCCCCAGCCCTATTTTGTGTTTTATGTAGAGACTCACTGAGTATTTTGTAGAGTCTCACTGAGTTGCTTGGCGCCTCGCCGTTGCTGAGGCTGGTTTTGAACTCATGATTCTCCTGTCTCAGCCT
>CM053402.1:22865205-22880247 GCA_028644305.1 Xerus rutilus
ACACTGGAGACTTGGTGTGTGGCAAGGAGTTGTCCCATAGTTTCCTTTTCTGTCTCCTTAATAAGCAGGAAGATAGAGAGCACTGCCATAGGCAAGCTGGTTATCCTTCAGCCACTATATCTGCTTACTTAGAAGAATAGGCTATCATTCTCTGTAAGGGTCTCAGCATTTGGGTTAGTACCTCCACTGCTGAACCCCTACTTCTCATGTACACAGAAATCAAAGCACTGCACCTTCAGTGGCGAATCCTTCATTCCTTCCTTTCCTTATTTTGTAGCACCAGAGATTGAACCCAGGGCCTTCCTTGTGCATACAAGGCAAGCACTCTACCACTGAGCCACATCCCTAACCCTTTTGTCTTTTTAAAAGCCTGGAGTCCATGCCACTCAAAGTAGACTTATAAACCAAGGGTTTAGCCGGGCGCGGTGGCTCAAGCCTGTAATCCCAGCACTTAGGGAGGCTGAGACAGGAGAATTGCGAGTTCAAGGCCAGCCTCAGCAACGGCGAGGCGCTAAGCAACTCAGTGAGACTCTGTCTCTACATAAAACACAAAATCGGGCTGGGGATGTGGCTCAGTGGTCGAGTACCCCTGAGTTCAATCCCCAGTACCAAAAAAAAAAACCAAAAACAAAAACAAAAACTAAGGGTTTAGCTATTAAGCCAAAATTAGGGACCCAGATGCAGCAGAAAACAGCCTTCTCCAAAACCTTTTACTTACTTTCAGAGTTTTGGTGGTGCCATTTGGCAATGTTCAACTTTCCTTTCTAAGGTACTCTGAACTGTTCTTGTGAAATAATACATCCCAGTAACTTGAGACTTTCCTTAGGTGTCTCTGCCTTTTCTTTTCTTTTCTTTTTTTTAATTTAGGCTGCCTTTTCTTTTGATACCTGTTACTCTCTATCAGCCAAAGTGTCAAGGGCCTTAATGGTAGATTTTTTTGGAAGATGTTGTTAATGTACATTATCAACAAAAAATTTGCCATCTAGAATATAATAAAAATGGGGGCTGGGATTATGGCGCAGTGGTAGCGTGCTCGCCTAGCACGCATAAGGCACTGGGTTCGATCCTCAGCACCACATAAAAATAAAATAAAGATATTCTGTCACCTACAACTAAAAAATAAACATTAAAAAGAAAAGAATATAATAAAAATGGCTATAAATCAATTAAGAAAGAAAATGTCTAAGAAACCTTTGAAATGTTTAATTATTTTTAAAAACTGCAAATGAAAAGCATAATAATATACCAATACATCCTTACTAGGTTGATCAAAGGAATTCTTATTATTAATTTTTTTTCAGTACTGGAGATTTAACCCAGGGCACTTTACCACTGAGTTACACACCCAGCCACTACTCCTGCCCCCTGCCCTGCCCCACCGCCTTTTTAAAATTTTTGAGACAGGTTGTCACTAAGTTGCTTAGGCTTTGCTGAGTTGCTGAAGCTGGCCTTGAACTTGCCTCCTGTCTTGAACTTTCCTGTCTTGCCTCCCAAGTAGCTGGGATTATAGGCACACACCACCACGCCCAGCTGGCCAGAATAATTCTGATATTACCTTAGGAAATTCAGGATGCTCAGTAATGAGAATTAGAACATGGTTTTAAGGTGAAATAATTTGGCAAATCTAATTCAACTGAAGATACACATACATTACAAATCTTTTAAAAAATATTTTGTTTTTTTAGTTGTTGATGGGTTTTTATTTTTATTTATTTATATGTGGTCCTGCTAAGGATTGAACCCAGTGCCTCACACATGTTAGGCAAGCGTTCTACCACTGAGCCCCAACCCCAGCCCCAACAAATCTTAACTTTTATAAATTACTTCCCCAAATCTCCCAAAGATAGTGGAGGAATCTTTACAGCCCTGTGGTAGGACAGTCCAACAGTACTGTTGACTCTGATGTGTCTTGGGGTCCTCCCATTTAAAAATACCAAAAAAAAAGGGGCTGGGAGCCGGGTGCGGTGGCTCAAGCCTGTAATCCCAGCACTTAGGGAGGCTGAGACAGGAGAATCGCGAGTTCAAAGCCAGCCTCAGCAACAGCGAGGCGCTAAGCAACTCAGTGAGACCCTGTCTCTACATAAAACACAAAATAGGCCTGGGGATGTGGCTCAGTGGTCGAGTACCCCTAAGTTCAATCCCCAGTACCACAAAAAAAAAAAAAAAGGGGTTGGGGATGTGGCTCAGTGGTTGCGTGCTCCTCGGTTCAATCTCCATACCCCACCCCTACCAAAATCTTCCTTCAGTATTGAAAATGGGGCAGAGAATTTCCTTTGTAGGAGGACCATAAACTTGCCTCCCCTGTTGGTAGGCACTTGTCTTTCTACCTTGTTATGTTGCAAATTAGCTCCTAATTTAAACAGCAACTCTCTTTCCAACATGAGATTGGACACTCGGGCACATATAAAAAATGTGTGTCCTAGTTCCCAGTTGCATGTCAGTTGCTATACAAATCATTTGGTTTCTCTTCCTAATACTCCTTTTATGTTACATTTCTTGTCAGTCAAAGAAGGGTTTCTGGTCACCAACGCAGAATAAGTGACTCTTATAGTAATCAAGAATTTGCTGGGCACCGTGGTGGTCACCTGTAATCCCAGCACTTTGGGAGGCTGAGACAGGAGAATCGTGAGTTCAAAGCCAGCCTCAGCAACGGCGAGGCACTAAGCAACTCAGTGAGATCCTGTCTCTACATAAAACACAAAATAGGGCTGGGGATGTGGTTCAGTGGTCGAGTGCCCCTGAGTTCAATCCCCGGTATCAAAAAGAAAAAAAAAGCATTTAATTTTCTCCCCAGCTTTATCCAAATTAAACTGCAGCTATTTGGGAGAGATTATGATAGGTCTTAATGAACCATAAGGCCCCATCAGTCATCTGGATATATCAGGGGCAACTAGTAAATATTGGGTCTGGCCCCTTCCCTCCGTTTCTGGGGGCAGTTTGGACAGTTCCATTTCCATGCCCCTCTTGTTCACGGTAAGCACATTGGTGAGACTTCTGTCCCCTGAAGAGCTCATGTGTTAGGCAATGCAGCAATGTTCAGAGGTGAAAAGTTGGATTATGAGAGCTGTAACTTCATCAGTGAATGTATTTATTTGATGGATTAATAATCTGAATGGACTACTGGCTGGTAATTGTAAGCAAGTGGGCATGGCTGGAGGAGGTAGGCCACTGGGCATGTGCCCCTGGGGACTATATATTGTACCTGGCTTCTCCCTCTCTTTCCCAGCTGCCATCAGTTGAGCAGCTTTCCTCTGCCATGCTTTTCCGCCATGATGTTTCTGCCTTGGATGAGGGATGGAATCTCTGAAACTCTAAGTCAAAATAAACTTTTCCTCCTCTAAGTTGTTCTTTCCAGATATTTTGGTCACAACAACAACAAACTAACACGCCAAACTTGTTGGTAGTTCTCAGGTCCCACATTGGAGGCTGCGATGATTCACCCATGGCATCCTCCTGTCCCTTGCCTGGAGTAGTCTGAAGGGCAACAGCCAATAGGGAAGCCTTGTTTTTCATTTTTTAAAAACTTTCTTTTTATCTTCAGTTATATTCCTGTTATTGAAAACCTTAAAGGGCCACATCCATCAACAGGGAAGAATTAATGTCGGGCCCAATGAACAACTTTTGGAGTTTCCTGCAGATATCTGGATCACTCTGAGACATGAAGTAGGTGATAAGAACCACCCAACTACCTGAGGCACAAGGGTATTGCTTGAGACACTCCCTTGATCTAAGAAGGCAGAAGAATTTTCCTCAAGTTGTCGTTGAATTCCCCTTGGTTTATCCAAGATCTGCTTATTTTTCTCAAAGCTCTGAGAAGTAGCCCTTGGTAATGTTCTCGTAACTCCCTGTCTCTGGAGTCACTGGGGTCTCCGTTCCCTGCTTCATCACCTATTCTCTCGATTTCAGACCCTTGTTACTCTTCATCTGCTTGTTTCTTAGCTGTTGCTGCTGACATTTCTTCAGCCTTGAAGAGGGTAATCTAAAGGCTTTGGATATCTGCCCAGATGGGGTTATGAATGGAAAAGATTTTATTGGAGCAATGAAGTCCTCAGGGTTTGTTCTCCATTCTTGGTGCAGGCTTTCCCATGGTATAGATCTCAGGTGGTGAAAGGCAAGTGCACTTTGATTAGATTTCTATCAGCATCCAATACTGTTTTAGAGGGAAGATGTCCGATCCTAATTTATCCCTAGTGCCCATAGTAGTTGTACTGTCAGGCAGGGGAGGGCTGGGGTGGTTAGTGACCCTTGAGTCTGGGCTGGGGTCTGCTGGCAGGGAGAGTAAAGGATTAGGTTCTGTCTGCACGGGAGTTAGACTCACAGGAGCTGTGGGTTTAACAACGAAGTCTGGGGAATAGGTGGGGGCCATTTATCCCATATCACTTGTTTGTGGTAGTGCTGCAGGTGAGGCAAAGGTTGTTTCCTGGGAATCAGAGGCATTGTTTTTTTTTTTTCTTTCTTTCTTTCTTTTTTGCCTCTGGCATATAAAAGCTCCTCCTTATTCACAAGACTTTCTAGCATAGGCAATTTAAACTCTGGGCTTAATAGTTAACTCGTTTTTTTCTGCAAACCTTGATTCTGGTATACAGCCATGAAGCTCTCTATAGAGTGGATCTTGATTCACTTTCCTTCCCTTTCACAAAGTAAATCAAGCTGAAATATATTATAGTTAAGAGACTAATTTTCTGATAATTAAAAAAAAAATCTTCCAGAAAGTATTGTGGCCAGGCTGTGATATAAAAGAAAATTATTTGTGCTAGGGTAACTGGGGGTATCTGAATACCTTCTAGTGTTGGAAGATACACCCCAGCAGGCTCTCCTTCAAATTCAATTGCATTTACCTTTCCCATACTCCAGGGTCTCTGATATCTGGGTGTGTTCCAACCCATATTGAAATGTTCCAAAGCCTTATCCTGACTTCTTAGGCTACTCCTTTGCTCAATACTACCATTAAGCTACCCTAGACCCCCAGCTCCCTGTAGATACCATTCACAAGCCCCAGATTTTTCACCTGTACTTCCCAGTACACCCTCGTTGGGTTTGACTAATTTGCCCCAGTGGCTCACACAACTCAGGGGAACATTTGACATTTATTGGTTTATTATAAAGGATATTACAAAGGATATCGATGAAGAGATGCATAGGGCAAGGTGTGAGGAAAGGGGCACGGAGATTTCATGCCCTCTCAGGATGCACCACCCTCCAGGAACTTCCACATGGTCAGCTACCTGGATTTCTCTCCTTTGGAGTTCTTAGGGAGACCTTACCGCATATTTAACTCTAATAGATTGGGTGGGAAACCTAGCAAGCCTGTCTGTTCAGATTCTTCTTGACCTTTCTGTGTTCTAGTACTTCCTTGTGGGAATGGGACAGGATCCCTTCTGAAATGGGGGTCTTATCTACTATCAGACAAGGTAGTCCAGAGAAAGACAGCAAAGATAAATGTTTCTAGAAGTCTCCTTAGGAAAAAGAAATTTGAATTTCCATCACCTATCTTGGGGAGGGAGTTATGAGCCAGGAACCATGGAAAAAACTGAAAAAAAAGTATACATCATAAAATCAAATACTACTTGTATTGTTGCATCCAACCTGCACCTCTCCCCAAGAAGTGCAGCCCAGACAATTCTGCAGAAGCAGCAAAGTTTATTGAGGAAATAGGCACACAGGCCAATTGACTGGGGTCAGCTTTTCTTTCCTTCCGAGAGTGACCCCAAAGTGAGGGTTTCAGAGGTTTTTATAGGGTGGGCTAGCTACATGACTCAGGAAAACAGGATTTGGCAAATATTTAACCTATAGTTATTTATAGTTCGACTGTGGCTGTGTCTCCTATGTCCCCTTTCAGTTCCTGGAACTTCAGGCCAGGGAGTCTGGCAGCCTGTGGTTTGGCCCCATCTGTGAGATGCAAGCACAGCAAAGCATTAATCACAGAAGCACACAGAGCAGGTTAGCAGATACATGCAAGCCTGAACCAGAGTGACTCCATTTTGAGTTTGGATTTTACAGTTCCACACATCTATGGCTTAATCATTATCCTTGAGCAAGTGACATTGCTTCCTTTTCCTAAGGATTATTTATTTTCTCTTTTTTTCTAAGGATTTTGACAAGTCAGGGCACTTTGTCCTTCAGGTCTCTGAAGAACCTACACACCACCTTCTTTTTTTCTTTCAACATACATTATTGAGCATCAGCAAGGACTGGATTTGGGGAAGAAGAAGGGTTAATGACTATGTGTTAAGAAAACAATCCCACCATTCCTGGCAATTATTCATTCAGTCAACCAATAAATGGTCCACTTGGAGTCAGACCTGTACAAGTCTCTTGGAGTTGAAACTTAACTCAGAAATGCCTCACTCCTCTGGAGTTAAAAAATTACTACTACCAATTTGGTGGGATGGCAAAAATCATTTGACTTCCTTTGTCCCCTCAAACATTTTTCTTGGTAGAAAGTGCTATCTCAACTGGACTGAAATGCAAAGCTGGCTTAATTGGTCTTCCAAGAACACATGTCAGAAAACTCAAGTCACAGAACCAGGATCTGCTAAATGGATCTGAGTGTTATGCAGGCCACTCAAAGTTTCTCCCACAAGGAACAAGTAGACAGGAGCCCTACTGTGAAAGACAAGGTATTTGACTGTGCTAGTCATGGTGGCTCATGTCTGTAGCCTTAGCTACTCATGCAGCTGAGGAAGGAGGACGGTAGGAATTTGAGGCCAGTCTGGGCAACCTAGTGAGGCATCTTTTCTTAAAAAAAAAAAAAAAAAATTAAAAGAGTTTGCCCTTTAACCAAACAGCAAGACCAATGCCAGAGGCAGGTGTTCTGGGCTCTGGGAGTAGCTGAAATTACCCAGGGAATTTTTAATTACTTAAGAATTTATCAGTTTGCCAAGACGAGAGCCAGAAATGCCCACAGCCTTGGAGAAGTGGAAGTCTCGTTATGGTGATACATTTGTATCAGCCACAGTGACAGGGAAGCCACTGAGAGAGGCTACCTGTGGGTTGACCCCAGGGAGTGACTAACAGGATGTGCACAGACATGGCAGCTTTGGGGCTTCAGGTGGTCTTGATGTTCCCTCTCATTCTCAGGCCAGCAGCCGACACTCTGCCTGGCTCTGTGAAGGCAACTGGTTCCTCCGTGAAGAACAGGTGCAGAGTTCCTGTTCAGGCAGAAAAAGAACCACCTCACTGAACCTTAACTTCCTCTTCATTTCTATTCTTTTCTCTTCTCTGGAGCAGGAAGAGACTCAGCAACCACAGAGCAATCACAAATTATAGTACTGCTGTGAGGCAGAAGTTACGGTTGAATTAACCCCTTCCTCCCTTCTAAGTCACAAGAATAGTTGATAGGGAAAAGCACATTTCTATTTAGATGGTGCTGAGATATGGGCAGGGGTGGGGGGAACAAGGAAGCCAACACTAGCTTTAGAGACAGAACTTGGGGTGTGAGTCCTGGTCCCTTCACTTGCCAAAAAAAAAAAAAAAAAAAAAAAAAATCCAAATGAACCATATAATCTCTCATAGGTTGGGTCTTCCCTGGCAGCATCATTAGGAGTGTTGAATAATGAATAATGTCAGGGAAAGCCTTTGTAAGCAAGGAGGTCTTGCACAGATATTTTTTATTTAATGCACACACATGGTCAGTACAATATTTTGCTGATTTGTCTTGTCCAAGAGAGAATAATATTCCTCTTCCAGTCCAGAGCTGGGAAATAAGTTATCTGCAACTGCTATTTCTAATTCCCCTCTAGCTGAGTATCTTTTCTGCTGGCTATAGAAAAATTCCCAGGGGATTCTGGGATTTACTGGCACCAAGGTTTAGACCACTCTGGGAATTCTTTCTCTTGCACCGTTTCTTCTTTTTCTTTTCCAGACTTGGTTAACGTACTGATTGCCACTTTTATGTTTTAGTTACACTACCTTGTATTTTATGTGTCATCTTACATTCTTTTTTCAGACACTGCCAAGGTATAATTAAATACATACTGCATACACATAGAAGAATGCCGATGTTGCATACCGTCGTTGTGTTTACTTGAAAAAAAAAAATCCTGTCTGCAACTTAACTGAGTCAGAGTAAAATACAATACAATTACAGTTGGGATGGCCGTTAGAACCCCTAACACTGCACTGGCTTATGAAAAGGGTCCTGAAAATGCTAATTTCTTTATATATATATATATATATATTATATATTTGTTCTAATTAGTTGTACATGACAGAATGCATTTTGACATGTCATACATAAATGGAGTATAACTTCTCATTCATCTGGTTGTACATGATGTAGAGTTACATAGGCATGTAATCATATCTGCACATGGAGTAATAATGTCTGATTACTATCAATCCTACCCCATGCCCCTCCTCTCCCTTCACTCACCTCTGTCTAGTCCAAAATCCCTCTATTCTTCACCCCCACTCCATTGTGAATTAGGAAATGCTCATTTCATCCGAGTTCACCACCCTTTCTTCCAGGCATACAGATATTATATGCCTGCACAGGTCCCTGTTGGAGGGATTCTAAGGCACTCCAGCCTTGCACCCCCAGAGTCTTTTGCACGGACAGCTTCAGTGGAGTGTGGGGCGCAGAGGGTGGAGATAGGGCAAAGGACGAATCTGGGCTGTGGGCGAGGCTGAGAGATGGGTGGGCGCGCGGACCCAGCCTAGCCAAGAAGAACAGGTAGGCGCCGCGGTAGCAGGGAAACTAGGAGTGCGCGCCGAAATTGTTTCTCTGTAAAGTAGAAAGAGAAATCCACTGACCCGTCGAAAAGGAGAACGAAGTCTAAGGCAGGTAGGGTTGTCACAGGAGAAATGAGGAAGCTGTATAGGAGTGGGTGCCAAGCGCTGGGTGCGACTGGCTTTGGTATCCTGGAGCGGATGCCTGGAAGCAACAAAAGGGAGGTGACTTGTGAGAAGTGGGGACCGGACGGTGCTTCTTACCCAGTGTCACCCAGCTCCTTTCCATCCTAAGGTTTGGGTAAAACTTGGAATACACACGATCCCCAGCAGAGTCCCCGAACTTTCCACTCAGACCACTAAGCAGAGCGAAGGCGTCTTGCTTTCTTAGCCCTGGGTGCAGGCGACAGAAAGTGCTCGACTTGCGGGCTTCAGTGTCACCTAGATTTGGTTCGAATCTCACTTTATTAGCTAATTATCCCACCTAGCCTCAATTTCCTCACGCGAATAGTGGGGCTAATATCTGTACTCACCGCTTAGGGCTGTTGTAATGAATAAATGACGCGTAAACAAAACTTTGAGGGCCGAGCCCAACTACTTACCTAGTAAGTACCAGAAACAAGGGCAGTGATCGTGGTCATTACCTTAATGGAGTTCTTTCGGGCGTGGGCCAGTGGCGGGTCTTTGCACTGGGAAGTCCAGTGGAACCAATCCAAACAATCGCAAAGATGTTTCGACATGTCAGTGACAACCTGGGAGGACAGGAAGATCCAGGACCTGGGTGTGCACCGCCCCAAGCTCTAGCGGCTTCCTACACTTGGCCAGTCCCCAGAGAACCAGAATCCATACTATCTCTGGGAGGTCGGTAGAGTGGCTGCCTGTCCCCACGATCTCGGCCATCCGAGAGAGGCGTGATTCGGGATGATTTTCAGCAGGTGAGTGTCCCCGGAGCAGAGAAAAGTGGGTGCACTGTTTCGGGAAGGAGCGGACGTGGTGGTCGCAGGCGCCGGGCAATGGGACCCGGCAATTGGTTAAATCCAACGCGTCTCCGGGGTAGGAGGCAGTGGTGGCAGCGGTAGCAGCAAACAGGGGACCGCGCGTGCGGAAGCGGTTGCAGTCCAGGTTGGGTCCCCAAAGCTGCGTCCACAGGAACCAACAGGGAACTGATTTTTCTGCGAGAAAATTCGATGTGGAGGTTGCCTGTAGTGGCCAGGAATGTGTCTCGGAGGAATTAGAGCATGAGATTCGGCCTTGGGGGCACTGAGTCCCGGGCTCGCAGCCTGGAACCCAGAAGCATTGACCAGGGCTGGGGCGCCTTTTTCCTGCGTCCAGGACCACGCGGCAATCGGAAGGATTCGCGGGCTCTGGGCAGTCCAGGAGCTGTTTTTGTTCTTTCCGCAGCTTTTGCCCAGAGCCTGGGATTTCGAAAAATTGGTTTTCAAATGCAGGCGCACATCTACAAGTCAGAATGAGAGTCTGCTCCATAGCCTGGATTATTATGCTAACATGTCTGTAAGGGTTAGCATAATAATTAACGGGGCACTTCCAATTCGTGTAAATTAGTTTTTATAGAATATGAAGAAGTCGTAATTTTGTGGGGTTTTTTTGTATCCCCAAAGTACATTCTCTTTATATTTCTCAAAATCTTGGAACAATCACTAAACACAGACAAGTCATCTTGTGAAAATGCAAAATCATGTCCGTGAGATGACATTTTATAAACATTAAAAAGAAGCACACGTTGAACAGAGGATGTGGGGAATGAGAGAAGGAAGGCAGCCCTTGCATTTATCCATGCCCCTGGCTAAAGCTTTCATTCCTGCGTTCCCCCAACATTTACATATCCCATTCCTCAATGGGTGACTGGGAAGGAGGAAGCTGGGACTCAATGCTCCGGGGCTCCAAACTCAAACTAATACCAATGAATCCATTTATGAACAGCTGGAATCAGGCACAAAAATCTGCAGGGGGAATGGAAACCAAAGGCTCTTTACCACTACATCCCCAGCTTTTTACTTATTTATTTTTAAAATTTGGGACAGGGCCCCTCTAAGTTGCTAGGGTTAGCCTCAAACTTATGATCCTCCTGCCTCAGCCTCCTGAGTCACTGGGATTACAGGCATGTGCAGCAGAGATAGGTTCCTTCTTTCCTTTTTAAACAATTAACAATTAGAGTTAGGGCTGTGGCTCAGTGGTAGAGTCATTGATCCTCAGCACCACATAAAAATAAATAAGTAAAATAAAGATATTGCATCCATCTACAACTAAAAAAATTTTTTTTTAAATTAACAATTAAAAATAAATTACAGGGGCTGGGATTGCAGCTCAGCGGTAGAGCGCTTGCCTTGCATGCGTGAGGCCCTGGGTTCGATCCTCAGCACCATGTACAAAGCAATAAAATTACAAAGCAATAAAATACATTGTGTCCATCTACAACTAAAAAAATATTTAAAAATAAATAAATAAATAAATTACTGGCGCTGGGATTGTGGCTCAGTGGTAGACCACCTGCCTCACATGTGTGAGGCACTGGGTTTGATCCTCGGCACCACGTAAAAATAAATAAAATAAAGTTATGTCCATCTACAACTAAAAAAAAAATTAAATTAAAAAATAAAAATAAATTACAATACTGGGCCAGTGGCACATGCCTGAAATCCCAGCTGCTCAAGGAGGCTGAGGCAGGAGGATTGAGAGTTCAAAGCCAGCTTCAGCCTCATAGCAAGGCCCTAAGCAAAGTGAAATTCTGTTTCTAAATAAAATATAAAGAAGGGCTGGGGATGTGGCTCAGTGGTTAAGCACCCCTGGGTTCAATCCTCTGTACTAAAAAATAAAATAAATAAATAAAAATAACAGAATTACACTTAACTGGGCACAGTGACAAATTTCTACAATCCTATTGCCAGGAGGCTGAGGCAGGAGGCCCACAAGTTTGAGGCCAGCCTCAGCAACTTAGCAAGATTCTATCTCAAAATAAAAATAAAAAGGGCTGGAGATGTAGCTCAGTGGTAAAGCACCCCCAAGTTCAATCTTCAGTACCAAAATAAATAAAAATAGATGGATAGATAGATAGGACTGATAGGTAGTTCAGTGGTAGAGCACTCCTGGGTTCAATCCTCAGGATGGTACAAAACAAACAAACAAACAAATAAATAAAAAGAAAACACACATGAAGCCAGGTATGGTGGCACATGCCTTAATCCCAGCGGCTTGGAAGGCTGAGGCAGGAGGATCAAGAGTTCAAAGCCAGCCTCAGCAACTCAGTGAGGCCCTAAGCAACTCAGCGAGACCCTGTCTCTAATATTAAAAAAAAAAAAAAAAAAAAGACTGAGGATGTGGCTGGGTAGATAAGTACCCCTGGGTTCAAGCCCTGGTACAAAAAGAAACACACACACACACACACACACACACACACACTGAAGTGCTGTTACACCTTCTGATGTTATTTGAAGGTTTCCAGATGTTCTGGGTTCTGTAAATGTAAAGAAAGAGGATTGAGCAATTAATCTCTTAACCATTTAGGTGGGGCTTCTCTTTAGAATTGCGAGGAGACATCAAAAGGATTAGGAAGGGAAGCAAATGAACAGGAAGTGAAAATAACTCTGCCAAATATGACTCTCAAAGGATTGGTCACTGTTATTGAAAAATGCCACCAAGAAGGAAGCCACATGTCTTTTATTACCTAATCTCAGAAATGACATATGCTATGTGCATGTTGATAACAAAGGCCAGTGTGGCAAAGGTCCACATAAAGGTGTGAATCCTTGGAGGCAGAACTCTTTGGGAGCTTCCTTAGAGGCTGCACCCCATGCCCCAACTATCTTGGAAGCCTTCTGATATCTTCAGGCAGGGTGTATGTGTGTGTGCACGCGCTTGTGCATGTTCCAGCTTTTCTAGTTGTCATCAGTGAGGAGATTGATCTGCATTGCCTAGTCTACTGTGACCAGAAGCAAAAGGTCCCCTTTAGCCCTTAAGGCTCTCAGATTGTAACAGTGGTCCACTAAATGATGTGAATATATCCCCAAGGCTGCTTTGCCACTGCAACTCATTTTTAAAATAGACATGTTTCTTTCTCTTCCTCTCCCTATTCCTCCCCAATCTCTCCCTCTCCATAATCTCAGGGGAAATAGGATTGCCTTTATTCCCCATCCTAAGCAGAATTATCTGTCCCTGAGCACACACACCATAGGAATGAAGTATTCCAGACTTTGGGGATGGTACCGGAAGATCTCAGAAACGACTATTTCCCAAAGTAACAAGTGAATTACAACTCCAACAGAGAACATGTGGAATGTAGCCTTTGAATCACCTCTTTAAAAGCTCCTGGTTCCTGCCAGGCGCGGTGGCGCACACCTGTAATCCCAGCACTTTGGGAGGCTGAGACAGGAGGATCGCGAGTTCGAAGCCAGCCTCAGCAATGGCAAGACACTAAGCAACTCAGTGAGACTCTGTCTCTACATAAAACACAAAATAGGGCTGGGGATGTGGCTCAGTGGTCGAGTACCCCTGAGTTCAATCCTTGATATCAAACAAACAAAAAACTTCCAGTTCCTGCTGATGGGCAGAATCCTAGCCTCTAGGATAGGAGTCTCCTGTGTTTCTCCTTTGCAACAAAACCATAAAACCTTCTTTTACCTTTTTCTCAAAACCGTGTCCTCATTATTAGATTGGCATCCCGGATAAGGACCGAGTTTTGGCAATACATTTGTTACCCTAGGTGAGACCCAAGAGAAGCCCCTGCTCCAGCTTTCTTAGGCAGGCGAGGTTCTCCAAGGAACCCCACTTCTATGCTGAGAATTCAAGGTGCTGGTGAACTTGTTGAGAGCCAACTGCTGGAGAATTAGGAGATGGGTGAGTTTGCTGCGGGTTGAACCAAAGGAGCTGCTCCTGTGAGAAAAGGGAGGGACTGAGGGACCATCCTAGCAGCTATTGAAGCTCTTTTTGCTTTTGGGAACCCTCGCCTTCTCTCTCTGAACAGTACATGTTGCTCTATCATGATCCACTTTGAGAAAAAGGAAACTGAACTCAGGAAAGTCGTGATACCCTTGGCCATTTGTAAGTCCTCTGGTGTGCACATTGAGACCCTTGATTCCACATAGCTGGTTCCTCTTTGTGGGAACACCTCTTTCTGGAGACGTCTGTGTAGATGTACACATCCACTGATGTAGGGGTCATGGTTAAGTGGTACTTGAGAACCTAAGGGTATGTACTCCCTTCTGATCTGTTCTAGGTCCTCATCTGTTTGTTAGCCTTGGGTTTTGGAATTCCCTCTGGGTGTCTGTGTTTTTATTTTATTTGTAGTTGTAGTTGTTACTGCCCCCTTTAAGATGTGGCCAATAGGGCTGGGGTTGTAGCTCAGTGGTAGAGCGCTTGCCTCGCACGCGTGAGGCCCTGGGTTCGATCCTCAGCACCACATACAAAGCAATAAAATAAAGACATTGTGTCCATCTTTAAAAAAAAAAAAAAAAAAGATGTGGCCAATACTGCATTGATCCTACAGGTAGTCTCTTGGGAAAGATCTTGGCTGCTGAATTTGAGGGTTCCCATCTGTTGGCCATAGTTTTGGTAGCTCTTCTCCAGTTGTCTCTCTCAGTGTTTCTTTTTTGTACAATCTTGAAATTGGAGTTGGTCTGTCAGAGGTAAAGTGAGTTGAAGGAAGGGCCAGCTACGGGTACAAGCCTGTCTAAGATAATATTTTACAGTAATGATCTGGCTTTTGAATAGCTCCTGGATTATGATACAATCTTGCAGTTGGAGTTGGTCTGTCAAAAGTAAAGTAAATAGAAGAAATTTGTACATGTAGGTCTGTCTGTTTTAAAGGTTCCTATCTGTCAGCCCCAGTTTTGGTGATCCTCTCTCCTTTGAGTTTTTTGTTTTGTTTTATCTGTTACTAGCCCTTTAAGACTTGGGTCACACACCGTATCAGTAGTCTCTTTTTTTTTTTTTAATATTTTTTAGTTGTGGATGGACACAATGTCTTTATTTTATTGCTTTGTACGTGGTGCTGAGGATCGAACCCAGGGCCTCACGCATGCGAGGCAAGCGCTCTACCGCTGAGCCACAATGCCAGCCCCCGTATCAGTAGTCTCTTGAGCAGAGGGATCTTGGCTGCATGGGCCATTTATAGGCATAAGCCTGTCTAGAGAAAGACAGTTTACTGTAACACAATCTGGCCTTTGAATGGTTTTTTCTGGATTATACGATCTTGACATTGAAGTTGGTCTGTCAGGGATAAAGTATATGAAAGAGATTCTGTGTGTATAGGCATTTATGCAGTTGCATGATAAGGGGTCAGAAATGTCAGGAACTAAGTTGAAGGTGCCAAAAGGCACTGCCGATGGTGTATGGACATAGCAGGACTCCAGAAGAAAG
>CM053402.1:22880747-22896501 GCA_028644305.1 Xerus rutilus
TGGTTCTGAGGATCAAACCCGCCTCACATGTGCTAGGCAAGCGCTCTATCACTAAGCCACAACCCCAGCCCTTATTTTTGGTTTTTAGGTTGACTTGGTGTCTCCTTTGATTGGCTTTTTCTTTAGTGTAGTTCCTCCCTTTGCCAATTTTCATTGTTGTTTTTCATTTCTTCCTTGTGGAATATTTTGCCAAGAATGCTCTCTAGTGCTGGCTTTCTTGCTGTAAATGCTTTTAACTTTTGTTTATCATGGAAGGTTTTTATTTTATCATCAAATTGGAAGCTTAGGCCTGGGATTGTAGCTCAGCGGTAGAGCGCTTGCCTCGCATGCGTGAGGCCCTGGGTTCGATCCTCAGCACCACATACAAAGCAATGAAATAAAGACATTGTGTCCATCTACAACTAAAAAAAAATTTAAAAAAAAAAAAAATTGGAAGCTTAGTTTTGCTGGACATAAGATTCTTAGTTGGCACCCATTTTCTTTCAGAGCTTGGTATATGATGTTTCAGAATCTCCTGGCTTTGAGTGTCTGGGTTGAGAAATCTGCTGAAATCCGAATTGGTTTCCCCCTGTGTCTTCTCTCTTGCAGCTTTTAAAATTCTGTCCTTATTGTGTATGGGAGGCATCTTCATTATAATGTGCCTTGGTGTGGATCTGTTGTAGTTTTGTACTTTTTGTGTCCTGTAAGCCTCTTATATTTGATTTTCCAATTCATTCTTCACCTTTGGGAATTTTTTTTTTTTTTTTTTTTTTTGGTACTAAGGATTGAACTCAGGGGCACTCGACCACTGAGCCACATCCTCAGTCCTATTTTGTGTTTTATGTAGAGACAGGGTCTCACTGAGTTGCTTGCTTAGCGCCTTGCCATTGCTGAGGCTGGCTTTGAACTCGCGATTCTCCTGTCTCAGCCTCCCTAAGTGCTGGGATTACAGGCTTGAGCCACCGTGCCTGGCTGGAAATTTTTGATATTATTTCATTGAAGAGATTGTGCATTCCTTTGGTTTGTATCTCTGTGCCTTCTTATATCCATATAATTCTTAGATTTGGTCTTTTCATGTTATCTCATAATTCTTGGATGTTTTGTTCATGGTTTTATTTTAATTTTTTTAGTTGCCAATAGATCTTTATTTTATTTATTTACATGTGATGCTGAGGATCAAACCCAGTGCCTCACACATGCTAGGCAAGTGCTCTACCACTGAGCCCTTGTTCATGTTTTTTTTTTTTACCATTTTCATTGTGTGGTCAACTTTATTTTCAAGGTTGTATATTTTGTCTTCATTGTCTGAGGTTCCATCTTCCAAGTTCTCTTGGCTGCTGGTGATGCTTTCTATTGAATTTTTTTATTTGGTTTATTGTTTCCTTCATTTCAAGGACTTCTGCTTGGTCCTTTTTCAAAGCCTCTATCTCTTTCTTGAAGTAATATTTTGCTCCTCATATTTGCTCTCTTATCTCTTTGTCATAGTGATCAATTGTTGCCTGTATTTGCTCTCTTATATTATTTTGTGCTTCACAGATCATTTTAATTATGTATGTTCTGAACTCCTTCTCTGACATTTCATCTACTGTGCTGTCAGTGAATTCTATTGTTGTAGCATCTTGGTTTGTTTGGGGCATTTTCTTCCCTTGTTTTTTCATGTTGTTCATGTGTCTTCCTCTCTAGCAATGCCTATCTGAGGTATTACAGTTTCTACCCTATAGTCTTGTAGTGTCCCTGCAGGTTATCAATACCTCACCTCTGGTGTAACCAGGCTTTCAAAGACCTTGGGGATGATCTTCCTGGTCCTGGCTGTTGACTCTAGATGGATGTAGACAGGGACAGCTACCAGTCAGTAGATGGGGGGCCGCAGTGCAGTCAGTCTCCTCCTCCGGGCATTGGGCCAGGGTCCTATGCATTGCCTTTTTGTTTTGTTTCTGAGGTCTTTTTTTATATAGAAGTTAGATCCTCTGATAAAATCAATCAGTTGCTCTTCCTGTTTTGAAGGGAGTGGATTATACTGATAATATTCTTCCTATATCATATGGTTGTCTTGGTCTGGATCTCAGACTAATTTATATATGGCAGATTTGTGGAGTGAATCACCAGCGTCACAACAGGATGGGTTTTATAAGCTTTAATATGAGATAATATAACACTAAGCAAGCAACAGTTATACTTTACAATATTGAATATTGTATAAAATGAATCAATAATAGAAAAGAAAGAAAGAGCAGCTCCAGCCCAATAAGCACTCACCAATCAACACTGGATAACACAACACAGGTTTGCAGGTAAACTTGAAGCATCATCATCACCTTCAACACCTATCCTCGGGTAAAAGGAGCAACACCGAGGGTAGGGTAAAAACACAGGTGAGATTCAGATTCTTTCTTCACAAATCAGGTTCCTTCTTCTCATCATCAGGTTCCTTCTTCTACACTCCAAGCATCGGATTCCTTCTTCCCCAGTTGGATTCCTTCTCCAGTTAGATTCCTTCTTCTCCAGTTGGATTCCTTCTTCTCCAGTTAGATTCCTTCTTCTCCAGTTGGATTCCTTCTTCTCCAGTTGGATTCCTTCTTCTCCAGTTGGATTCCTTCTTCTCATTCTCATTCCCCTTTGGAGGACTTAAAAAGGCACAGCAACCCCTCTCAATATGCAGTCCAGCATTATTCAACTGGCTTTAGGTTGTTTATTCTCTGCAAGGTGGGAACTGGCCAGGTTCCAAGCTCACAGGGTCGAAAGTTAAAAGTTCTGATGCACCAAGAGCTCATTAGTGCGCCAGATGGCCCTGAACATTAAGAGTGTTTACTGTCTTCAAAGTCTCTCCAAATTCCTCACTAATGGGCCCCCCTTTCCTAAGTCACTTAAGGATGGGCCCATATTATTAACTATCTATACAATGGTGATGTTGGAATTATATGTCCCTTAAAGTTTGTTAAAACTCACAGCTTTTTCTTTTTTGATCCAAGTGACCGAGTAAACCAAGTAGATTTAGGGATTGGGAGTGAGAATGGGAGTGAGAGAAGGGAGAGAAAATCTCAAGTCTATGATTTTAATGGTTTTGGCTCTGTATGTACAT
Organism: Xerus rutilus; assembly: GCA_028644305.1. Classification (NCBI taxonomy): domain Eukaryota; kingdom Metazoa; phylum Chordata; class Mammalia; order Rodentia; family Sciuridae; genus Xerus; species Xerus rutilus. The sequence goes on from CM053402.1 coordinate 22,883,806, forward strand.
AAATTGACTTTAGAAATATTTCTACAAAATTATATGCTTGGGGACTGGAGATATAACTCAGTGGTAGACAGCTTGCTTAGCATACATGAGGCCCTGGGTTAGATGGAAAGAAGGAGCCTGGCATGGTGGTGCACATCTATAATCCCAGTGATCTGAGAGCCTGAGGCAGAAGGATCACAAATTTAAGGTCAGCCTGAGCACTTTAAAGAGAACTTGCTTCAAAAAAAAAAAAAACAATAAAAAGTAGCTTGATGGTAGAGTGCCCCTGCTTTCAATTCCTAGCACTGCCCCAAATCATTAATTAATTTATTTTTTAAAAATTTTTTAATCTGTTGATGGATCTTTATTTTATTCATTTGTTATTTATATGTGGTGCTGAGGATCGAACCCAGTGCCTCATGCATGCTAGGCAAGCGCTCTACCACTGAGTTACAGCCCCAGACCCTAATTAACTTATTTTTTAAAAAGAAAAAATAATAAAAAGATTTTTAAAAGATCAGGGAGAGTTGGTTCAGGATGGTCTTGAGGACATTTTTTATTTTGGGAGGTATGGGTGGATTGAACCCAGGAGTGTTTAACCACTGAGCCACATTCTCAGCCCTTTTTTTTTTTTTGGTACTGGAGATTGAACTCAGGGATACTCAACCATTGAGCCACATTCCCAGACCTATTTTGTGTTTTATGTAGAGACAGGGTCTCACTGAGTTGCTTAGCACCTCGCCATTGCTGAGGCTGGCTTTGAACTCGCGATTCTCCTGTCTCAGCCTCCCTAAGTGGTGGGATTACAGGCTTGAGCCACCGCTCCTGGCCTCATCCCTTTTAAAATATTTTATTTAGAGACAGGGTCTCACCGAGTTGCTTAGGGCTTCGCTAAATTGCTGTGGCTGGCTTTGAACTCCCAATCCTCGGGCTTCAGCCTCCATAATAGCTGGGATTACAGCAGTGAGCCACCACGCCCAGTCTTGATACTTTACTTGACTCTTCCACAGGTCTCTTTTTCCCTCCATCAGACTCAGTAGGAGCTGAAGTAAAGGTGCAAGGCAAAATTTTTAAGGAGATTCTAGAATGACTTCTGATTTCTATCATTTGGAGAAAGTGGTTCTGCCTGGGTTATGCATGCTCACCTACCAACAGTTGGAAGGGTGTGACTTTCTGCAGGAGTTAACTCCGCCCACACCAGCCCTCGCAGACAGCCACAGGCTCAGCCCGCTGCTGCAGCTCCACCTACAGGGGCTGAAGGCAGACTGCCTACCTCAGCTCCAGCTGCTTCATCACAGGATCTTTTCTATGGAAAAGTGGGATCTTTTTTTTTTTTTTTTTTTTTAAATATTTTTTAGTTGTAGGTGGACACAATATCTTTATTGATTTATTTTTATGTGGTGCTGAGGATCGAACCCAGGGCCTCACGCATGCGAGGCAAAGCACTCTACCACTGAGCCACAATCCCAGCCCGGAAAAGTGGGATCTTTTTCATGGAAAAGCTGACCCTTTTCCAATCTTTTACATAAGTTACGTGCCTCAGGATGGACAATCTAGTCTAGGCCTTCCAGTCTCCAAGTGGACCTCTTTCTCTCCATATCTTCCTGAGGATAATGACCAGATAGGCTTCTCCTAGGACTTGGATCTGACGGCAGGGACAGATCTTAAGTCCTAATTTAGACCTGGGTTCTGTGACTCTCCATATTGGACCTCTTGAGTGGTGAAGCTCTGTGCATCTTAACTTTTAGTGTTAAGATGGAAGCAGGGTGTGTGTAAAATGCTAATCCATGAGCGGGCCGCGGGCGGAGTATTGGCTCAGATGGTAGGAAGATGGCATAGTGGAGCCTACAGAACCAGGAAAAGGAAAAGATGTGAAATCTCAACAAGTTGGGTGTTGTAAATGTCTTCAATTTCCAAACAAGTGACAAACTCTTATTAAGCACCTCCTGGTTACAAGATTCATGAGACCCATAAATACTGACAGGCTGTGGCATGAAGAATCCCTTAGGCCAGGTGTGGTGGAGTCCGCCTGTAATCCCAGTGGCTCTGGAGGCTGAGAAAGGAGGATCGTGAGTTCAAAGCCAGCTTCAGCAATTTAGTAAGGCCTTTGTCTCTAAATAAAATATTAAAAAGGGCTGAGGATGTGGCTCAAGGGTTAAGCGCGTCTGGGTTCAATCCCCTGTAAGGGTTTCGGGGCCAGGGGGACCCCTTCAGGGGGCTAGGATGTGGATTAGTGGTAGAGCACTTACCTAGCATGTGAGGCCCTGGGTTCGATTCCCAGGACGGTGAAACAAAACCAAGCAACATCAGCAAGCAAGTCAAGACAGTGAGGTTTCCTGCAGGACAAAACTCTAGCATCTACCCTATTTTGTTGTTGTTCAGAGAAGCAGCTCAGAAATCTGGTGACCATTGCCACCAAGACTTTTCTCCGTCCTCACAAGCTTAAGGTCCTACTCCGGAGTATTCGAGAGTATTACCCAGACGTGACTGTGATTGTGGCTGACGACAGCAAGAAGCCCCTGGAAATTAAAGATGACTACGTGGAGTATTATACAATGCCCTTTGGGAAGGTATGTCCCTCTCAGGTCTGGGGGTACTTTGCTTCTTGGACAAGAGAGGGGGTGGAGATGGGGCTCCTTCAGTGGTCTCCAAAGGCAAGAGGAGTCCGGGAGTGGGGCCTCTCCCTGAGTCCCTTTGCTAGCTCCAGATTCAGAGAGAAATGGGATCACTCTCACTTTTCCACATTAAGAAGTAGTTGTTTGGGGCTGGGATTGTGGCTCAGTGGTAGAGCGCTTGCCTCGCATGCGTGAGGCCCTGGGTTCGATCCTCAGCACCACATACAAAGCAATAAAATAAAGACATTGTGTCCATCTACAACTAAAAAAATATTTAAAAAAAAAAAGAAGTAGTTGTTTCTTCTTCCTTCATATTTGGTGTGGAAATTGACAAGGGGTCCTTATAAGTAACTTGACGTCTCTGATATCCCAAGGATTCCCGAAGTGTAGCTCCAACAGCAGAGAATGAATCGTCCCCAAGATTCTACCCACACTAGGGTCTGTCTGCCCGCCTCCGCCTTCCTCTCTCTCCCTCTCCCCACCCCTCTTGCCCACAAGCCTTCCTGCATGGATAAAGGAGGAAATGGGCATAATAATTCTCAGATGTCCCCCAAACTTGACATCTCTTAGGAGGCAGAAGAAGAATCCCAGAAACTCTGTAAGGTGAAAAAGTACCTGTGTCCATTCATAGAGTCCACAAGGCCAAGGAAGGATTTTCTAGTTTTTCTTTGTCACAATCTTGGATCCAGAAAGTCACTGTCTCTTACTGTGTTTCCCTGAGACATGGACTCCCTTTGGCCCAATGCTTCTCAACCTTAGCTGTGTATTGACGTCACCTCTACAGATTCTGACATAATCCATGAGGGAGTACAGCCTGGCTATTGGGAAGCTCCCCCCAGTGATTCTCCTTTGTAGCTAAGGTGGGCAACTGCTGATCTAAGCTTGTGCCACTTACAGGGTTGGTTTGCTGGTAGAAACCTAGCCATATCTCAGGTCACCACCAAATATGTTCTCTGGGTGGACGATGACTTTCTCTTCAACAACAAGACCAAGATTGAGGTGCTGGTGGATGTCCTGGAGAAAACCGAGCTGGATGTGGTAAGGGACAATTACCAGTTTTACCCCATCAGCAATCTGTAGCAGCGGGGAAGGGCGGGGGCTGGAGAGAAAGAAAGGGCAGAGTCGGAGGGAAGGAGGGAGGGAGAGGAGCTGACGCCACAGATGCATAAGTCAGCATAGCCCAGAGCCTGAGAGCATTGCACAAGGAACCAGGAGATGTGAGTTCTGCTTTTGCCTCCACGCTTACTTTTCTTTGAGCAAATCACACCCCACCCTTAAAGTTCACAATTGTTCTGCTTTTAAAATGGTGTGTTTGTGCATCACTTTCAACTCCCTCCTAGGATGGGTGGGAGATTAAAGAGAAGCCTACTTTGGTTCTGTCACAGAACATTTTTTTTTTTAAATATAAAGTCACTCTTATCCAAATGCTTAAGACCAGAAGTGCTTTGTAATTTGGATTTTTAAAAAAACTTTTGGAATATTTGTATCTACACAATGAGATATCTTGGATGAGACCCAGATCTAAACATATATTCATATGTACTGTAAACAAAATTCATTTGTTTCATATATACTATAAACACATATCTTGAAGATAATTTTATACACTATTTTTGGGGGGTACTGGGGATTGAACTCAGGGGCACTCGACCACTGAGCCACATCCCCAGCCCTATTTTGTATTTTATTTAGAGTCAGGGTCTCACTGAGTTGCTTAGTGCCTTGCTTTTGCTGAGGCTGGCTTTGAGCTCATGATCCTCCTGCCTCAACCTCTCGAGCAGCTGGGATTACAGGCTTGTGCCACCATGCCCAGCAATTTTATACACTGATTTAAATAATTCTGTGCATGAGGCAAAGTTTTGTGGCATGGAATTTACCACTTGTAGGATCATGTTGCTATACCAGATGTTTTGGATCATGGATCATTTAGGATTTCATATTTCAGTATTAGGGATGCTCAACCTGTAGTACAAAATTTTAAAAGCACACATGACCCCAATGACATTTTAAAAGGAGGAAAATAATAAAAACATCAAAAGTCAATTAATTAGCCAGGTGCAGTGGCACACACCTGTAATCCCAGTGGCTCAGGAGGCTGAGGCAGGAGCATCGTGAGTTCAAAGCCAGCCTCAGCAACTTAGCAAGTCACTAAGCAACTCAGTGAGACTCTGTCTCTAAATAAAATATAAAAAAGGGCTGAGGATGTGGCTCACTGGTTGAGTGCCCCTGAGTTCAATCCTCGGTAATAAAAAAAAAAAAAAAAAAGTCAATTAACTGTGGAAAAGAGAAGAAAACAAGGAAATGGATCCTAAGGTAAGTGGTATTATCATGACCACAGTGGAAAATCCCCAGAGCATCTGAATGAACTCAGACCTTGCTGGCTTCCCCATAGGGACAAGTTACAGTAGCTTACACAAGAGGGAAGGTGTAGTTTGTCCTCTTGTGAAACTCTACGCTGGTAGTCTAATCAGTTTCTAAGAGCGTTCTAGACAACTGCTTCTTCTTGTTGGCCTTACTCCCCCCACCTCACACCTGAAAGCCAGAAGCAAGGGAGAGGAGGAAGTTCAGGGCAAACAAATTTCTGTTTTTCTTTTCTTTTTACCAGGGATTGAATCCAGGGGTGCTTAACAACTGAGCCACATCCCCTGCCTTTTTAATTTTTTTACATTTTGAGACAAAGTCTTGCTAAGTTGCGTAGGGCCTCACTAAGTTGCTGGGGCTGGCTTTCAACTCCAGTCCTCCTGCATCAGCCTCCCAAGCCTCTGGGATTACAGGTGTGCACCACCACGCCTGGCCTGTAAACAGGTTTCTTTTACGGACTTGATCTAGAAGTTGCACACACCAGTTCTAAATCATATCCCTCCAGTCAGAACTTAGTCACCTGGTTAAACCTTGATGCAAGGGTGGGTGGAAAATCATCTTTAGTTGGCTTATTGACTTTAACTTAATTTATCCCACTTAAAAGTCAGAGGGTTCATTTATAATAAGGAAGGAAGAAAGAGCAGATGAGAAAGGACAATGAGTAGATCTCAGTGTGTCACCTTTAAATAAGGGTGATTATTTCAGGACTAGATACACAGTTTGCCCTTGGTATTGGAGAGTTCTATAATGAGGATTGAATCAACCTCTGATCAAAAATTGTAGGGGGTGGGGTTACCTTGTTGCTGACATGTACTAGGTAGTTAGACCCACTGAGGGTCATGACTCTACTGAATATGTACAAATTTTTTGTTTCTTTCCCTAAACAATACAGTGTAACAACTACATTGTGTTAGGTGCCATAAGAAATCTAGATATGATTTTTTTTCTTTCAGCACTGAGGATGGACCTCAGGGCCTCAGGCATGCTAGGCAATTCTCTACCACTGAGCTACATACACCCTCCAGCCCTAGAGAAGATGTAAAGTATATAGGAAGATGTGCTTAGGTTATTTGCAGATACCGTATCATTGTCTGTGGAGTTCAGTATGTGCAAGGGGTCTGGGAAGGGAACTGACTCTCCATGGATACCAAGGATGACAGTACTTGCTCATCCTGTTTTACTGAAGCTCAAACTAAATGCATTTATCTCCCATGGGTGCATGGACAGGCAGCATAAAGAGGTATGCCAGGAGCAGACAGAAGGGGAGGAAGGCAGCTTAGACACACTGCTTCCTGCAAGGAAACCTGGTAAATGCACACTTCACAAATGGACCATTGTGAATAGATTGCTCTTGTGTGCGCTCAGATAATGGAAGGGAGTGCTGAGTGACTTTTTTTTTTTTTTTTTTTTTGGTATCAGGGATTGAACTCAGGTACTCGACCACTGAGCCACATCCCCAGCCCTATTTTGTGTTTTATGTAGAGACAGGGTGTCACTGAGTTGCTTAGCGCCTCGCCATTGCTGAGGCTGGCTTTGAACTCGTGATTCTCCTGTCTCAGCCTCCCTAAGTGCTGGGATTATAGGTTTGCGCCACTGCGCCTGGCCTGAGTAACCTTCTTGCAGGACAGGAGAGCTCACTGTAGTGTGATCAGAATATAGGTAGCAGTTGCCTGACTTTTGGACTTGGGGGAAATGCTCTTCACATCAAGGAGATCGGGGTAGTCAAGAGTTCAAAGATCCAAAGGGCCTGGCAGCAGTGTGGTACAAACTGTGGCCGCAGAGGAAGAAGAGAGTAACTGAGGGATGGTTTGAAGGGCAGATCCAGAAAGGGTGTGATTTTCATTATACGGAGGTGTAGTCCAGTGGGGCTTCCTGGAAGAGGCAGGATGCTCTTGAACCACATCTCTGTGCCCTCTGGCTAGGTGGGTGGCAGCGTGCTGGGGAACGTGTTCCAGTTCAAGCTGTTGCTGGAACAGAGCGAGGATGGTAACTGTCTTCACAAGAAAAAGGGATGGTTCCAGCGCCTGGACGGCTTCCCCCACTGTGTGGTGACCAGTGGCGTTGTCAACTTCTTCCTGGCCCACACAGAGCGACTCCAAAGAGTTGGCTTCGATCCCCGCCTACAACGTGTGGCTCATTCAGGTGGGAGGCTGGAGGAGCCGGGAAGGGAGCTGGGAGGGGCATACCCTTTGGCAGTGTGTTCTCACCAAGAGCCACACTGGTGGGTCTCCTTCCTCTTTCCCCCAATCCAGGGAGCTCATGGTCTTCCTTGCCCTCCTCTCCTCTTCACCTCTCTTCCACTTCCGTGCCTCTCCTAGGCTGTCCCTGCCTATCTGAGATGCCCTTCCCCTTCATTTCCCTATATCTCAGTCCTGCTTTGTAGACTCTTTCTCCCAGAAGTCTTTTCCTATTCAATGGCTGCTGGTAACTGTCCCTTCCTTTCTCTCTCATTCCTTTCACACTGGAATCCACAGTTGTGTTCAGTGGAAGCCTTTGATCATGCATCTCTGCCTGAGAAATGAGTGTATTTCCTCCCAACACATCAGAACAGGCAAGTTCCTAGAGTTAAGGGTGTGGCTTTAAACAGAGCTGAACCTCTCCAGCTTCTCCCTTGACCATCGTCACAGAGCTGCAGGAGGACTCCAGCTCTCTGGCAGCAGCTCTCATTTCTTCTTCTGCTCTCCCTCTCTTCACAGAGTTCTTTATTGATGGGCTGGGGAGTCTACTGGTGGGCTCGTGCCCAGATGTGTTTGTTGGTCACCAGCCCCACAGTCCAGTGGAGGACCCGGAGCTGACCACCTTAGAGAAGACCTACAGCATATACCGGACCAACACCAAGGCTCAGATCCAGTTCAAACTGGCTCTCCACTACTTCAAGAACCATCTTCAGTGCTCCACATAAAGGTGCATAGCACAAGAAAAGCTCTAGACTGACTGGTTGTGGGTATCGAGGGCAATGGAACCGGCAGGGCTACCAGAAGGCAGACTCCTAATGAGATGAATGTCAGTGAACCTGCTGGTGGATAGGGCGAGTGGGATGTGTGTCTCAATCAAAGGTTAAGGGTTATTAGAAATGGGCCAATCCCTGATCAGGGCAATGAAGACTACATTAATAACAATTATTACTTGTATGATGCCTTCCCTTTTATGAAGCATTTCCACATAGAGCATATCACAATATCACATCTGATTTTACACAAAAGAATATATTGGTGTCCTCGGTCAAGAGGACAATTGCTGGGTCCTTGAGGATTATTTGAGGCAAATCATATGACAATCAGAAACATCATGTCCAGGAATAGGGGGATAACGTTCATTGGATTAGACAAAGGGCAATAAAGGGAAGGGAGGGGGCAGGAATAGGAAAGACAGTAGAATGAATCAGACATAACTTTCCTGTGTTCATGTATGAATACATGACCAGTGTAACTCCACATCACGTATGACCACAAAAATGGGTGGTTATACTCCATGTATGTATAATATGTCAAAATACACTTTACTGTCATGTATATCTAAAAAGAATGTTAAAAAAAAAGAAAGAAACATCATGTCCAGCATCACCATCGTCCACACATTTTTTTTTATTTGGTTCTATCTTGTGAACGCCCAGCAGCCTTGTTTTGAGAAGGTTGTAACCTGGTTTGGGTGGCAGTGGACCTGATGGGTTAGGACTGCCAAAAACAACTCCTAATAAGATGCACATTGATGAACCAGCTGGGGGGTAAGGATAAGGGAGTGTGTGTAGGTGTAGATGTATCATTCATGAGGTACAACACCAAACTTGACACTGGCAATCAGATCGTTGTTGACTGCTATCCAAGCAGGGTACCAGGCCTGAGCAAACAAAACCAACTGGACCTTAAAGATGGCTGGACCTTAAAGATGACCATACCCTGCTCACACTGCAAACACAAGCAAAAATTCAGTCATTTCTGGTAAATGCTTAGGTTAGACAGAAAAAAAACAACCTCAAGTAACCATAAGCAGCAACTAACACATGATCATGTGAATTGCTTCTTACTCAAATAATCTCTAAATTTTGTGTGCCTCAGATTTTCTTCCACAATGATAAAATTACAATGATTTTATTTTTATAAAGACATTTAATGATTTTCTTTTTAAGTAGATTTAAGATAATATTATTCAAGTAATTTGGACGTTTAAATGTGATACTTGTTGATTGTAAATTCTTTTAATGGATAACTTTGAATATTCTAGAAGAAAAATGGCTTCTAAAAACATGAAAAGGAGCACTAAATTTTAAATATCCTAGATTGCTTCAGTTTACCCTGGAGGTAAATTCTGTAGACTTTGAACATTGTTACACTTAATTTTTTAATTCCTTAGATAATTACTGCTCAGTGCTCACAAGGAGATACAAAACACCTCTCTGAATTAATCAGTGTATAGCTTCCTTCATCAAGAAAGTCTTCTAGGAAAAAAAATGTCAGCTCAACTAATAGTTGTGCTTACAGATGTATGGTGGGGATCCTTATCAGAGTTTTTGCTTTCTATTTTCACTTGCAGTCTGAAAATAATTGCTAAGAGCAGTGAGAAAGATACTTAGAGCCGGGCATGGTGGCGCACACCTATATTCTCAGCACTTTGGGAGGCTGAGACAGGGGAATTGCAAGTTCAAACTCAACCTCAGCAATAGCGAGACGCTAAGCAACTCAGCGAGACCCTGTGTCTACATAAAACACAAAATAGGGCTGGGGATGTGGCTCACTGGTCGAGTGCCCCTGAGTTCAATCCTCGGTACCAAAAAAAAAGAGAAAGCACATTCACTTTTATTATAGTATGTCATTGTAACTATTCTATTTTATTACTAGCTATTGTTGTTAATCTCTTAACTGAGTTATATTAATAAATTAAACTTTATCATAGATATTTATAAGAAAAAATATAGTATATGTAGGATTTGATACTAACCATGGTTTCTGGCATCACCTGGGATCTTGGAACATATTCCCTGCTGACACATTAACTTCACAGCTCAGAGACAATACCTCTGAGCACTCTTTGGGTAGACTTGCTTTTGGTTAGGGGTCAGCAAACTTTTTTTAAAATATTTTTTTGGTTGTTGATGGATCTTTATTTTATTCATTTATTATGTGTATGTGGTGGTGAGGATCCAACCCAGTGCCTCATGCATGCTAGGCAAGCGCTCTACCACTGAGCTACAGCCCCAGCCCAGCAAACATTTTTGTAAGGGACCAAATAATAAATATTTTAGGCTTTCTGAACCATATAAGCTCTCTGTCACATGTTCTTCTTCTTTCAATATATTTCAATATAACTCTTCTTTTTTTTTGGTACCGGGGATTGAACTCAGTGGTACTCGACCACTGAGCCACATCCCCAGCCCTATTTTGTGTTTTATATAGAGACAGGGTCTCACTGAGTTGCTTAGCACCTCGCTGTTGCTGAAGCTGAACTCATGATTCTCCTGTCTCAGCCTCCCAAAGTGCTAGGATTACAGGTGTGTGCCACTGTGCCCAGCTTCAAAATGACTCTTTAAAACTGTAAAACCCATTCTGAGAGCCCTAAGGTCATTCAAAGACAAGCCATGGGGTGTCTGTGGCTCACAGGCTGTGGTTTGTTGCTTTAGACTAGAACTATTTTTAGAGTACAAATTATGTGAAAAATCTTGATTAAAAAACATAATTATGAATTTTCCTGAAATGAAAGCAAGAAAGTTTAACCATGTGGGATAAATATGTGATAATTTATAAATTTTACATATGTGTGTATGTGTGTTGTTCTTACTCATCTAAACATCAACAGCCCATAAACTAAATACTCAGATATGCACAATAATAAGTAAATTCTATTGCCTACTTTCAATCACCTAAACCACAGATTTAAAATATTTTCCATTTCAGGTGGGCATGGTAGTGACACCTGTAATCCCAGCAGCTCAGGAGGCTAAGGCAGGAGGATCCCAAGTTGAAAGCTAGCCGCAGCAATTTATGAAGGCTCTGTCTCAGAATAAAAAGTAAAAAGAGCTGGGGATATAGCTTAGTGATAAGATTACCCCTGGGTTCAATCCCCAGTACAGAATTTTTTTTTTCCATTTTACCACAAAGAGGATAGGACATGAAATTTCAATAGCTTATTAATTTTGTTTTTTATATAGCTGTAACTATTTAGACATAAGGGTGTGGATTCCACACAGGCCCAGTTCCACAATAAAATGTCTGCTTCCTGATTACTCACATTCTTGACTTAGGTGATAACCTTGTGCCCTTTGTGGCAATTATAGCTTCTCCAACATCTCCCATCAGGGCCCTTTGACGTGCTGTAGTTAACATATCAGCATGCTCAGGCACATTTTGTTTTCTCTATCCCAAGATCTGGGACCATTTGCTTCAGTTGAGAGGAACAGTCAAAATGGAGCTGTGGTGGGGTGTTTGCTTATTCTGTGAGCCAATAACCCCCACTCCAGGAAGTGCTATGTGACTCATGCCCTAGCCCCAATGTATATGACCAGTGAGGCACAATCCTGACCCTGTGTCTGAGCAGATCGTCTTTTCTTGGAATTTGAGTTGAGTCTGAGATACACCACATCTGGCTCGGTGGGTGGTTGCACTTGAGACATTACACCTAACAGCTGCAGAGCTGCCCCATGGCACTGTGTGGACAGAGGTGCCATTCTGTGGCTAGAGAAGAATTCAGCAGCACAGATGAGGTCTGCCTACCGACTTTTTTGACTTTCAAAGGGAAGGATGTTACTGCCCTAGGGTTTTGGAAGACACCATATCCTTTCATTCCTTTTTGCTTACCATAACTTGAGTTGGTCCCTGTTACAAATAACCAAAAAAAATAAAATAAAATAACTTTTCTGTATGTGTGCCTGTTTTCAAAACAAAGAAACAAAAGATTTTCTCCTTGAGTGGTTTGGATGCAAAAATCAGGTCATAGTAACAACCACATAAGCCTTGAATTTCAAACATATCCAACAGCTTAGACCAAACTAATGACAAAAGTGTCTTTTTACTAAACTCCAAATTCCAAGACAAGTTAGGTACAAATACCCAAATGATTATGTGGGCCTCCAAGGAAGGTCAGGCCTGCTTGCTCTGTTCTGTCTACCCCTTTTCCAGCTACTTTGACCTTCAAAGAGAGGAATCTTACTGGCTGAGGGGCTATGGTCTTTTTTTTTTTCTCTCCTTCATATCTTTGTTCTTTCCTCCTTTTTCCTTTTCTCTACCCTTCCTTTTTTTTTGGAAAGGGAGCTGGGGGGATCTTGCTATGTTGCCCAGGCTGATCTCTAGCTCCTGGGCTCAAGTGATCCTCCTGCCTCAGCCTCCCAGTGCTGGAATTATAGATGTGGGTCACCATGTCTGCCTTGGGATTTTTGTGGTACTCAGAATTGAACCAGGGGCACTCTACCACTAAGCTACATTCCTGACCCTTTTTATTTTTTTGTATTTGGAGACAGGGTCCCACTAAGTTGCCCAGTCTGGCATCTTCTTGTCTCAGCCTCCTGAGTTGCTGGGATTACAGGCATGTGCCACCACACCTATCTGTTTTTTCATTTTTTTTTTTTTTTGGGTACTGGGGATTGAACTCAGGGGCACTTGACCACCGAGCCACATCCCCAGCCCTATTTTGTGTTTTATGTAGAAACAGGGTCTCACTGAGTTGCTTAGCGCCTCGCCCTTGCTGAGGCTGGCTTTGAACTCGCAATTCTCCTGTCTCAGCCTCCCTAAGTGCTGGGATTACAGGCTTGAGC
>CM053402.1:22897001-22907853 GCA_028644305.1 Xerus rutilus
CGGTGGCTCAAGCCTGTAATCCCAGCACTTAGGGAGGCTGAGACAGGAGAATCCCGAGTTCAAAAGCCAGCCTCAGCAATGGCAAGGTGCTAAGCAACTCAGTGAGACCCTGTCTCTACATAAAACACAAAAAAATAGGGCTGGGGATGTGGCTCAGTGGTCGAGTACCCCTGAGTTCAATCCCCAGTACCAAAAAAAAAAAAAGAAAAGAAAGTGAATCAGATGTCATACAGCAAATAAATGACAGGTGTTCATCACACATGTGTACAGCTTTTCTGTTTCTACCTAAGTGGGATTTTATTATAAATGCTAATTGGTAAACAGATTTTTGGTTTTGTTGTTTGGTTTGTTTAGGCTTGTATGTCTTTCATGTCAACACAATAAAATATTCCCTAAAATTCACACAGTATTTATTACATGTTGTCATTATGTACTTTACCAATTGTCACTACACTGTAATAAACAACATAGTTAAGAACATCCTCGAACGTGTATCTTGGCACTTAGTATGCCAATAGGACCAAGTCCAACAGGTGAAGCTGTTTAGTCAAATGGCAAGCTAAATTCTATCTGCTGCCAGACTGATCTGCAGAAAAGTGTTTACACCTCAGTCAACGTAAAGAAGAGGCCAGAGGAGTGTCAGTTTTTCAACTGATCTTGTCCTAACCTAAGTGATTAAAGTCAAGTCTCCCATCAGGTGAGCATCTGGGGGGCCCACAAGCTTCAGCAGTCCGGCACGCGGAGAGATGTGGAGAAGGCAGCCAAATGCAAATCTTCTTAACTTCATCCAGGTGTAGCGCAGGAGCCGGGCGGGGCGCACCACTCAAGTCTCCGCTCGCCCATCCCGGGTGCGTCTGGGGTTTGAACCGCCGTCCCACCACATGCCAGTCCGCTTCCCTCCTCGCTTGGCCAAAACGTCCCATGCACCGAGCTCGCGAAGTAAATAAATAAATGAATGAATAAATAAACAAGTACGAAGACCAGACTGCGTGTGCCGCGCCTCCTCCCAGGGGCCGGGGCTGGAGACCGCTTTCTCCCGACCCAGTCCGACTCAGCGTCTCCGCCCACTCGCCGCCTCTGGACTTCTGGGACACAAGGCCGGATCCCTGAAGGAGAGCAGGAAGAGCAGCGGGAAAAGATGACACGTCTTGATCAAGAACGCCTGGAACTCGAGGGACAAGGAAGGTTTTGCTGCTGCGCTTCCGCGCGCTGGGTCCGGTCCTGGGCCCAGCCAGCGCCTAGGCGGCGGCGCTTTGGAAAAGCCGCCTAGCAGGCCACGTGGCTTGAGAAGGCTCCCGGCCGCCTAAAGCAGCCAGCAGGTCCCATGGTGTAATGGTTAGCACTCTGGACTTTGAATCCAGCGATCCGAGTTCAAATCTCGGTGGGACCTCACTAAACCTTTTGGTCTTACAATTTCTGTTTTGGAGACTGCCGGCGGCAGCAACCACCTCAGGCTCTTCCCTGACCTCCTAGCCTTGCTGGACCGCGGTTTAGGGTCACACCCCCCTCTCGACGCACTTTCATTTCAGGGCTATCATTGGTGTTACAGTGCGCACGCGCGAGAGTCGGGCGTAAAAATAAACGTGTTGATGAGAGACTGAACACGACTTTACCCTGGAGCGGAACCGCCGAAAGAACCCGAGGCTTCTCGAGCCTGCAGCTCCGGGCGGGGCCCTGCAGCAATCAGCGCGCCTACAGAGCCACTCCTTCCGGAGAGCCGCCGGACTCCTCCTCTTATTGGCTACTGTGCAAGTTCTATATGTGAGTGCTCTGTGAGCAGCGAATCAAGAGGCGAGATAGAGCCAGAGGCGGGGAAATGGCGCTCGCGGGACTCCAATTGGTCACAAGCTATAATCAGGTTCAGATTCCAGAAAGCTGTGTGTATGCGGGTCTGAGAAGACAGTTCGCCAAGGTTGAGCGTGCTTAGCCGGTGAGGTTGTTTGTGTCTTCCAGTTGTAAAGCAGTTCCGTAGGGTATGGGCTCTTCGGTCCGTCTTAGCCCGCCAGGATGTCTCTGTTGGCCTGTCTCACATGCACGGGATGTTTCTGCCTCGCGGAGGACAGGAATCTCTACGGGATCCATCCCCAAACAGGGTCAGGCACGTTTGTAGGCGAATCTGTCCTGGAGCGGAGTTGAGGGTGCGGACCTGACGCACGTCATTTGCGGGAAAGAGCGTACCTCGAGGTCAGTGTGGACGAGATGTAATAGAATATTGTCTTCTTTGGATTAGTATCTGGGTTTTGAAAAGTGTCTGTCCCTGTGGGATATGTGACAAGGGAGCCGGCTGACGCATTTATGATCTCCCTCCAGGGTGATTGGCACGGTGGTTACATGTTCCTGCCCTTGGGAGGATGCCATGGAAACAGAGGATCCCTGCTCTGCTCTCTCTGTCTTTCCCCTGAGCACTCCTCCTCCCCGCCCGACCCACACACTACTTAAACGTTTGAATGGATCTCCGTGTATGCGCGATCGCAGCCTCAAAAATATCTGCGCATGATAGGTGTGAGGATTTGCTGTACCAGAGAGTAAAGCTATTGTCAACTGTATACCATAGAAATTAAGGTAGTGTGATATTCGTGTAAGGATAGACATACCAATGGAACAGAATAGAACCAAGATAAACCCCGCCTATTTAGACAATTGATTTATTTAAAAGTGACACAACCGAGAAATGAGGGAAAGGACCTGCTCTTCAATAGATGGTTCTAGGACAGTTGGGCCCAAATGAAATCAGGTTCCTCCCTAACTTATACTAAACAGCTATAAATCCTATGAAAATTATAGACCTCAATTCCAAGAAAACGTAAAAAGCTTTTGAAAGAAAACGTATATGAATATCTTCATGATCTCAGGGTAAGGAAAGTCTTTGTAAAAGATACAGAAGGTTCTGAAAGCTTGATATACTTTATCATATTAGTGTGATACTGTGTGTTCTTATCAAAAGACCCCAATAAGAAAGTGAAAAGGGCTGGGGATGGATATTAGTGATAGAGCATGCAAGCCACTGGAAGTTTGGATTCAATCCCCAGTGCATGTACACACACACACACACACACACACACAATTGAAAAGGTAAGCCACAGAATAGGAAAAGATATTTTAATGAATAACTTATAAAAAGAACTAAAATCTAGATTAAAGAAATCCTTAAAAATGAATAAGAAAAAAGACCTACAGAAAAATAGTAAAACCAAGAGAAAAATAGCAAAAGGTTTGAATGGACTTCATGTTGGAAACCACAAATAACCAATATACATATTAAGAGATACAAAGGATTGGGCTGGGGCTGTAGCTTAGTAGCAGAGCACTTGCCTAGCATGTGTGAGGCTCTGGGTACATCCTTAGCACCACATATAAACAAACAAAATAAAGGCATGCTGTTTATCTACAACTACAAAAAAAATTTTTTTTAAAAGATGCAAAGGATCATTCGTCATCACAAAAATGCAAATTAAAAATTCAATCAGATACCACTACACACTCATCAGGTGACAACCTGAAGTTTATGGAGAATATTGAATAATATGAATCCTTACAAAAGTATCAATTGATGAGAAACAGTTCAACATTTACTACTAAAACTGGAGATACACCCTATGACCTAGAATTTCACTCCAGTCCAAATACAGAAATGTGTGTACATGTGCATCTAGAGGTATATTGGCAACATAAAAACCCAAAAATTAGAAAAGAACTCGACTGTCCTTCAATAGCAGAATGCCTAATTTTCAGTAAATGTGTAAATTGATATATAACAACAAAAACAAATGAACTACTAAGTGGATGAATCTTGGTTTGGGATGGAAGTTTGAGGGGTAAATAGGAAGAACTTTCTAACAATTCAAGTTGTCCATCGACAGAACAGTCTTGAGAAATACTGGGTTTCTAGTGTTTGGAAATCTTCCAGGGAGGCTCAAAGATCTTTGTCAGTATGGATGTGGGAAGATATCTATTCTCAGGTGGAGACTGGGCTCCACAAAAGGTATGCTGCCTTCCTGCCAGGATCCTTTCTGTTATGACTCCTCACGCCCAGCTCAGGGCTTTCCTTATCATGAGCTTTTCCATCATTTCTTTCTCCCAAAACTTTCACCATTTGTTTGTTTGTTCATTTGCACCAAGACCCTCAGTAAGATCATCTATTTCATCTCACAAGCCAGTACACACTTATATACAGAGAGACAAAACGGAAATAAACATTTAAGAAAATAATATTTACCCTTATACATGTAATATTATACACACACACAGACACACACATATATATGTATATATATTATATATATATATATATTTTAAAGTTGCTCACAACTTACCCACTTAGGAGCTCACCATAATCCCCACTGTTCTCTTCCTCCTAGCTCCAGATTCTCTGAAGCCCTCATCTCCTTCTCTTTCTATCCCTAGTAACTGAGGGGAGAATGCACCTCTCTTCTCTCTTTTCCCTCTCTTTTCCCTCCCTCCTCCTCCCCTTTCTTTTTCTCTTTCGGACAAAGAGTCCTAGGAGCTCCTTCCAAAAGTTTTATTTTGGTGAGGAGCCCCAGGGGTTGACATTTTCTGGCCAAGTCGCACCTTCAGTATGTTGTCCCTGACCAGAGTCACCAGCAGAGGGCAGCACTTGGCATCCACGACCAATAACCCCGCCAGGTCTGTGCTTAGTCCAGAATCGCCCTTCTGCTGGGTTCCCCGGGCTGTCCATTCTTCATCTTTGTTCACTCACTCATTTGTACATGAGATAATGTGTACAACACTCACACCGCCTAGCGCACAGGGCCAGGAGGCAGCGTGAATTACAGAATGTGCATTTGTCTCACACCAGTTAGCCAAGCACCCACCATGTTTGAGGAAATATAAAATAAAGCAAGACTTGATCCCTGCCCTCAAGGAACTTGAAGTCTTGATGGAAAACAAAGACTAAAGTACAGTGTGAAATGAACAACCGTGGGACCAGGAGTATTTGTGGACACAAATGTAAGTGAAATCCAGCGAGGTAAGGTAGAAAAGGAAATCCCCACAAAAGCTCTGAATAGCATATAAGTGTGCTGTTTGTGTAGAGAGTGTTTCTCTGGATTGGCTGTGTTTGCCCAGAACATCTCGGGAAGGTTATAACAGAATCTGGAAACATTAGCTTCTCTAGGGACGAAACAATAGGGAGAGGTGTTTGCTATACCACCCTTACACTTTTTTTTTAAACCAGGAATTGAACCCAGGGGTGCTTAACTGCTGAGCCACACCCCCAACCCTTTTTTTTATATTTTATTTAGAGATAGGGTCTCGCTAAGTTGCTTAAGGCCTCACTAAATTGCTGAGGCTGACTTTGAATTTGTGATCCTCCTGTCTCAGTCCCCTGAGTTGCTGGGATTACAGATGTGCACCATGGCACCTGGCTGCTGTATCCTTTGTGCACCTCTTGAATTTGGAACCATCCTAACATTTAAGTACCTCTATTTAGTCACAAAGTCTCAGGTATTCAGGGAGCCAGAGGAGGCTCACAGTGATGCCTAACCTAGCTGTGATTTACTATGTAAATTAGCTAGATAAAGAAAGGTCACAGGATTAAGGGTATTTAAGGTATGAATCTGTCAAGGAATTGAAAGGAGCTCCATGTTAAAGAGTGGAGGCCAGGGCCCCCATGGGGTAGGGCCTTGGTGTCCTTGGTCCCCAGGAGCCTTGACTTGATCTTATAGAGTGGAGCATCAAGAAGCCGGGCACGGTGGCTCAAGCCTGTAATCCCAGCATTTAGGGAGGCTGAGACAGGAGAATCGCGAGTTCAAAGCCAGCCTCAGCAAGGGCGAGGCGCTAAGAAACTCAGTGAGACCCTGTCTCTACATAAAACACAAAATAGGGCTGGGGATGTGGCTCAGTGGTCGAGTGCCCCTGAGAAACTCAGTGAGACCCTGTCTCTACATAAAACACAAAATAGGGCTGGGGATGTGGCTCAGTGGTCGAGTGCCCCTGAGTTCAATCCCCAGTACCAAAAAAAAAAAAAAAAAAGAATGGAGCGTCAAGAAGGGTTTTTAGCAAGGGAGCCACGGAGAACATGCTAGCCACCAGGTGGAGTGCAGGCTGCAGCTGGCTGGGCCAGAGGGGCATTCTTAGGAGGCTCTGGAACCATGAGTTGGGATCTGGTCTTGGATCTTTAAGGGCAAGGCGGAAGAAGCAAAACGATAAATAGATGAACGTGTAAGAGCTTTAGAAGGTAGAATCAACGGGAATTAGTGCGGTTAGGAATTAGCATGACTAGGTGGAGGCAGGACAAGGAAGAGCCAAATCCCTATTGGGCTCTACATTGCTCTCTCTGCTTTCCTGGCCTCCCTGGTTCCTAATTCCTTGGCCCTGACACTGCCGAGGGAGGATGAGTCATACACCTCTTCCATTTCCCTGGTCGCTGGAGAATCAGAAGTCAGAGGGGCTGATGGTGTGTTTGCCTCCTTGTCTCTCCCTCCCCCAAGAGCACTGCCAGGAATGCTGGAGGAGCAGGATCATGTTTGTGCTGATTTGAAACCCGCCTTATACCCACCCCTGGGTAAGCATCCTGCTACCTCCATCCACCTGCGGCATCTATCTCCCTTACATAGGACCAGACAGACATATCATATAATATATACTATATGATTATATATGTTACATAATATGTAGAGTCCTTATTCAAAAATTATTAAGAATTTCAATACAGTAGAGCATTATCCACCCCTCTCCAGCATGGGCCCCTCTAAACATGGGGCCCTGTGTTACCCCACAGCTGGAATACGTACCCATGAAGCTGGTCCTGTCCCAGGGATCAAGCTCAGGTAGAGAATTGGGGAGGTAGGGCAGGGGGCCCTGACTGACTTTCTTAAGGCCTGATGTCATGATGGGTTAATCATCCTCTGCCCATAGCACCAGGTGCCACAGACACAATCCTGTCCCACGTAACGAGGACTGTTACTTCCTAACATTTCACATCTCTCCCCTTCCAGCTTCCTGGGTGAGACTGCCTCATCTCCCCACGAGCTGAGGCCACTGTAACCACTCAGCTGTCCCTCTCCCCTCGTTGATACCTAGAGATCTGTCTTGGGAGTCCCCGGTGGGGCATGGAAGGAAAGTAATAAGGAATTTGAAACTTGAGAATAATTTGGCTCTGTGTTATTTAACCAGGAACTCAAGAAGTTCAAGAGCGTTCCTTCTTCCTTGCTCCTGACTTGACACCATTTTACTGACCAGGATCATCTAAATGTTGATTACTGGGTCTCTGCTTGGCTCGCTCACGCTTCCAGCCCTCCCTCTTGGTCCTCTTCATCCCCCTCCTTCCTCCACCCAGGCTCAGCTGCTGGGGTTCCTCCAAGTCTGTTCTCGGCCCCTTCTGTCACTCACACACACAGCCCTCTTGAGCAATCTCGGCCACTCTTGCAATTCCAGCTACCAACTCTCAGCGATTCTCAACGGGAGCACTAGGGGAGGGAGGAAAAGCCTAGGGAGGCACAGAGAATCACCTTGTGGTGAGGGTGGTCCACTTAGTGACATCACCATTCACCCAGTCATCCAGGAAGAAATGATAAAGTTGGTAAAGGCATCCTTGATAAAAGCATCCTCTTTGTCCACCATTCAATCTCAAGGTGGTGGCCCTGGGTTCCATCCCCAGCACCACACACACGCACACACACAAATGTTGGAAATGTTACTTCCTGATGATCTCTTCAGTTCTTACGGCACCTGCCCAATCCACCTCCTAATCTGAGTGGCTGGATCATAATGCTTCCCATTTCTCTGGGAACAGCTGTTCTCTGAGTAGCCCTGGCACTCAGCAGAGAAAAGAAAGGTTAAATGACACAGAGCCAAATTATTCTCATTTCAAATTCCCTATTATCTTCCTTTCTGAGTCCTGGGAAGGAGTTAAGGTTCTGGTTAGATGACCAAGGTCTTGGAGTGTAGTTCAAGGATGGAAGACAGGAGACCTGGGGAGAGCTATTGAGGCTGAACTCACTTTGAGGCAAGCCCAGAGACTGAAAGTATTTGTACTGTGGATGTTTCCCAGAAGAACCCAGCAGAAGAGGCTCTTCATAACCCAGAGACTTGCTGACCACTGGGCTGGCTAGTTCTCATGAAACTAAGCAGCTAGAGAAGCAGGAAAGGAGATTATACATGGGCAGAACAGCACGGAATTTCCTTCATTATGGCCACCCTGTCTCCACCACTACCTGTTGAGCCAGCAGTGGTGATAGTCACGAGTCTTTCTTCTACTACCAGACCTCAGGTCAGCCAGCCAATTCTCTAGAAGGGACAGGGAATTGTCCTCATTAAAGTAGGCACTTATTCAAAAATTGCGTTTGGCTGGGTGCAGTGGTGCACTCCTGTAATCCCAGCAGCTTGGGTGGCTGAGGCGGGAGTTCAAAGTCAGCCTCAACAATTCAGCAAAACCCTAAGCAACTTAGGGTGACCCTGTCTCAAAATAAGAAATAAAAAGGGCTGAGGATGTGGCTTAGTGGTTAAGTTCCCCTGGGTTAAATCCCTTGTACAAAAATTTTTTTTTTTAAATTGTGTTTGCACTCTGTGTTATGTTCCTGCTGACACCAATATCTACAGATTTATGGAATGCCTTGTAGATGGCCGTGGCATCTTGGGCCAGGCTATCTTTAGCCAAAAAGCTCTTCCCTGCAAAAGAAAGCAAGGCACTAGATGTAGTGTGGATCCTGGAACAAAAAATATGACATTAATAAAAAAACTGGAGAAATATAAATAAAGTCTGGAGCTTAGTTAATAGCACTGGATCAGTGTTAATTTCTTAGTTTTAATGAAAGTGTTATGTAAGAGGCTAACATTGGGGAAAACAGATAAAGGGCATAAGGGAACTCTCCATGGTATCTTTGCAGCTCTTCTGTAAATCTAAAATTATTCCAAAATAAAATCACTGAAGGAAAAAAAAAAAAAAAAGGAAGGAAGGAAAGTAGCTAATATTGAAAGCATTCACTAATCTCATCATGTGTCCAGCATCTGGAAGCAGGTGGCCTACAGAGTGATAGGATGGCCTGGCAAAAAACCAATGTGGTTGGGCACGGTGACGCATACCTGTAATCCCAGTGGCTTGGGAGGTTGAGGCAGGAGGATCGTGAGTTCAAAGCCAGCCTCAGCAAAAAGTGAAGCGCTAAGCAACTCAGTGAGACCCTGTCTCTACATAAAACACAAAATAGGGCTGGGGATGTGGCTCAGTGGTCGAGTGCCCTTGAGTTCAATTCCTGGTACCAAAAAAAAAAGAAAGAAACTGCTCCTCTGAGCAGAGTCCCAAGAGGGCTTCAATCTCTCAGGAAGAAAGTTACAGTCACCTCCTGGGACCAAGCACCTATCCAGGGAGATTCTGCCTGAAGGAAGAAAAATAAGGGCCAGACCAGATAGGCAGAAGGAAGCATAGTCACGTGGACTGTGACCACGTGACATGGGCCTGTCTGTTTCTTCTTTCTTGCTGATGGAGCCATGTGGAATATTTCCCTTCCCCATTTTCTGAGAAGAATTATTGCGGTAAATGTTGTCCTCAGTCCTCTTCTTTTCCTTCTCTTCAACTGGGTATATTGAGGGTGGTTGAATTCACTCTGGGTTGCAAAATGGTGAGATGGAGCCAAGAAGCAATTGTGTAGTGGAAATCCAGGGTTCTGACCGTGACCTCATCCGAACTTACTATTACTCTGCCTTTGGGCTGTGGGGAAGGAAGGCTGAGACTGAAGCTGCGTGTACCATCGTGGTATAGGTTTGGTTTTATTTTCAGAGACTTATTTTCAATCCTAAATCTCCCAAGCCAGGGGCGTGGATGTCATCCTTGAAAACTTACCACTTGATAAGATGTCGAGATCTGAAAACTTTATTTCCAAAAGAATTCTTCAACCTATCCCCCCCCACCCGGGCACATGGCCACTGCCCTAATTCAGGCCTTCTCACCTCTCCCCTGATGGAATGATCACCTCCTTAATCGCCTCTGCCCCTACCCTACCTCTTTCCTCTTTCTATGGTGTCAAGAGCAAATTTCTTTCTAACACCACTAAGTCACTCTCAGCAGATAAGGCTGTCGAGGTCAGCAAGCAAGAGCCCCCTCTGGTCACCTCTAGCCCTGCCTCTCTAGCAGCATGTCCTGAGAATCTGGGCCTCTTTCCTGATATGCCAACTTCAACCTGCTTGGTGTGTTTTTTCTCCTAAAGATGCCTGTGTTCACACTGCCCCTTCAGCCAGGAGTGCCATCCAGCCACTCATTTACAAACCCCCAATATCACTTCCTTCTGGAGGCCTCTCCTGCCCTCCCTGCCAGGATATAATGCACCCATTCAGCTGGATTAGGTAGCCCTCCTGGGGACTCCATCCTATTCCATGAACACGGTTCTCTGGGTGTCTGCTTCTCTGTCATCCCTTCAGATAGTACCTCCTTGCTGACAAATCAGTTTCCCCCACCATGTGTCCCCAGTCCTTGGCATGATCTGGCCTCTTCTCCTAGTTGAAGCCTGTCCCTTGGTTGCTTAAATACTTTCCTCTGCTTCTTGTTGCCCTTAGGATGAAGAAGAAAGTTCTTGGCCAGGTGCGGTGCTACATGCCTGTGATCCCAGCCACTTGGGAGGCTGAGGCAGGAGGATCACAAGTTCAAAGCCAGCCTCAGCAACTTAGCGAGGCTCTAAGCAACCTAGTGAGACCTTGTCTCAAAATAAAAAATAAAAAGGGCTGGGGATGTGGGTCAGGAGTTAAGCACCCTTGAGTTCAATCTCTGGCATCAAAAAAAAAAAAAAAAAGTTCTTAACTGAGTTTACAGGAAGGCACTTTAAGACTTGACCCTGATCTCCCCCTCCAGCCTTGCTCTGCACTCCCTCCAGGGAATCCCCACTGACCTTGTTCATTTCTCTGA
>CM053402.1:22907953-22919644 GCA_028644305.1 Xerus rutilus
GGCCATTTGGGGTGATCTAAATGACTAGAAAGAGGATCACAGGACAGGACATGAGAAAGGGGGAAAAGGACCATCCAACCCTGGAGGGAGGGGTTTTAGGAGTAGCAAATGCTTCCTAGGACTGCCCTCTGGGGCCTCAGGGTACTGCAGGCTCTTCACACACTCTGTCACCCAGATGCCAACCACTCAGCAGGCAAAGCTCAGGGTGTGTCCCCAGTGGGGTCTGCGGTGACCAAGCAGGAGGACAGGGAGGAAGGTGAGCTCAGGGAAGTAATTCACAACGTGTTCATTCGGGTATCTTTACTGATTTCGAGACTAAGAGAAGGTGAACAATAACTGGTTTTCTGGGTGTCCCAGAACACTTGGTCCTGGCTGAGGAGGGACAGACACACAGGGGGAGGTGCCCAGAGCCATCAGCTTATGGCGCAGGAGCCTTTCTCCTTGAAGGGATTCTTGTCCTCAGGGACGCCTTTGAGAAGAGGGTCGTTCCCTGCCTGGGCCTCCATATAATCCTTGATTTCCTTTCCTGACTTGGAAATCTGTGAGGACACAAAATACCATCATAGCCTTTGTTTATTCAGTCCGGGGAAAACGGACTTCTGGACAGGGCAGGGATGGGGGCCAAAAAGGAGAAAGGTGCAAAGGCCAGGTAGGTATGAGGCCTTGACCTGACCCTCAGACACTGACCTGACCTTCTGGGGTGCCTGGCCAGGCCCAGCTTGGAGACAGGGCTGCACATGCTGAGCTCTCCATGGCTCTTGGGTGGTCTCTCCTGTGCCCAGGGGATTGTGGCACCTTTCCCCCGGGGATCAAATCCAGCCTCCTTTTACATCCTACCCCAGCCCAGAGGCACTTCCTGGCTCCTTTGCTACCCAGGAAAGACCCCACTATCCCCTTATCACCATTTCCTCCTGCACATCCCAGCTCATCCAGAACAGGAAGTAATGGAGAAAAGGAGACACAGGAGGGAGAAGGCGGCTCACCGGAACTCTTGTGTTTTTTACTTCTTTCTTCAGCTGTTCCACCTCCATCTTCAGTAGCTCCTTTTCACTGAGGTCCTGCGCCATCTTGCCCTGAAGTGACCTGGCCCTGGGAGGGATTCAGCAACCAGGGTTAAGCATCCCATCTGCTCTTCCAGCTCCCTCCATACCCCAACTTTTTCCCTCTTCCCTGCAGCATCCCTCAGGTCAGGCCCTTCATTGCTGTTTTCACCCCTTCCCTCCACCCTCTGCCCCATCCTGAGTGTAGGGTCAGGAGGAGAGGAAGCTCCCAGTCTGATAGGGGAGGCACAATCTTTGCTTTTGGATAAGGACCTGTGTAAGGAGGAAACAGAGAAGGAAGGCAAAAAAGGAGTTTCTTTCAGCAAGGAAGATTTGGGAAGCATAGCTACTGTTCCACAAAATGATTCAGGTAGACATTTCTTTGTTGTCTCCATTCCTGGCAGGGAAGAGTACAGCCTAGTGTTAGGAGCAGGGGCTCTGGAGCAAGCCAGACTCCAAATCTGGCCCCAGCTCTGCTTCTTCCTCACTGTGTGGCCTTAGGCAAGACATTCAATCCCCTTGAATCTTAGTTTCCCCATCTGTGAAATGGGTATTATAATAATAGTACCTCTCTCACAAGATTGTTGTGAGAAGTAGAAAAATAATGCATATGGCCAGGTGCTGTGGTACATGCCTCCAATCCCAGTGAACTGGGAACCTGAGGCAGGAGGATCACAAGTTTGAGTCTAGCCCTGGCAATTTGGGGTGACCCTGTCTCACAATAAAAAATAAAAAGGGCTGGGCATGTAGCTCAGTGGTAAAGTATCCCTGGATCCAATCCCCAGAAAAAGAAGAAGAAAGATGAGAAGAGGAGGAGAAAGAGAAGGAAATAATGCATATGAAATATTTAATACACTGCCTGGCACATAATGAACATAACACATTTCTTCTTATTATTACTGATAATAATGTCAGTATTATCATCACTGCAGGGTAATCCAGAAGACCTGCCTGGCGCCTAACCTCAATCATTCTAAGTAAGTCTAGATCCCAGCCCAGTGAGACCTCAGCCCCCTCACCTGCCAAAGAGCACTCCAAGTCACTTCTCCAAGACCCGGACAAGATGGTGTTTGAGCCTTCTAGCTCCTCATCAGCTGAAAATCTTTGGATAAAGCAGATGGTCTGGAAACGCAAATCTCTGATGCCTAAGCTGATCATAGGCTCAGGTTCTAAGCCCATCCACCACCTGAGCCTCCAAGATCTTGCTGCCACCAGAGCAGAGACGCTAACATTCTGCCCGTAAAGTAGGGAACAGAAGCCACCTCTAGGTATGCCTCTAGGCTTTGTCCTTGGCACCCTGCATCAGCTGCACCCCTCTAGTGACCCTCAGGCTTCTCCTTCCCCAGCTTCCTGGCCCCAGCCCTGCGCTCCCCCTGCCTGCCTTCCTCTACCTCTGAGCTGCTTCCAGGCCCTTCTTCCCCAGGGGCCAAGTCCCAAACCAGCTCCTGGCTTCCCTCATCTGGAAGTCTTTGTGTCCTCCTTTGAATCCCCACAATTTCACCTTGCAGGGGTCTCCTGGTTTGCTCTTAATTCACTCATTCCATAAAAACTTATTCCTCATTTACAATGCTGTGCCAGTTGGTACTGGTGGTCATGGCCACCCTAATGCCCATGTCCTTGCTCCCTGGCCTGAGCCCTGGCTGTGGGTCTCTCTTATCTACTGTAGTCCCTGACAGGAGCCCACATCCTGGTCTTTCTCCTGGTATCCTTCCAGCAGATGCCGAGCTCCTGTTCTGGCTGACTCCTGTCAAATGGTAAGAGACTCTCAAGGAGCAGGTGTTAAGGAACCAATGTGTTCAGTGAAATCTCCTCTTGTTCTCTGCCTTGGTGATGATAGATGGGGTGTTGAGAGGGGCAGGTCCATGCCCAGGACCCCAGACCCACTTGCAGCTGTAAGTCCTAAGAATTTTTTTTGGTGCTAGGAATTGAACTGAGGGACACTTTACCACTGAAATACATCCCTAGCCCTTTTTATTTTTTATTTTAAGACAGGGTCTCATGATGTTGCTTAGGGCCTTGCTAAGTTGCTGAGGCTGGCTTTGAACTTGCAATCCTCCTGCCTCAGCCCCCTGAGTCACTGGAATCAGGCGTGTGCCACCATGCCCCACCAAGCACTAGGAATTAGACAGACTCCCATAATTCACCAACTTCTCCCTTCTTGTTTTCTTTTTTTGTGGTGCTGGGGATCATACCCAGGGCTTCACATGCGCTAGGCGAACACACTACCACTGAGCTACATCCCCAGCCCTCAACTTCCCTGTTAAAGCATGAACGAGATGGAGCCCAGGCCTCCTGAGTGGGGCTTCATGCCCTGTTCATTACCACTGCTCCAAACCCACAAGTTAACGTGGAACTTGAACCTCATGTTTTCTCAAACACAAGCCCTTCCTGTTGTCTAATCTGAGTCCCTCACACTAATTCGCTCAGTTTCATCTTATCCGGCCTCCATCAGACACAGAGCCTCTATAGCAAAACTTCATCTCACCTGACCCTTCGCAGGCTTCATGACACTTCTCCAGGAACTTCTGGTTGTGTCTTCCCAGTGTCTAACCCCGATTCCTCTTGCTGTCGCATGGGTTGTTATTCATTGTCACTGCACTGCCCCCCCCAGCCCCCCCCCCAGTATGACTGATTTCCATATCGTATCCACCCTCCACTCCCCTATCCTTTGGTGACTCATCCCAGGGCTTCCCAAGGAAGCCCCCACCCTCTGCCCTTTCCTCCCCTCTTCCATGAGTGGAAAATCCACACCCCCATAGCAGACCAGCCCCCTTCCTCCTCAGTCTCCCACCCCATCCCCCCACCGACCAGTTTCCTCTCCAGGACCAGGGAGCAATCACAGCCGCCCCGACCTTGGCTTCCTCTTCTGGGTGGGATTGGGGGCTGGGCCCCCAAACAGGCCCCCCTGGCTTCCCCCTTCCTCTGGGCTGGGGACAGAGAGGCACAGGCTCAGGGAGCAGGGACTGACTTCCTCTTGTCCCGGAATGAGCTTGCCTGCCCTTTGCAAGCAGGTTTGGGTCTCTCACACAGAGGAAACCAAAAGCAGTAAGAGGGAGGGCAGACAGAGCAACCAATCAAGGGCAGGCTGAGGCTCAAAACCAGCAGGCTCCCTGGGGAGCCCGACCAAGGCTGGGGGCCATGGCGGAGCTACAGCAGCTACAAGAGTTTGAGATCCCCACAGGCCGGGAGGCTCTGAGAGGCAACCACAGTGCATTGTTGCGGGTCGCTGACTACTGCGAGGACAACTATGTACAGGTAGGAGGAGTGGGTGCAGGCCCGGACACCCAGCCCCTCAGCCTCAGGTGGGGCCAGGGAAGCCATCTGACAGGTGCTTATTCTGGGCCTTGGCTTCCACTCCAGGCTTCGGCCTCAGCCCCGGCCCCAAAGCTCAGCTACTCAAGTGATGACTGGGCCCCTTCTCCTGGCAGAGCCTCAGAGGTCTGGGAAGTCCTGTTCTTGTGTTGTACCCCAGACTCATGTCTCTCAGAAGCCCCACTCCAGAGACCCAAAGACCCTTTCCTTCTGGCACATTATTCCATTCCAGTCTGGCTCTAGCTGAGGTGTCAGAAGACCTTCCCAAATACTGTAGTGAACTTGAGACAGACTAGGGAAGAGAATTTGTTCCTTAATATTTGAGAGTGCAGAAAAATGAGAGCAAGCTGAACTAAAGAGAATGAGTCTGATGTAGAGGCAGGGGGTTCCAACATGGCTGCTGGGAGCCGGTCACAGGCAAGGCGAGGAGAGTGGCATTGCAGAAAAATCTCTATAAATCGTGTGGTTGTCTCAGGACTGAGAAAATAGATTACTGGGTCTTGAAGAGGGACAGAGGAACTGAATGAACACTTCTGTGCTTTCATTTACCCTCACAACTGCCTTGAGAGAAAAGTATTAAAATTCCTATTTTATGAATCTGAAAACAGCAGCATGAGCAGGTGAAGTGACTTGTCCAAGGTCACCCATCTCTGAAACTGCTGAGTGGAGCATCAGCCCTGGCCTCCCTGACTTTCCATGCCAAGATCTTTCCTTTTCATCTTTCTGCCTCCCTATCATGCCCTGTGACTTATTTTTCAGGTTTTTTGTTTTTGTATGGGGGATTGAACCCCGGGGTGCTTAACCACTGAGCCACATCCCCAGCCCTTTTTATATTTGACTTAGAGAGAGAGTCTCAAAGAGTTGCTTAAGGCCTTGCTAAGTTGCTGAGGCTGGCTTTGAACTCTCCATCCTCCTGCCTCAGCTTCCCAAGCTACTGGGATTACAAGCGTGTGTCACCCACCTGGCCCATGCCATGTGATTTTAAGATATTTTATTTGCATTCTCTGTCCTCAGTTTCCTCTGTTCCCTTAGGACTGAATGGCTAAACCTGTTACCTCTTGGACAAAACTTTACTTTTCTAGAGGATTAGCCCAGGGCCTCCCGGCATAATAAGATAGTTGGAGGTGGGAAAGGAGCAAATCGTATGGGGCAATCCACTAACACAAAGGAGCAAACTCTAAATACTAGAGACAATGCTTAAATCAAAGTCTGTGTAGATGCTGAGTGTTCAGCCTCTAGACGAGATGGAACATGGATTGCAAACCAACTCTGTTCTCCTGGCACTAAAAACTATGCTCTTAGGGATAAGGGTAAAAACATCCCTTTCCATTTCTTCAATAACTTCTACACATGTGAAGTACTTCCAGATAGGTTCTTTCTCATTTGCACATACAGGGTTCACTCAGGATTTGAGGTCACTAAGACCTAAGTCCAATTTCTACCTCTGCCACCTGCCAATTACAGGACCTGTGGCAAGTTCCCCTTCAGAGTCTTTTTTTTTTTTTAAATGTTTTTTGTAGTTGTAGATGGACACAATACCTTTATTTTATTTGTTTGTTTTTATGTGGTGCTGAGGATCGAACCCAGTGCCCACATGTACTAGGCAAACGTGCTACCACTGAGCCACAACCCCAGGCCACCTTCAGAATCTTGTACCTTTACTTTTTAGTGTATTCGAGCATTTAGCTCAGTGCCCACTCCTTAAGAAGGGCAGAGTAAATGGCAGTGATTATCATCACTGTTATTATCCTTCAGAAGGATGAAAGGTACACATGGGTAAAGAAACTCCATTCCATTGAGATGACGCAGCCCTTGCAAAAACACTTTAGGCTGGGTGCAGTAGCACGTGCCTGTAATCTCAGGGATTTAGGAGGCTGAGGCAGGAGGATTGTAAATTCAAAGCCAGCCTCAGCAATTTAGCAAGGCCCTAAGCAATTCAGTGAGATCTTGTCTCAAAATAAAAAAATAAAAAGGGCTGGGGATATGGCTCAGAAGTTGAGCGCCCCTGGGTTCAATCCCTGGTACGAGAACAAAACAAAAACCACTCCAGACACCTGGCACAGGTCCTAATCCCAGGACTCTTGCTTCCTTCATGCAAAGCACAAACTACTAGAGACAATCAGTTACCTTTTCTGGCCTGGTTCCCTCCCGCTTCTTCCGCACCTCACCCTCTCTCTCCCCACCCCAACCAAGGTGTTAGGAAACTCATGGGAAATGGGAGAAAGCAGACTGGGGTCAACTGCAGAGTTCTCAGTCAGGGTTGATTAACTTTACAGACAGAGTAATTTGCATGATGAACAAGCTGTCAGCCCAGATGATAGATTCCAGACCCTTGTTCCTCCAGCCCTAACTTTGGTCTAAGACCAAAGCTGGGGGTCAGAAAGTGTCCAGGCTTAAGGCATCCAGAGCTGGGCCAACACACTTCTCTTGTTTGGGCTGACAGTTTCACATGCCAGTCTCGGGAGGGAACTATCCAGAAGAGTTAAGAAATTTGGGTGGAGACCCAGGAGTAGTTAGTTTCATTCTGGGCCTGTTTCCTCACTTACTGAGAGAAGAGCTGGAGCTGGAACAAGACCTGCTGTCCTTTCTGGTTTAACATCATGAGTTGATTTCTTTGCCTGTTCAAAGGCTTTTGGTGACATATGCTGATGAGATATAAATTTGATTACATATGTGGATTAGATGTAAATTGGCATGCAAAGGAGCATCATTTTCCTGCTGTTGGAGCAGAAAGGCAAAGAGGGGAATACCAGAATGTGGGTTTCCCAGAAGGTTCTGGGAGTCGCCCAAGTCTCTCACGGTATTCTGAAAATGTCTACGTCTGCTCTCCACTAATAGGTTCTGAGCAGCATCTGAGGGCTCAAGCAAGCAGACCCCATGTGTGGCCTTGCTTGTCAGTGCAGGGACCTGCCCAGATTTGCCCTAGGTTTGTTCACTGCCCACTGGGAAGGCACAGGGTAGAGTCAACAAGCTTATGGCCGCATAGGAGATGAGGAAGCTGCCAGGGGAAGCAAAAGACTAGAGAAGTTTTGCTCCAGCCTGCCACGGCCTGATCTGGGACTGACAGAAGATGTCTTTTGTCTTCAGACACCTCCTGATCATCCTTCCTCCACTGACTAGCAGTGTGACCCTGGACAGTGCCCCACACAGTGTCTGACAGGCAGTGTCTGACAGGTGACCAGCCAGCGTCTACGCTCCTACAAATGCATATTATGAAATATCTCTTGCCAGGTGCAGTGACGCACGCCTGTAATCTCAGTGGCTTGGGAGGCTGAGGCAGGAGGATTACAAGTTCAAAGCCAGCTTCAGGCCCTAAGCAACTTAGCAAGACCCTGTCTCTATATAAAACATAAAAAAGGCTGGGGATGTGGCTCAGTGGTTAAGTGCCCCTGAGTTCAATCCCAGGTACAAAAAAAAAAAAAAAAAAAACCCAAAAAACAAAAACAAAACCCTACACATACTAAGTATCTCCTGTATGTTGGGCAGTCTTTGAGACCCAGACAAACTCCCTACACTTACATTTGGGGGACAGGAACAGATAACATAAAGGTAAATAAACAAATTATATATATATATATATATATATATTTTTTTTTTTTGGTACCAGGATTGAACTCAGGGGCACTCAACCGCTGAGCCACATCCCCAGCCCTATTTTGTGTTTTATGTAGAGACAGGGTCTCACTGAGTTGCTTAGCACCTTGCTGTTGCTGAGGCTGGCTTTGAACTCTTAATCCTCCTTCCTCAGCTTTCGGAGCAGCTGGGATTACAGGCGTGGGCCACCACCCCATAACAAATAATATTTGCAAATGCTGAATGCTGTGGAAAACAGGGCCGGGGGAATCTTAGGGTCATGAGGGAAAGTGTCTCTGAGGTGAAAACTATTAATGAGGATTCTAAGGAGTACAGAAAATGCAAAGGCCCTGAGGTAGAACTGATCTAGCTTGTTCAGGAACAGAACGCCAGTGGCCAGTTGTCTGCAGGGGACTAAGAAAGAAGGGGAATGGTACAGGAGAGGATGAAGAAAAAGGTAGGGGGGCTGGGATTGTGGCTCAGCGGTAGAGCGCTTGCCTCGCATGCATGAGGCCCTGGGTTCGATCCTCAGCACCACATACAAAGCAATAAAATAAAGACATTGTGTCCATCTACAACTAAGAAAAAATTTAAAAAAAAAAAAAAGTAGGAACCAGACCTGGAGGTGCTGTCTACAGGTCTTGGTCAGAAATTTGGATTTTATTCTCAGTATATTGGGAAGCTATTAGAGGAATGAATGAATGAGGTCACTCCCTTCTGGGTTGCAGTTTTCTTACCTGAGTTCCCAAACACCAAACTGCAGACTGGGGCTCAACACTGAGCATAGAGTCATCTGAAGAGTATTTAAAGGCAGAGTACTTGGCCTTGCTCTTAGGGAACTTCAGTTTAAAGGTCAGGGCGTGGGGGCTGGTGAGGTTCGTTGGATGTTTTTTGGGTTTTTTTTGGGTTTTTTTGGGTGTACCAGGGATTAAATCCAGGAGTGCTTAACTACTGAGCGACATCCCCAGCCCCTTTTTAAATTTTTCTTTTTCTTTTCTTTTTCTTTTTTTTTTGAGACAGAGTCTCACTAAGTTGCTTCAGGCTTTGCTAAATTGCTGAGGCTGAACTTGAACTTGCCATCCTCCTGTGGTTGCCTTTTAAATTTAAGGATGTCTCCTCCAGCCAGTATTCCCTCCTTTTTCCTTTCTACCATTCACCTCCTCAACCCCAGAGGGATACTTATTGCTGAAGTCGTTGGGTTGGCAGTAGAGTCATCTCAGTTCAATCCTCAGCTTGATTATTGAAGGAAGGTTATCTTTCCCTCCCCAAGGCTGCAGACTTTCTTTCCTGACATCCTCCGAGTCCCTCTTACTACATCATTTTTCTAGAAGCCACCTCAGCATCTAAGGGTTGCCACTTTCTCCAAGTTCTGCTCCTGCCTTCTCTCTATCCCCTCCCACTCCATCCCACCCAACCAAAGACCCAATGGAATGTGCTGGCCTCAGGCCAGGACTGTCTGTATTTCAGGCCACAGACAAGCGGAAGGCACTAGAGGAGACCATGGCCTTCACCACTCAGGCGCTGGCCAGTGTGGCCTACCAGGTGGGCAACCTGGCTGGGCACACTCTGCGTATGCTGGACCTGCAGGGGGCCTCCCTGAGGCAGGTGGAAGCCCGCGTGAGCACGCTGGGCCAGGTGAGTGTGTGGGAGACATCCCGGATCAGCCCCCAGCTCTTCAGCCCCATCAGACATTTTCTGCAGCAAAAGTTCCTTCCTGCCTTCCTTCATGCCCAACTCTACTGCAGAAGGTTGACACTTTCCAAGCTTTGGGGGGCTCCTTATCTCTAGCTATGTCTCAGTGGTGGGCTTTGCTGAATTCCCTGAAGGCAAAGCTTTATCTTTCTCTGGATACTACCCTTGACATCAGAAAGCAGTGTCTGCCAATCATAGTACAGGAAAGACATAACTGGATACTGTTTGTATCTAAATACAGGCAGTGACTTAATAACTGTCCTACACCCAAGGTGCTTCTTTGGCAAAGGTCATCTTTAGCCCTAGAGGCACTGCCACCAGCATAAAGCGCCCTGCCTGTCCAGCATGTACACCCTCCTCCTCCCTTCCAGGACTTTTTTAATTTTTTTTTTAGTTGTAGATGGACACAATATCTTTATTTATTTATTTTTATGTGGTGCTGAGGATCGAACCCAGTGCCTCACGCATGCAAGGCAAGCGCTCTACCACTGAGCCACAATCCCAGCCCCCCTTCCAGGACTTTGACAAAGGAGACTGCCCGAAACAGCTCATGCACAAATCCAGTTGTACCTTGAACCTGGCCGTGCATCCCTATCATGGTCAGTGCATGAGTTATGTCTTTTCCTCTCAGCCTGGCAGACCACAGTTCCCACCCTCTTAGTGATACAAGCTTTTCTACAGCACATTCTAAGGGGAAGTTAATTCACTTATTTGTCCCCAAAGAGGAGAGCCTATCCAGCCATGATCCTCTGCTATTTCCACATTATCTCTCTGTGCTCCTAGGCCAGCCCTATACTTCAGTCCCTTCCCAGCATCCCCAGGGACGTTGTGTTTTCTCTTTTCCTCCCTTCCTGCTCAGCTAATAATAACCCTCATTCCCTTCCACCAGGAAGTTGCTCCAAAGTGACTCCATCCTCCCCTGCTACTCTTTTCCCAATTACTATGTGGCCTTGGGCACAAAACTCTCTTCCTCTGGGCCTCACTGGCTCCCAGGATCCCCACCCCCCCACCCCAATGTCTTTAGCCTCTTCTTCCCTTAAAGGGAAGAATGCTGGACACGGACTGCCCCCCATTGTCACCTTAAACCCTGTCACACAGATGGTGAACATGCATTTGGAGAAGGTGGCCCGAAGGGAGATCGGCACCTTAGCCACTGTCCAGAGGCTGCCCCCTGGCCAGAAAATCATCGCTCCTGAAAGCCTACCCCCCCTCGAGCCCTACTACAGAAGACCCCTCAACTTTGGCTGCCTGGATGACATTGGCCACGGGATCAAGGTAGAAAAGCAGGCTCTCTTCTTCCCACAACCTGTCCTGTCCTGCCTCAAGACTCCTCTCTCTCTAGGACCTCAATTCTTGCCCACCATTCTTGGTTTACCCTACAATAGCTCTTTCCCCACTCCCTGCAGCCAGCACCCTGAGTCCCCTTCTCTTACCTAAATCTTGTAATTCTGCCTTGACCCTCTCCTCCATAACTGACCTTTACACTGTACTCAGATGATCTGCTGAGAGATCCTGATCACCTCCCTCCATGTCTGACCCGTGGGTGCTGGATGTGTGTGTGTGAAGGGGAAGAAGGGGAAGGGAGGGTGTCAGGGTGTACATGGGAACGGCTCCCCAACCACATGAGAACAGCGACTTCCTCTGTCTGGGGGTTTGAGGTCACTGCACTGAACAGTCACCCCAGAGCTGCTGGTGGTGGGAAGGAGCAGGATGCAGCCACACAAAGGGAACATGAAGAGAGGGGTGCTTTCCTTTCAGCCTATCTCTTTCTGCAAGGTAGAAGACACACACACCCTTTTGTCAAATCCTGTCTCCAGAGTAGATAGTTCTCCTGTGTCTAAACGACCCTCATAATATCCCTAACATACAAGCTCCCCCAAAGGGGGAATGGACACTCCCTTCAGTCACAGGTTCTCTGCACCAGTAAGTTTTTTCTATTGTCCAACTTCTCTCTCTCTCCTTCTGTTTTTTTGTGGTGCTGAGGATCAAACCCAGGACCTTCTTGCATATACTGAACATGTGCTTTAATGCTGAGTTACATCCCTAGCCCCTCCATTTATTCTTTTTTTTTTTT
>CM053402.1:22919744-22940803 GCA_028644305.1 Xerus rutilus
CACTACCTTCTAAGTGTCCTGGGTCCTGCCTCTCTGTCTTGAACTCTGAGAAGCCACTTCCATAGTTCTATGAAAATGACAGGTGGGACCCTTCTGAAAAATGGCCCTGCCCACTACTCAGCTCATGTTGGGGTTGAGATCTAGTCAAAGTTAAGGACCACCAAGCCACCCCAGGTCCTTCAGTTCTGAGATGGTTGGGGGAAGGGTGAGGCTGAGGGGCACACTCAGTCACTGTGGCTATGCAGAGGAAGTGGCCCTCCGACGTCTGTGCTCTGCATTTCAGTCAGAAACTCAGATTCAGTCGGTCAGTAGGGCCTGCGGCAGACTTGAGGCCCCAGGGACCAAGCAATGACAAGAGGCAAGTGGAGATGGGGGTAGGGCTACAGAGGAGCTGGGAAGTGCAAGTGGGAACTTGCTGTGCCCGCGCTGTCCCTCCTACTTCTCGTCCTCCCCTCCCTCATCTGTCCTCCGCTAGGAGGATGGGGACTGCCCCCCACAAACACACACACACACTCTAGACGCCAGCCCTACCCCCTTCCTGGCAGGACCTGAGCACGCAGCTGTCACGGACTGGGACCCTGTCTCGAAAGAGCATCAAGGCGCCTGCAACACCTGCCTCCACCACGCTGGGGTGAGGCTTCTACCGCATCCTAACCAGCCTGCGGCTGCAGCGCGCCATCCTGAAACTACTCCCCCGCCCCCGCCGCGGCACCTGGCGCCTCGATGCTTACGCTGCTGTGCTTGTCGCCTGGCGCCAAACTACCCCTTCGCCAGTTGCCCCCTCCTCCTCGAACCCAAGCCCTGCCGGCCAAGAACTGTCCTCCCTTAT
The DNA here is from genome assembly GCA_028644305.1 of Xerus rutilus. Taxonomy (NCBI): domain Eukaryota; kingdom Metazoa; phylum Chordata; class Mammalia; order Rodentia; family Sciuridae; genus Xerus; species Xerus rutilus. Next base: position 22,920,574 of record CM053402.1, read on the forward strand.
GTTACACTCCCCCCGCAGGAGACCACCCCGGATCCCAGAGCCCGTGCAGCTCCCGGTGGTGCCTGACGGCAAACTCTCCGCCGCCTCATCCGCCTCTTCCCTGACCTCAGCCGGGTGAGCCCTACAAACCCAAGAGAGTGGGCTGTGGATATGACAAGGGCTGCCTGCCGGTCGTCATGACGACCAATGAGGTTGAGGACCGGGAATCACTGAGGCAGTTAGGAGGCGGGGTTTCGGATTGGAGGGGCGGGGCCAATTGGGGTCCCTGTTACAGAAGGTGTCCCAACTCGGCTTTCTCTGGGCCTCAGCAGCGCCGAAAGCGCCAGTGGCGGCCCCCAGTCCAAGGAACAGGCACCCCCAACCCCACCTCCTCCGCCCGCCGCCGACGCTGAGGTTTTCCTGCCGCCCCCTCCACTCCAGGAGCTGTCCCCGCCCCCACCGGGTAAGGAGCTCCGCCCCTTCCTTCAGCGGGGTCGCTGTCACACCTCTGCACCCTGTGGCTCTCGGCTCTAACCCTGCCAGCCTGTGAGCGCTGCATGGCTGATAGAACCAAGAGCCACTGGGTGCCGCGAAAGGTGGCAGAGGGAGGACTCTCGCCTACTTCACACAAGGCCCAGTGTTCAAAGTTTCTCTCCCATATTCTAACTGTAACCTGAAGCCCGGCGCAGTGGCGCAAGCCTGTAATCCCAGTACTTTGGGAGGCTGAGACAGAAGAATCACGAGTTCAAAGCCAGCCTCAGCAAGGGCGAGGCGCTAAGCAACTCAGTGAGACCCTGTCTCTACATAAAACACAAAATAGGGCTGGGGATGTGGCTCAGTGTTTGAGTGCCCCCAAGTTCAATCCCCGGTACCAAAAAATTAAATGTAACCTGAGAGAATCTTTACACTTATTTAACAGACGAAGCAGTGTGGCTGTGATGTTGGGGAATCTGAGTAGTGCCACCCAGTTCAATGGCAAGGTCTGACTACCCTATTCTGCTCGATCTTTCAGCAGAAGGTGCTTATGTTCTGAGCACCTTCTGCATACTAGAGGAATTATGGGAGCACCAGGATGGGTGCAGCCTGGAGGGAGAGAAGCTTCCAGAGGCAAGCCTGGGGTTGCCTGCCACACTTGCAGCCTTTTTCCTTTCCCTCCCTGCTACAGAGCTGTCCCTGACCCTGGACCTGCCCCCTCCTCCACCCCTGGAGGTAGAGGACTTGGGGCTTCCACCTCCACCCCCACCAGACTTTGGACCAGATGAACCCAGCTGGATCCCTGCTGCGTATTTGGAGAAAGGTACCAGAGTCCTAGAACAAAAGGGCACCAGATCCTACAGTCCCCTTATCCCCATTCTCCTACCCCAAAGGCACTCTCCCTTCCCTCTGCAAAGATGTGAATGTTATCTGCCCCCCTCCCATTATCTGATTAACTGAGTTCTGAACCAAGTTGGAAAGAAAGCAGCTGGCCTAGCATTGAATGTTAACCAAGCTGCTGAGGGGTCCTGAAGGCTCAGAAGGCGCTCCCACTCCCCGCAGCCCTCCCCTAGAGTCCAGCGTTTGGGCCCTCCATCCCTATGCAGGAGGGGCAGGGAGCACAACTCATGGCACCCTTTCCTCCTGTCCTGCAGTGGTGACACTGTACCCATACACACGCCAGAAGGAAAACGAACTCTCCTTCTCTGAGGGCACCGTCATCTGCGTCACTCGCCGCTACTCTGATGGCTGGTGTGAGGGCGTCAGCTCAGAGGGGACTGGATTCTTCCCAGGGAATTATGTGGAGCCCAGCGGCTGACAACTCAGGGATCTCCCTGTGCCCACCCAGGCTCTTCAGGGAGCAGCTTCTTGAGCCCCAGGACAAAGCCTGCTCTATAGTCAAGGCTGGACTAGGCCTGGCCAGTTCTTGGGCTGTGAGCTGTGTTGTTCCTTCCCCCTTATTGGGGGAGAGGTCCTAGGGATAAAGAAGATACCCAGAGACCCACTACAGCTGGGAAAAAACTGGAAGTCAAAGAATTTGGTGATCTTGTCCAGAGGACCCCCTAATCTATGCAGAGTGGGGTCTCCAGCTACAAGTACCAACTTTGAATAAAAGTCTGATGACCTCATGACTGCCCTGCAGAGCTAGAGGACCAGACGGGAGGGATTGAACGGCACCCAGTTCCAAGTCTCCTGCCAACTATAGCCCTACAGAATGCCCCAGTAGCAGCATCTGTCTACCTGCTCAGTTATTAGTGTTCCTTCCACTAGACCTCCAGAGGTCCCTGGCAGCTAGCGATTGCCTGGCTCTTTAGACCCTTGCTTGCTGTGTGTGTGTGTGCATGCATGTGTGTGCATGCATGTGTGTATGTGTGTGTTCAGTCTTGGTTCCTCAATCTGAGCAGCCAGGACAACCTCCCTCACTGAAGAGAGGCTGAGAGCAAACACCACCTCATTCCCAACCCTCAGATTGCGGCGCAGTAGAAATCTCAGTCACTTTGTCTCTCTTCACCTCCTTTATAGTTCTCAAACATCAGAAGGAGAAAGGGCTTGGGTTTCCCTGCTCTGCTTAAAAACATGGCTTTCTGTTCCACATGGAAGAAGGGGGACGTGGAGGATGACTTTGGTGAAGTCCCTGGGCTCTTGCTGCATAGAGGAGGCTGGGGTGTGAGGAGATGCCTTTGTGTGCTGTGAAGTCCCTGGCTGGCATTAACCCGAGCTGGACGGTGTGCTACCTCATTCCACTACCAGTAGGCGACTGTTCCCTCTGGCTTTTTTCTTCTTTTTCCATTAGAGGTGCTGGCAGGGTGGGAGGGCGGCGGCAAGGTGTTGTGAGCACAGAAATAGTGTGGGATTTCCGTGGCTGAAGCAAGATCGAGGAAGCCTGGAGCTGTCAGCAGAGAGTATCATCTGTCTCCACGGGGAGTCTGGTGCCGCCAGGGAGTTTGGAATCCTGGGTCCCCTTGAGAAAAAACTGGGGGAGGGGAGGTTACACAGCCCAAGGCAGTTAAAGCAGTGGGAGGTGTTCTTTTTCTTTATCTACCAAGGAGCCCCTTCCTCCCAGTTCAGAGCACAGGGTTTTTGGAAACACTGCTGCCTTTCAAGGCATGCACGCCACTTCCCTAAGGACCAGACTCCAGAATTGAACTGTTTGCAGTGGAACTGGGGATGGCAGCCGATCTGGATTAACTGCATAGTTAAGGACAGTTCTGAACCCCTCTCCCAGCCCCCAAATGAACGGAATTCCAGAAGTTACGGGAGAAACATAGCAAAGGAAAAGGGAAAAGGGAATAGTAGAACTAGGTTTGTCTCTCCCAGTTCCTCCTCCCCGCCCTTCCTCCGCCCTCTCACCCCGGGCGCCCCCTCTAGGCTGCAGTGCTCAGCAAGTCTTCAGCACCTGTTGCAGATGGAGGCGCACATCAGTGGCCGTTTCCCAGGGCACCACGCTGGCACGGAAGGAGCTGGGCTCGGCCTTCTGTGCCTCTTGAATGAGGCGGTGCATGGGGTAGCCGCGCCGCGGGAAGGCCACATCACCACCCGCCAGCAGCCCCATGGGGCAGAAATCGTTCGCACCGTCGCCCACGTAGAAGAGGCGCTCGAAGTGCACACCATCATGGGCACGCTCACGCAGGTAGTCGCTGAGCACCTTGTGCTTGCACATGTTGGCTGGGCAGCGCGTGCAGCTGTGCGTGTGGAAGGGCCGCAGCACCAGCAGTCCCCGAGCGTCAGGCCCAGATGGGTTGCTGAGGATGCGGCGAAACAGGCCGTGGTGGCCGGCGGCGCGCAGGGCGCTCTCCACACCAAAGGTGTTGGCATCCGAGATGAGAATAACCTCGAAGCAGGAGCCCTGCTTGGCCACAAACTGCAGCAAGTCTCCCATACCCGGAGACAGGGGGATGGCCTCGTAGATGGCGCTCAGGTCCCGCGGCCGCACGCCCTGCTCACCCAGGTACTTGAAGACGCGCTGCATGTACTCGTTGTAGAAGCCCTCGCGGTAGGTGGCTCGCAGGCTCTCGGGCAGCCGCTGGCCCGGTGCAGCGCGCACAATTGAGTCGTCGCTGTTTTCGTCCACAATGGTCTCATCAAAGTCGAAGGTCAAGAGGAAGCGCGGTGTGCCCTGAGCAGCCATCCTGCTGTCCTGGGAGCAGGGAGGAGGGGAGCAGGAGTAGGAGGAAAGGACAAGCGAGAGGGGGCGCGGCGGGAGCCGGCCAGGGAGAGGCTGGTTAGCGGGCCACGGCCAGAGGCGCTGGCACGTCCAAGACCTGAGGAGGACCCAAGGATGGTTAAGCTCTGAGGAGCATCCAAAGCTGCATCCCCACCCCAACCTTCCCTGCCCACCCTCTTGCACGTTAGTTAACCGCACTAGGATTTACACACTAGAATTTACACGTAGGGGACCATCCTAGCCCTGAAGGGTTTCCTTGGTTCCTGTTTCTGCTAATTTCATCCAGGGTCACTGGGAGTTTAAAAGGGTCAATTCAGAAGAGTAGCTTCCTAGGGATTGCCTCTTTGGGAGGTTCTTGGACAAGAATGATTTAGAGACTTCCAGTGGACCCTGTGGTTGGTATGAACAAAAAGGCTGGAAGGAATAGATCCTCCTTTCTCAACACAGAGTTGGGGGACGGGGGAACTACCCATTTACCCAGCTGGAGCAACCTCCTTATTTTCCTTTTGGTCCTTGTAGGATCAATGGCTATGGGACTGTGATGGACAATAAGGAGCCAGGCTCCAGGGAAGGTTCTTTGGGCATCCTCCAAGGCATGCAGATATTGAGTGCCAGGCCTTGGGGTTAGGTGCCTAGGACTCTGCACTGGCCAGAGAACTGGATTGGGCCCTTGGAATTACCAGGTAGGTGGACTGACCACGCAAGACCCAGGAGGGTTCTCTGGGAGCTGCTCCCAGACAGATGGCTCTGGGTAAGGTTCCAGGGATGGGATACAGCTTCTAGGGGGATTTTAGGGCCCTGTGCTGACAGCTGATCACTAATCACTTGCCAATTCCCTGGGAAGAACGTGTCAGCAGGTGGGGTTTCTGCCAGAGTCCGAAGCAAGCGGGCAGCAGGAGAAGCAGTGGGGCTTGGGGAGGTAGGAGCCGCCCGCGCCAGGCCACGGCACACCTGGGAGACAGGTAAGGGAGAGGAAAGAGAGCAGCAGTGGCTGAAAAGGCAGAGGAGGAGGGGGCAGGTAGTGGGGACATGAGGGAAGGACTAGGAGGAAGTCATGCTAGGGGAATGTGGAGACTGCTGAATAGGAAGACAGAGAGGGGAGGGGGTCCAGGAAGTGAGACCTTAGGCTGAAGTCATGTTAAGGAGGAGTGGTGGTGGTGTGTGTGGACAGCATGGGAGAGGATAGGGGCAATGGGGAAGTGTCAGAGCAAATGAAGACAGCCAGAGCTCTCAGCACCATGTTGCTGCCACCCTTGCTTGCCAGCAGCTGTGCGTGAGAGGGACAGCATGAATGGACCCTACACAGCTACAGAATACTCACCACATTGCCTCCCCCACCCCCACCTCCCACCCAATTCATCTCGATGGAGCCTGGTTTCTTCCTTCCCCTCTCTAATCTGCCTGGGATGTTGATGGCCTGGCAGACTTTGTAGAACAAAAGCCTAAACTCATTTTGGAGCAGGGATTTGAACCTGGTTACTTGCCTCCCTAACAGAACTGTTCCTTTGACCTCATCCTCTGTTCCCACCAACATCCATCTGGGAGTCTCAGTAAGCCTAGGATCCCTGGAGGTATCCCACATCTGAGATAGAAGCTTCTGGGGATTAGTGGAGCCCAGATGGAGGGTGAGGGCAAGCCTGAAAGAGGCTGGACAGGGCTCCTCCCACTCCATAGTGGAAAAGTGCAGGCTGAAGAAGCCCCATCCCGGAGGGATCCACTTACCCTAGTCAGGCATCGGAGGCCAGCAACTGGAAGACACCCACTCATTGTCAGTGAATCACCCTGAGTACCTCTAGGGACTCTGTTGGCTTTCAGCCGTCGTCCAGAGCTCCTAACAACCAAAAAGTCCATTTACTGGGCCCAGTCAGCTGGCTTTGCTTCCGTCACTTCTGCCCACTTGGCCCTGTCTCTTTTGCTGAGCCCCAGCAGCCACCCCCAGGATCTCAGCAAAAACAAGCCCTTAAATGGGCACGCATTTACAGATATACCTTGCTTGCATCCTCCTAGACCCCTAGCATGCCAGAGAGGTCACAGATGGCATTGTATTAGAGACCAACACTGTCAGTAGCAGTGGCTTCTCAGAAGCAGATTTCAGAAGCAGAGTCCAGGGAATTTTTTCTCTAGTATGATCACTGCCCACTACACATGTAGGGCACATCAGAGTTTACAAACCACCTTTACTCATTCCCTCACTACTCAGTCTTGTGAGATCAGCAGATAAAGGCTTAGAGAGGTTGACTCAGTTGCCCAAGGCCATGCTGATTACATGGGGTAGAGCCTGGTTCATGAACACTTGGCCACAGCATTGCCTTCTCTGTGCCCTCAAAAAGGAAGAGGCCTCAGCCGGGCGCGGTGGCTCACGCTTGTAATCCCAGGACTTAGGGAGGCTGAGACAGGAGAATCGTGAGTTCAAAGCCAGCCTCAGCAACGGCGAGGCGCTAAAGCAACACAGTGAGACCTTGTCTCTACATAAAACATAAAAAATAGGGCTGGGGATGTGGCTCAGTGGACGAGTGCCCCTGAGTTCAATCCCCAGTATCAAAAAAAAAAAAAAAAAGGAAGGGGCCTCCAGGCACCATGGCACACACCTGTAATCCAAGCAACTTGGGAGGCTGAGGCAAGAAGATCACAAATTCAAGGCCAGCCTGGGAAATTTAGTGAGACCCTGTCTCCAAATAGATAAGGACTGGGGCTTTAGTTCAATGGCAGAGTACTTGCCTAGCACATGCCAAACCCTGCGTTCAATCCTCAGTACCACACACACACACACACACAAGTAGAATATAATAATAAAAAGGTATGAGGATATAGTTCAGTGTAAAGCATTCCTGGATTCAATCCTCAATACCATGCCAAAATAATAATGATGTGGAAGGGGCCAGTGACAAGGATTTACCAAAGCTGGGGGACTGAGACTCCTGGGTTCTACAAGTGATATGGGACTGGCCTCCCTGGTGCTCTCAGAGGTCTAGAATCCAGCAGATAGGACAGGAGTCAGGTTGAAATCTCTGCTGGATTTTGCTGCATGCCTTTGGGGACCAGGCTTGGCCTCTTGAGGCCTGCATCGATGCATTACAAAGGACACCACCTACAGCTGCCAGCTCCTCCCTGCTTCCCTAACCCCCTCCATCCAAGGGTTGAGTGAGACCAGAGAGAGGCCTGTGGGACAACTGGAAAGAGATTAAGAGGCGGGAGTTTAAACCAGGAGCAAAGGCCTGGCTGCCTGCTGCCCTCTGGTGGTGACAATGGATGACACTGTAAACACACGCCTCTGACTTTGTCAAGGTGACACTTTCCCCTGACCATCCCAGGGGAGCAGGGAGAAACAGCTGGCCCGTAAAGAGACTGGGTCATCCCAGGGACAGGACACAGGCTCTATGATCCTCCATTTCATAGCACGCCCTGCCTCCCCATTCCCTGACCACATGTGCATCAAACCATTTCAGTGAGAAGAGGATGTGTATCTTAGTTTTACCCTCAACAACTTTTTTTTTTTGGCACTGGAGATTGAACTCAGGGGCACTCTGTCACTGAGCCACATCCCCAGCCCTATTTTGTAGAGACAGGGTCTGAGTTGCTTAGTGCCTTGTCATTGCTGAGGCTGGCTTTGAACTAGAGATTCTCCTGTCTCAGCCTCCCTAGGTGCTGGGATTAGCCAACAACTTTTAATTGGGAATAAGGAGAGGGCCCAAAGCTGAATGGAGCAGTTGGTAAAGAGTGTAATGGAGTTGGAAGAGGAGACACAGGTTAGGGAGAGAGAGAAGGGGAGGGAGACATGAGGGGCAAGGGAATGGCATGTGGGTGGGAGAATCGGAATCCTGGCTCATATCACATGTCTGCTGGGTATAGGTGAGTCAAGGAGAGGGGTCAGAGGATGCCACTCCCATTACAAAAGCAAACAGCCACGTGTCAGGCACACAACAACGAAGCAAGGGGAAGATACGATGATACCATGGCGTGGCCAAGCCACAGAGACCAACTTTCATCCCACAGAAAAGGGTCTCACTTTGTCCTTGTTTCCATTTATTTATTTTAAATATATATATTTTAAAATATTATATATTTATATATTATATATTTTTAGAGGTGACTGGAAAGCAGGCACTCTGGCATACCCCTAGCTGGGGGGCGCTTCACTTTAATACGGGCAGCGGGTGCATGGCTTGGGGAGAGGGGAGGATCGAACCCAGTGCCTCACGCATGCGAGGCAAGCGCTATACCACTGAGCTACAATCCCAGCCCTCCTTTCATTTTTGAATATTCTTATTCCTTTTTTAAACAAGGGACTGAACCCAAGGGTGCTTTACCACTGAGCTACATCCTCACCCCTTTATTTTTTTTTTATTTTTATTTTTTTTGGTACCAGGGATTGAACTCAGGGGTACTCGACCACTGAGCCACATCCCCAGCCCTATTTTGTGTGTTTATGTAGAGACAAGGTCTCACTGAGTTGCTTAGTGCCTCGCCATTGCTGAGGCTGGCTTTGAACTCGCGATTCTCCTGTCTCAGCCTCCCTAAGTGCTGGGATTACAGGCTTGAGCCACCGCACCCGGCTCTCACCCCTTTATTTTGAGACAGGGTCTGGTTAAGTCACCCAGGCTGGCCTTGAACTTGTGATCCTCCCTCCCACCAACCTTTTGAGTTGCTGGGATTACAAACATGTACCACCATGCCTGGCTTTGTTTTTTTGTTTTTGTACCAAGGATTGAACTTAGGGGCGCTCGACCACTGAGCTGCATCCCCAGCCCTGTTTTGTGTTTTATTTAGAGACAGGGTCTCACTGAGTTGCTTAGCACCTCGCCATTGCTGAGGCTGGCTTTGAACTCGGGATTCTCCTGTCTCAGCCTCCCAAAGTGCTGGGATTACAGGCATGCGCCACCACGCTTTGAATATTCTTCTGATCTTTATGCTCAAAACTTCTCATTTCTCATAGTAAAAGGTATAGTTACATTTTTTTCATCTAATAGTATTTAGGGAAATCAGTTAAACACTTGTTTGGTAGAGTGCCCTTGATTCTTTTCATTTTCAAAGCAGAAAACCAAGCATCTTCCCTGGGGACTGAGAAGGCCATGCTGTGACACCTCCACCCCACCTCACAGCAATCAGAAGGACCCATCCCCAGTTGGAATCTGGCTCCTGTAAATTCCAAAAGGTCACTCACCTCTGGCAGCTATGTCCTGAGTGATCAAATCCTTTTGTGGTCACCAAAAAGGTCTCCAAAAGAGGTCAGGATCTCTGAGTTTCTCCCTCAGGCTAGAGCAGGGAGAGGAGGGAAGGGTTTTAGGGAGTGGCAGGGAGTCCATTTCTAGTCCATATAAGATTAGTGCCTGCCTCCTTGATTCATCTGGGATCATAGGTTAGTGCTTGCTTCCTCTTGTCTTTGACTCTTAGATTAACACTCTTAGATTAAATCTGTGGGAAGGGAGTGGAGTGTAAGAGTTCCTGGTAATGGAGGGAAATAGGACCCCCTTTGAAATTGGGCCCTAAGCTTGAAATTCCCCTTCCTAGTAGGTAGATGAAGCCACCAGGAAAAGTTTTGATGCAGTTTTCCATAGGACAAACACAGGACGGGAATGGGGTTGAGGACTCCTGATACACCACAGTAACAAGCCCTCTCTGCCCCTAAACAAATCTCACATCAATCAGTAGAAATCAGAGTCAACATTTTAAAGCTGAATTCCCTTCTCTCCCCTACACAGCACCCCCAACTTTACCACCTTTCTTGTTCACTAACCCCAAACAGCAACTAGGAAAAACAGGCCCAGAGAGGTCAAGCTAACATCACACATGGGGGAGGGGGTGTCACACAGCATTGGAATCAGGATTAGAACTCAGGGGTCTCTGAGCCTCTTGGGAAAACTGCAGTTGGAGCCTCCCCTGTTGCCCTGGAGGCTCCCTTAGGCTCTGAGCTCGCTGTCCTGACTAGTTGCAGGGCAATGATCTGTGCATTGGTGCCAGTGAGGAATCTGGGACTAGGAGTCACCTTTGGGCTCTCTCCTTGCCTGGGTGGACAAGCTGAGAAGAGATTCTCACTGGGTAGGGGTAGGGAGGTGGCAGCTGCGGTGGGGTGGGGGGAGATATTTTTAGAGGTGACTGGAAAGCAGGCACTCTGGCACACCCCCAGCTGGCGGGCGCTTCGCTTTAATACGGGCGGGGGGTGCGTGGCTTGGGGAGAGGGGAAGACTTACGAGTGGCAGGGAGCAAGGCATCTATTCCATGGCTTTGCCAAAGTCGGAACGAAGGGACACGGGGGCACCACGTTCTTGGGGTAGGACTTTTTCCTCTGCTCCAGGGACTCCCCCACCGCCGCGTGCGAAAGGGAGAGCCCTGAAACTCCACGCAGCCCCCACCCTACACCGGGACCCCAGCCCTCCCCACCTCGCGGAGCCCAGGACTCACGTGGGAGCGGCGGCGGCAGAGCTCTGTCCCGGCAGAGTTTGGAGTGTAAGGAGTGGAGAAGGTTTTTGGGCTCAGGATGGAGTAAGGGGTGCTTACGGGAATTGGGGGGTCGCGGTGTCCTATCCACCCCCGGATTTCTGGGCTTCGGCTCACGAGTCCCTCCAGTCCTGAGGGACCGTGGATGATGTGCTGCTAAGCCGTCCTCTCCACTTGGCCCCCATCCCCCCGGGCCGCCGCCGCGTCGCTTTTAAATGCCCGGGAGCGGGAGCCCGACCCGCCGCCGGCGCTGCGGCTGCCGCAGCACCGGGGCCCACCGCAGTCCCCGCACGTCACAAGAGATTGTCCAATCACAGTGGCGCCGGCGCACATCAAAGGGGCGGGCCGGCCGTGGGCCACGCCTCCCGGCAGTCCCCGAGGCTCTGAGAGCGTGAGTGCAGGTGGGATTGGGTGCAGGGGCAAGAGTGGTGGGATGAAGATGAGGCGAGTCCCATCTGAGGCTCATGGCTGGGCCCACATGCCTATCAGTGTAGGGCGGTGAACTTTCTCAGCCTACGCCTCCAGGGCTCTGCTTCCTGAGATTTTCAGAAATTCACCTCCACCTCCATCCTGTTCCGCAAGTCTTCCCTAAACCAGGTCGGAGGCACAGGCTGACCCTACCTGGGAAAGCAGTTCCCCTTCCACGTGCGCCTAGTTTAGTGTCCTCTGCCCTCTAGGCGGCGTCGCGATGCCAGACTTCCCCCCTGGGAACCCTCTCCCCAGGTTATGGATTAGGAGAGATTGTCGCGGGTGGGACGCTCTCACTTCTCTACCCCCTAAACACTTATTTAGGGAATCGAACAGTTTGTCCTTTTGCAAATAGTACTGTACATTTTTAAAATAAACTTTATCAGCTGGGCGCGGTGGTGCACGCCTGTAATCTCAGCACTTTGGGAGGCTGAGACCAGAAAATCGCGAGTTTAAAGCCAGCCTCAGCAACGGCGAGCGAGGCGCCAAGCAACTCAATGAGACCTTGTCTCTAAATTTAAAAAAAAAAAAACAAACCACAAAACAGGGCTGGGGATGTGGCTCAGTGGTCAGTACACCTGAGTTCAATCCCCAGTATCTAAACAAACAAACCATTTTCTCCTCTGCTTCCTGGGAGTCTCTACAGGTCACACCCCTCCTCGGTTCTGGCCACCCTGCCCTCTGGTGAAGGAGGAGGAGAGATCAGGATTAGAGAGAAAAGAGGTGAAAGTCGTATTTTCCCAGAACACAATATGAACCAGGCTGGATTGCCGTGTTTATGATTGAATATTCATAACACCCAGGAGAAATGATTTGTCCAAGTGTTCAAACCCAGGAACACCTGACTCCATTGGGTCCCAAAGGGAGTATGGGGGTGAGCATATAGGCATCCCCCAGCCTGATTCTAACTTCGGTCCTTCCTAAATCTTCTGCTTCACTCTTGGAAGAACCAGATGTAGAAGCTGGTGAATCTGGAAGTTCCAGGGGGAATGAGAGTCAGAAAGGAATCGCCCTCCTTTTGGTTCTCAAGCCTGGGGTTCGTTAATAAGACAGATTGTCTCTGTTTCCTCATGTGCAAAGTGGAAAGAACACTTTAAAGCTTTCAAACTGCTCCTGCTACTCTGCCCCTTCAAACCCTTGACCAGGTCCGGATGCCCCAGCTCCTTAAACCCTCCCCTTTGCCTTCACTCTTTTCCCCTTCTTCCTGCTCCCCAGCACCCCCAGCACTGCCCTTCCTCTCCTTGGGGCCTCCCTCTTTCAGGAGCAGCGGCTTTCCTCTGTGCCTGGCCCCATGGGCATGTGGCTCAGCCTTGGCATCATCTCTGCTCTCTGCCTGTTACAATCCTGCAGACCTCACTGGTCCCATGTGTACTACACGGTGCTGGGAATACTTTAGTGTGTCAGCTCATGTAACACTCGCCACCCTATGAAGTGGGTGCTGTTCCAGTTCATTTTACTGCTGGTAAATCAGAGTCTAAAGCGTTGTACTTGCTCACTTCACCCAGTTAGTGAATGAATGGGATTCCAACCCGGCTGACTTACCCATTATTCCACACGGTCCCTCTCATTCAGGGTCTGTCACGCCTCCTCTCCTGTAAGTAAAAGGTGGAGACCATGTTTATCTTGTCTATTAATGTGGCCCCCAGCCCCTAGTATAGAGACCCTGGCGCACAGTAGGTCTTAGATGTTTGCTATTGAATGAAACAAGTCCCCTGCTGTGTTCCAGCTCCAATACTTTGTTTCCTCCCATCATCTTCATAATAAACAGGCTGCTCTGGTATTATCCCCGTCTTGCAACAAGGAAATTGAAACTCAAAAGATCAAGCCACTCACTCAGGATCACACAAGTGTCGGGGGAGGCATTTGAGTCAAATCCTGACCCTCTGATGCAATTTCTACCTTGTTCCCAAATTCACTGATAGGATTAGGGGAGAGGTAGGCAGATGGCTTCCTGTTGGCATCAGTGGCCAAATGTACTGCCCAATTCCACCTTCCAGCCCCGAGGTGGGAATGCTCGAGATCACAGGTGCCACCTGCAAATTGCCTGTGTGATATAAGTGAAGAAACTCCTGTTTCTCCCTGTGCTAAAAATTTCCAGACACAAAACCCTCTCTCTTTCCACTTTCTTTCTCTTCTTACTATCAATCAGTAAATGAGCTGGATGATCAGCCATGTGCCTAAAGATGGAGACAGAAGTGGAATGGGAAACTCCCGTCCCAACTGGTAGAGGCCGCTGCACAGCACACAGGCAGCGGATCTTGCTTTCCCTGTGTATTTCACCTTAGGACTTCAGTCAGTTGGCATGGCATACAGTTTGTGAGAACAGGAGTCATCTGAGGTTACAGGTCTTGCTCAAGTCTCTGGTGAACCCTGACTCAGGCAGCCAGGGATGAGCTCTCCACCTGCTCTTTCCAGCCAGTGAGTCATTTGCCCAGCGTTTCAGGGTTAGAGTCAAAGGAGGCCAAGAACCCAAGAATATGGCTCCTGCTCTCCAGGTGGCGTTCAGTGGGAGGAGCAAGGGCGAGAGAGAGGGACAGGACAGTTCAGTTCACACACTTCACCAGCAGGCGAAGAAACGTGTCTGGAAATCAATGGGGCACATACTACCCACAACCACTCCCCACAACAAGGCAGATTACATTTAGTATTCCTTTTTTTTTTTTTACAAATGAAACAGCAGGAGCACAGAGATATTAAGAAAGCATCTTGAGGGCTGAGGTTGTGGCTCAGTGGTAGAGCACTTGCCGAGTATGTGTGAGGCTCTAGGTTCGATTCTCAGCACCACATATAAATAAATAAAGGTCCATTAAAACAAATAAATATAAATATAAATAAATAGAAAGAAAGAAAAAAAGGAAGGAAGGAAGGAAGGAAGAAAGAGAAAGCATCTTGAAGTCGGGCAGACGCTGGTAATGCAAGGGGCTCAGGAAGCTGAGGCAGGAGGATAGAGAGTTCAAAGCCATAGCCGGGTATGGTGGCTCATGCTTGTAATTCCAACACTTAGGGAGGCTGAGACAGGAGAATCGCGAGTTCAAAGCCAGCCTCAGCAAAGGCGAGGCGCTAAGGAACTCAGTGAGACCCTGTCTCTAAACAAAATACAAAATAGGGCTGGGGATGTGGCTCAGTGGTCGAGTGCCCCTGAGTTCAATCCCCAGTGCTAAAAAAAAAAAAAAAAGGAAGAAAGTATCTTAAGCCAGGCGTGGTGGTGCACACCCATAATCCCAGCAACTTGGGAGGCTCAGGCAAGAGGATCAAAAGTTCAAGGCCAGCCTCAACAATTTAGTAAAGCCCTCAGCAATTTAGCGAGACCTTGTCTCCAAAGGGCTGAGAATGTGGCTCAGTGGTTAAGCACCTCTTGGTTCAATTCCTAGTACCAAAAAATAAAAGGAAAAAAATACATGCCTTGCCCAAGGATGCTGTAGCAAGTGGTGGTCAGGTGCAGGCACCACACTGTTTGCTGTGCCCCAAGAAGGCAAAGATGAGGATCTCAATGACCTGGGGACTGATGAGGATAGGCTTAGGTGGGAGAGGTCACCAAGAGTGTCACCATTCAGGCAACTCTGCAAGATCTGTTGTAGAGCGTTGTGCTGGGAGTGAAGGCCAAGGCTAAATAAACCCCTTTCCAGGTCTCATTGTGGCCTTCCATGACAACAGGTAATGTCAATAGCACACTTACTGTGTACCAAGCAGCATTCCAAAAGGCTCAACTCTTGACAGGCGCAGTGGTGCACACCTGTCATCCCAACAACTTGGGAGTCTGAGGCAGGAGGATGCCAAGTTCAGGCCAGCCACAGCAACTTAACAGGGCCCTAAGAACTTAGAACCTAAAATAAATTTTTTATCTCAAAATAAAAAAATAAAGAGGGCTGGGGATGTAGCTCAGTGGTAGAGCACACTGGGGTTCAATCCCCAATAATGTGGGGATGGCAAGGGTGAGGAAATAAAAAGCTTCAACTCTCCATTCTCATATCGCTCTATACGCTATTAGTTTCTCCATTTTATAGATGAAAAAAAAAATGAGACACAGGGTGGTATGAATTTGCCCAGAGTCACAGGGCTAGGAAGTGGCAGAAGACTTGAACCCAAGTGGTCAGCTGTGAATCTACATTCTCACCCCAAATGCATGGCCTGCCCAAAAGAAAGTGTCCCCCTGCAGGACAAGGAAAAGGTACCAGCCCTGGGGAAGGGAATCAGAGGGTGACTTGTGTTCTTAGATATTTTCTTTCCTAGTCTCAGTCTTTGGCCTATCAATTGCTATTAACTTAGAAGGTTGTGTGTCTCTTCTGCTTTGGCTTCTAGAATAGTCTGACTTGGAATCAGGATACTGGGTTTGAACTTGCATGAGTTCAGGCAAATGGCTGTCCTTTGGCCTCATTTCCCTACTTGAGTGGACCTCACCAATTTTGAGGATGGTCTGTTATTTAATGGAGACCAGAGAGGGAGGCCTGGGGGCTCCTCAACTACCCAGAGGCCAAACAGCGCCTCCAAGAACCCTCATTTCCAAACCAGAGCCTGGGGTGCTACAAGGAGCAGGGCTATGGACAGGAACAGAGAGGGGGCTAGAGGCTCTGAGCTAGCACAAGAGGTGCTGGGGAGAGGAATATCTCTGCTCCCTTCTCTGCCCAGGCAGCAGCCAGCCCAGCCACCTGGGTCCACGGCCCAGGAGGGCTAGGTGAGAAGCATTTTTGAAATATTCTGGCTTGAGTCCTTGGACTCACCCAAGCATGCAGAAGCCTGTCTGCTTCCCCTGTGGCACTTGGGACATTTCCTCAAGTCTGCCCCCTACCTGCTGCTCCCCTGGGAGCAGGCTCTTATTTTCATTTTCCAACCTGGGCTGTAAATTGACCCTCCAGGTTCTAGCCCTGGCTCATGAACTGTGATTCTGGCTAACTTGCGAGATCTCCCTGAGTTTTGCCCTTCTGCGGATCCAAGTAGGCTGCCCCACCCGTATCTGGTCCTTAGAAGAATCTGATAATAACATAGATCTGAGCTCAGAACTTCAGAGCTCGATCCCAGCACTGTGTAGGGTCTACATCCACACTCTCAGGTTCTTCCAGGTATCACTAACAGGCCTGTATTCATTTGTTTATGTTCTTATTGATTCAGCAAAAGTTAACTTCCTCAGACACTAAGAGATAAGGTATTAAACAAGACATAAACCCCGACAGAGGGGAGCTTGCGGCCTCTAGAGGGAGCTTAGATGAGAAAACAGGCCTTCCCAAAAGCACGTTAGGGAAGAGCTGCTGACCCTGTGGAATTCTTTCTTATCCTCCAGCTGCTTAGGCAGCTGGGACCCAAGGTGTCTCTAGGATAAAGAGGAGAGCATTCCCCGGGGGCTGGGTCCCCCAGAGAGGTCCCACCTGCTTACTACTCCTGGCTGTCTCACCCCAATTCTTGTTCTTTCTGTGCCAGGGATTGAACTCAGGGGTACTCGACCACTGAGCCACATCCCCAGCCCTATTTTGTGTTTTATGTAGAGACAGGGTCTCACTGAGTTGCTTAGCACCTCGCTGTTGCTGAGGCTGGCTTTGAACTCTGGATTCTCCTGCCTCAGCCTCCCTAAGTGCTGGGTCAGAGAATCTTCTAAGAGGATATTTGCAGTGAGAGGTGACATCAGATGCCAATCAAGTTGGCTTCACTTTGAAAAATAGAAACTGATCACTCTCCTCGCACTGCAACAGGTTCCTACTGCTGTTGGGATCAAATACAGACAGCAGCTCGCTCCCCATAAGGCCACAGCTACTAGGTCCAACTCCTGCCAATCTCCCAGGCCTTAGCCAGTGTCTTCTTCCAGTTCCTTGAATACAAGTACCGACTCTTTCTGGCCTCAGAGCCTTTGCACACATTCTTCTTTCAGCTTCATGTGTGCATCTTCCTGCTAAGGCGCCCTGGGTTTCTTCTCGTGAGAGATGTCTTCACTGATAAATACCATCTCCTGGGTAGGTTTCACGGTTACCTCATTGATAGTGTTCTTTACCTATAAAGTGCTTGTGACAGTTGTAATTCTATATGTAAGTGGAATGTATAGCCAGCTTTCTTCCAATTTTCAAATGCGTTGCCATAGGCCCTTTGCACTTCATGCCGCCTCTGCCCAGAACACTTCTCAGCCCATCCATGGCTCCTCACTGAGTTCAGGACTCAGCCTCTTATGTCACTTCTACAAGGAAGCTTGTCCTGCTCACCCCCAAGATCAGGATCTCTTATTAGATATCTCTACAGCCCCCTGTATTTGTCCCAGGTGATTAATTAACTGATTAACATCTGTCTCCTACAAGATTGCCAACTCCAAGGAAACAGGGACCATGGTGGTTGTGCTCCCATGGTACCCCCAGTGCCTAGCACACGCCTTGGTCTATACTAGCTGCTAAATAAATGTGTTGCCTGAATGACTGTAGGATTCTCTATCTGGGAAAGTTGCATAGGGTGTTTTGGGATTGGAATGGGATCAAAGCAAACTGTCCCCACCTCAGTCATGTTGTAACCCAGCTATCTATGATATGCTAACAAGGGACAGATATGGTGGAAAGCATTTTCACACCTTCCCCTGAGGGAACTGCTCTACCAGGAATCCTCCCATCCCCAAGTCTCTGTGGATGGGAGCTAGAGGCTGTCAGGACAGGATGACCTGAACCTCAATGCCTTTTGCCTAACTCTAAATGTACCCACCAAAATAAGAGTGCATCCAAAATAAGAGTCTCTCATGTTTTCAGTAGGCTCTGTAGCCTACAAAACAATCTCTGTAATTCACATTATTTTCCTGGCTTAGAGGTCAAGGGACAAGTCCAAGGTCACATAGTTAGTTAGGTGGCCAAGGCAAAGCTTGAATGCAGGTCTTTTGAAGTCAGCCAATTTTCTTGGGGCAATTTTTATGAGGAGAGGGCTATGCCAACCAGAAAAGATTCTAAGACTCTGGTTTTTTTGGTAGTTGTTTGATTCTTTTCATTCATTCATTTATTCATTCATTCAGGAGATACATGTTTTGGTCAGCCAGTTTTATGCTGGCATTTTGAATCTAGGGTCTGGGAATGGCTTGAGTTCATTATATGTTTTCTCTTCTTTCTTTCTTTTTTTTTTATGCTAGGGATTGACCCCAGGGCTTTGTACATTCTGGCTACATGCTGTACCACTGAGCTGCAACCCAGCCCCATCTGTGTACCCTGCCTGGTTGGGTAATTAAAGCCCCAACCAGAGCATCTTAGGCACCAGCACTACTGCCCTGGGACAGCTCTTCTGGGCAGATCAAAAATAGAAACACACACTGCCACTCATTGATGCCCCAGCTCTACAACTGCTCCTGACCCCAGGGAGACACTTTGATTTTTCCCTCTAGGATTAGTAGCCCACTGTGCTGACCCTGATGGCCATGTGTGGAGGGCTTGCCTGTGTCAGGGGCCCTGATATTTACTGACTCATGTCTGCATCCCCACAGCAGGTCTTGCCGCACAGTTAAACAGCTGGGAAGAGGTGGGCAAGTTTTAAGAGAGGGCCCCATGGGCGGCTGGTTGGAGGAAAGCTGGATTTTTTGTTTGTTTGTTTTGGTACCAGGGATTGAACTCAGAGGTACTTGACCACTGAGCTACATCCCCAGCCCTATTTTGTATATTATTTAGAGACAGGATCTCACTGAGTTGCATAGCGCCTTGCTTTTGCTGAGGCTGGCTTTGAACTTGAGATCCTCCTGTCTCAGCCTCCCCAGCCACTGCACCCAGTTGAAAACTGGATTAAGATCTTTCAGGGCTAGGTCAATGGTCAAGGCTGTTCAATACCCATGAGAAGTGAGATCTAGACTACTTTTGGCTAAAATCATTCCCATTTTCATTCTTTTTTTTTCTTTCTATAACTATTTCTTTTTTTTTTTTTTTTTTTGGTACTGGGGATTGAACTCAGGGGCACTCGACCACTGAGCCACATCCCCAGCCCTATTTTGTGTTTTATGTAGAGACAGGGTCTCACTGAGTTGCTTAGCGCCTCGCTGTTGCTGAGGCTGGCTTTGAACTCGCAATTCTCCTGTCTCAGCCTCCCTAAGTGCTGGGATTACAGGCGTGAGCCACCGCGCCCGGCTTCTATAACTATTTCTTGAGCATCTTCTATGTGTCATGTATGTGTTGGGGATTGTGGTAGCCTCCAAGGTGGCCCTGATCAAACCCACCTCCTAGGGTCTATGCTTGGGAACCCCCCCTGCTCCCAAACTACTGGACTAGGAAGTCAAGAGACATCCCTTCCCTTTTTTGTGGGGGGGGGACTGAACCCAAAGGTGCTTTACCCCCAGCCCTTCTTATTTTTTCTTTTGAGGCACAGTCTCCTTAAGTTGCTGAGGGTCTTGCTAAATTGCCAAGGATGGCCTCAAACATGTGATCCTCCTGTCTCAGGTTCCTCGGTGGCTGGGATTATAGGTGTGCACCACCACACCTGGCAAGGGACATCACTTCCAATATTAGATTATCAAAGACTGTGGTTCTATCTTAGATGCTCTCTCCTTCTCCCTCTCATTTGGATAGCTTGCTCTGGAGGAAGCAGGTGGCCATGTGGGGAGCAGCCCACTAAGAGGCCCCAAAAGGAGGAAACTAAGTTTCTGGCCAGTGGAAAAAACAAGAGCTGCCAACCACTATATCAGTGAGCTTGGGCACAGCCCCCTGGCCCTGGTCTGGCCCCGAGATGACTACAACCCATGAGGACTGCTGCTCACAAAAACAAGAAATGCTTGTTTTTGTAAGTGGCTAAATTGGGGGGTGATTTGTTACACAATAATAGAAAACTCAATCAGGGAGACCTCAGTAAACAAAATTGACGGTGCTCTTGCATTGCATGGAAAGGAGGCAGACAGTAAACAGGATAAATAGGTTAAAACCCAGTGTGCCAGACAGCAGCGAGTGCTGCGGAGAAAAATAAAGCATGGAAGTGGGATGAGAGCGAGGGAAGTTCAATTTAAGCAGCGTGATCAGGGAAGGTCTGAGTGACAAGGGGGCATTCAAGCAAACAGGAGGCAGATGCACCACATAGAAATTAGAGGGAGCTGGGCGTGGTGGCGCACGTCTGTAATCCCTGCACTTTGGGAGGCTGAGACAGGAGAATCGCGAGTTCAAAGCCAGCCTCAGCAATAGCGAGGCACTAAGCAACTCAGTGAGACCCTGTCTCTACATAAAACACAAAATAGGGCTGGGGATGTGGCTCAGTGGTCCAGTGCCCCTGAGTTCAATCCCTGGTACCAAA
>CM053402.1:22941303-22959104 GCA_028644305.1 Xerus rutilus
GAGGCCCTAAGCAACTTTAGCAAGACATTGTCTTGAAATAAAAAATAAAAAGATGGCTGGGGATGTGACCCGGTGGTTAAGTGCCCCTGGGTTCAGTTCCTAGTTAAAAAAAAAAAAATTCCCTTCAGCCTGAGAAATATGGCAAGACCCTTCCCTCACTTTTGTTTTTGGTCCTGGTGATTGAATCCTGGACCTCCAACATGGTAGGCAAGCTCTCTACCACTGAGCCACATCCCAAGCCATTGAGACCCCATCTTAAAAAAGAAGATCAGAGATGGGCTGGGATTGTGGCTCAGTGGTAGAGCGCTTGCCTTGCATGCATGAGGCACTGGGTTCGATCCTCAGCACCACATATCAATAATAAATGAATAAAATAAATATCCATCAACAACTAAAAAATATTTAAAAAAAAATAAAGGTCCATCAACAACTAAAAAATTAAAAAAAAAAAAAGATCAGAGAGGAAGAGCATGTAGGCAGAGGGAACATGGAACATGGCTAGATCATGTGACCCATCTTTGTGTGTGTGTGTGTGTGTGTGTGTGTGTGTGCACGCGCGCACACGTGCGTGCATGCATGTGGTGCTGGGAATTCCAGCTGCCTGAGTCACTGGACTTACAGGGGTGAGCCAACACACCTGGCTGGACCTTGTATATTTTACCACTAGATTTATTGTCCTTGCCAGACTTGGCTTTGTGCACTCATTATGCTGCTTCTAGAGGTGGGAAGGTGGGGTGCTAAGCCCCCCATTGTTCTTGTGTCCTCTCCTGAAGGCCCGGGCCCTATACCTTGGCTGCCTGACTTCATTCCTTTTTTTTTGGTAACGGAGATTGAACTCAGGGGCACTCGACCACTGAGCCACATCCCCAGCCCTATGTTGTGTTTCATGTATAGACAGGGTCTCACTGAGTTGCTTGCTTAGCGCCTCGCCGTTGCTGAGGCTGGCTTTGAACTTGCGATTCTCCTGTCTCAGCCTCCCAAAGTGCTGGGATTACAAGCGCCCACCACTCCACCCGGCTTCCCTGGCTCCATTCTTGGGAGTGGGTCTAGTGCTCTCTGAAAGTAGAAGCAACTGCAATGATTATATTTTCCCAGCCCACAGTTGGAGCAGGTCTAACATGAATTCAAGTGCAACAGCAGGATGAAAGAAATTATGAAGGAGATACAATTTGGATGCAGAGATACTGACATTTCAGAGGTCTTCCAATAATTTATGGAGACAATAGAATAACGTGAGCCAAGCGGCTGTAGTTGTTATTCTTTGCCACTTCCTTCTTTGGGGCAAACAGTACACAAAGCACATCTCTATATTACAGCAAAAAGCGCAAAATACAAACCTGACTTGGTGCACACCCTCTTCCCTCCCAGTCAGGGCCTGAGGACTTCCCCTTCCACACCCTCCCCACCCTCAACCCAAGGATGCCCACCTTGTCCAACAGCATCCTCAGAGCCTCAAGGGAGGAAAGGGGGGACTCTTGGGGCCCCCACCAGCAGGTGCATGGCCACAGTGACACACTTGCCAGAACAGGATGGACAGACTGTGTAGCAAGCTGCAGTTAAACTTAGAGAACAAAGGTAAGCCTGGGTTTTCCTGGAAAATTGAGGGAACCAAGTAGCCAAATATCCTCTAAGAGACCACACATTCTGGAGTGGCAGAGAAATCATTCGTTGATTCATTCATACTTTCTTTCAAAAAATATTTCTTGAGCCAGGCTCAGTGGTGCATGCCTGTAATCCCAGAGGCTCGAGAGAGAGGATCGCCAGTTCAAAGCCAGCCTCAGCAAAAAGCGAGGCTCTAAGCAACTCAGTGAGACCCTGTCTCTAAATAAAATACAGAATAGGGCTGGGGATGTGGCTCAGTGGTTGAGTGCCCCTGAGTTCAATCCCCAGTACCCAACATGTAGCGAGCGGATTTGGAGGTGAAAACTGGCAACAGTGTGGCCTAATGGTTAGACAAGATCTCTTAGGGAGCAATCGCGGGCCCCTACCACAGCCGATCTTACTGCCAAGGGACCCCAAGGAGACTCCAAACAGACATCTTATGGAGGTGACCAATGCGACCTGCCACCGTACCTGAGACCTGGTCCCCTTCTCAGGGAGCTTCCTTCCATTGATGCTATCGTCCCCTAGCAGAGTGGATTTGGAGGTGAGCAGATGGCATGCAGTGTTAATGAAAGCTACCTGAGTTTACAACGTCTATTTCAGCCAATTACCCAGGAAATTTGGAAAATTAAATTATCCTGCCGACTACGCCAACTGTCACGAGCAGCATGTGTAATTAATAATTACTCGGAGCCGGGCCTGGTGGCTCACGCTTGTAATCCCAGCACTTAGGGAGGCTGAGACAGGAGAATCGCAAGTTCAAAGCCAGCTTCAGCAACGGCGAGGTGCTAAGCAACTCAGTGAGACCCTGTCTCTACATAAAACACAAAATAGGGCTGGGGGTGTGGCTCAGTGGTCGAGTGCCCCTGAGTTCAATCCCCGGTACCAAAAAAAAAAATATTACTCGGAGGCGGATTGTCTTTAAATGCAAGTGTATGTTCAATCACAACAATCATCAAGTATAATTAATTAATGCAAAAATTATTGGGTGTGCTGGAGCACCCCAACTAGCATTTGATGCACACTAATCAAACACTATAGGTAAGTTACACTCTCCTAGGGCAGTTAAGCACTACTTGCAATTCACATAATCCTAGGGCAACCAAACATTACAATTAATTCACACAATCCTAGGACAACCACGGGCCCCAAAGTACCTCTGATGCCAGGTGACTTCTCTTAGCCAAAGAGCAGACGTTGTCCTTGTCTGGTGGTTGTCTTCAGCCAATGGCTGGGTCAGGTGCTAGGAGGTATTACTACCTATATTCCAGGACTGGGTCAGGTGCTGGGAGGTATTACTCTGGCAGCACTTATAGTTGGCTAGGGAGATAGACAAATGCATAGGCAAGAACATGGTGCCTCTGGTGAAATCAGGAGGGCCACCCATCCTGGGCCAGGGGAGGACCAGGGAAGCTAGTGTATGTGTTGTGATGTCGAGGGAGGAGTCCATGGGAAATGGCTTCTAAGCTGAGATGCACAGGATAAACAGGAGTTAGGTGAGAAGGAGAACAGTGTTTAAGGGAGCAAGAGCTTGTACAAAGGTCCTGAGGTGTGAGGAGTGATATAAGCAGACAGTAGAGGGTCTTTTGAGTTTTTGAGGGGTTGTGGGGAACCACTGAAGGTTTGCAGCCATCAATTTTGTTAGTATTATTGATGCTTCACACACACACACACACACACACACACACACGCACGCACACACACACTTTTTATGGCCCTGTGGCTGAGCACGCCTAGCACTTGGGGAGAACACAGCCCAGACTGACCTAGTCCCCAGGGGTGTTGTGGGGATAATGACAAGCTCTCTGCACTCCACCCCAAGCAGCAGACTTCAGGATCAGGTTCAAGGGCTGCTATACTGGGCTCCGGTGGGTGAGGCCTCCATCCCATCTCTGCCAACACTGAACCAGCCTCTCTCTGGGATGAGGAGTTCATTTGTATCTCCAGGGTGGCAAGGCCTCCTCCCAGAGCCATGGTGCCCAAGATAACAGGGCAGCCTGGGAGCTATTTATGAAAAGGCTACAGAGGGGGTGGGCAGGGCCCTGGGGAATCATGACTGCTACCACAGATAGCAACTGGGGTGGGGAAGGCTGTCTAAATTACAGCTCCCAGAATAGAGGGGCCCAGAGGGCGTGGCAGGGCGTCCTACCAAGGAAGCCCTGGCAGCCTGCCAGATTCCTCCAGGCTCCAGGCCCTGCCACGGGCAGAGGCAGGCAGAGGCGGGGTGACCACATGACAGGCGGGGCTGTGGGGGATGCCATTCACGTTTGGCCAAAGCAGCCCTGCAGCTCTGAGGTGGGACCAAGCACTGGCAGTGAGCTCCTTGGGGGTTAGGAAAGACCAGCCCGGTGGGACTTTCTAGAATGGATGAGGATAGCAGGAGAGAGAAGGGACAACATGATGGAGGAATGACATCTGGCCTGCCCCTGGAGGAGACTCTCTATCACAGGCCCCTGTGGATATTTCATATAAAAATGTGTGAGAGACTCTAAACGTAACAAAAATGACAGGCAGGCTAAGAGTAGCCACGTGTCAGGGTGCTCTGACAGTGACTCGCACTGCCTAGGTTCACCCACACAGCCCCAGGACACAAGTGCCACTATCTTCATTTCATAGATGTGGAAACCGAGGCCCCAAAGGTCTAGAACCTGCCAAGTAGAGCTGGGGAGTGGCAAACATGACCCCAGGCTTGTTGGACTGCAGAGCTGGACTCACGGTCATCTATTTGTAGCCCTTCACTTTTCCAGGTCTGTTTCTCACCTGTCATATGGGGACATAGTCTCTTGCCCTGTACTGGGGCTTCTAGAGCTATTGTGAGAATCACATGGGCACCCTAGTAGGGTGTGCTGGGAAGAGCATCAAGTCTATGGCCTGGCTAAGTAAACTGACCTACCCTACCCCTTCCTTCTCTTCTCCTCCTTATTCTTTTTTTACTGGAATTGAACCCAGGGGTGTTCTACATCCTCAACCTGTTTTTATTTTTTATGTTGAGACAGGGTCTCACTAAGTTGCTGAGGCTGGCCTTGAACTCACAATCTTCCTGCCTCAGCCTCCCGAATCACTTGGCCCCACTGCTCCTGTCCCCATCTTTATTCAGTTTTCCTAGAATGGGTGGCTTAGAGCAAGGAACACCTGCTTTCCTTCTCTTGGAGGATTTTCTGCCTTAAAACGGTCTTTGCAACTGTAGCCAAAGCTGCTGATTTTCAGGTGAGGCTGGGGAAACCCACTCCTCCCTAGGTTCCCAGCATTAGCTCTTTCTTGGGCTGGAGGTTCCACATAGACACAGACTCAGCCCTAGATGACCTTGACCCCAGGCTGCTGCTGGTCTGAACCTCCTGCTCTCCCAGATGTATTACTTAATGTCAGGCAAGATCTCCTAATCTGCCCCAGGGGATGTATTGCACTGAACCCCAGAGACTGGAATTTGCTGATTCATCTGGGGAGCCAAGGACAGGTTAAGAGCACCAAATGTGGGGACAAGAGGGGAAACCTGGCCCGCAGTTTCATGGACACTCTGATCCTGAGGACTGCCTCCTCTCTGCCTCTCTAGGTCCCCGTCTTGGTGTCTGCAGTGACTAAGCATGGTGCAGGAAGCTGGGAACCATACCCTCCACCTGCTCCTAGCAGTCACTATGGTGCTCCTTTTCCAAGGCCAGGCCTTCTCTCGCCCCCACAGGTTCCTCATCAGTCACCTGGAGGAGCTGTTTCAGCCGGGCGCAACGGCGCACAACTGTAATCCCAGCACTTAGGGAGGCTGAGACAGGAGAATCACGAGTTCAAAGCCAGCCTCAGCAAGGGCGAGGCGCTAAGCAACTCAGTGAGACTCTGTCTCTACATAAAACACAAAATAGGGCTGGGAGTGTGGCTCAGTGGTCGAGTGCCCCTGAGTTCCATCCCCAGTACCAGGGAAATAAAAAAAAAAAAAAAAAAGGGAACTGTTTCAACCTGGCACCTGGCACCTTTGGGTGAGATTCATAATTGTGTTGTTACAACTGTGTAAAATTGGACCAGGACCTTTGCCAACTGTGAGACCATGGCTCCTGGCCGGCATGAGTGCCCCCTCCTCTCAAGGAGGAGCCCAAGGAGAATCACTGAGAGTCACTCATGTCATTCTGTGACTGCCTGTGTGTCCAGTGCTGTTCTGGGCACCAGAGGCACAGACAAGGGTGTCCTCAGGGAGCTCACATCCAATGGGAGAGGCAAGCGACAAGGAAATTCACAGATGCCAGATGTGTCCCTTGGAGAACACAAGGCATGGAGGGACGTTCCTTTCTTACCAATGCCCTGTGGGAGAACACCTCAGTAACCAGGCATTGAGCACAGCGAGGGGGGAAAAAAGCAAGAGATCTAGTCCTGCAGATACCCGGGGAAGAAGCCTCCAGCAGAAGAAAAGCCAGGACTCAGGTGGGAGGGATCCAGCAGGGACTCTGTGTGTGGCCAGAGCCAGAAGCCAGTGGAGTTACCAGCCGAGTTGGTAACAGCTGTGACAGAGTTGTTACTTAGGCAGAAGCAGGTTGAGGGATGGAAGTTTCCGCTGTGAAGATCATCCTCAACTCTAACCCACGTGCCTCAAGCCGGTTAGTTCGTTAAGCTGGGATAAAACTCAGCCCCAATCTGCTGCTCCTACACTCTCAAGGGAGAACCGCCCCGGGCTTCCCCTGCAAGGCAGTGTTGCCTCAATTTCCTTCCTCCCTGCTCTGCTCCCCCCTCCCCAACCCCTGCTACTCCCCTGCATGCCCACCCAGAGAGCACTTATCTGTTCACCCCCTTGCTTGGCAGTGGCCATAATGTCATTATCACTTTCTTTTAGATCTCTCTCCAGCTAAACTGAGAGCAACCCCAGGGCAGGGACTAGTTTCAAATTTCTTGGAGTTTACTGCAGTGGGTACACTGAGGTCTGAATAAATATGCTGAAGTTGATTGGGAAGGTGGATGCTCACAGGAGGCCACCTGTCTTCTTGGGGACCCGTGACTGCAAGCAGCCTTCTCCCTACGACAGCCTTTCATGGGCTTGTGGATACAGAGCAGGACTGATGGGCATCGCGGGTGCTGGGAATTCCAGGGTTCGCATCAAGAGAGTTGAGCTGGAAATTCCCATGCCTCTTTTCTGTCCTTGTGAATATTAAATTCATATCACCTCTAGGATGTCACCTAAGATGAGACTGTGATCTTACTACTCCTGGGTTCCAAGGAGAGCTTCAATAAGGCAGGGGGCAGGTCCTTAGTGAGGACCCCCTGCCCACCCCATCCCACTTCAACAGGAGGAGGAACTCTGCTTTGATTATTCACTTCTGTGTGCCCAGGTACAGTTCCATTTGGAAAGGATATTTGCTACTAAGGATAAACAAAAATGCATACACACACATGAACAGGGTTTGCAAAACACTGGTGTAGCTGAAAGTCTTGGAAACTGGTTCTAGACTGCTATGAATTTGACCAGGTTTGGCCTCAGTCTCCTCATCTAGAAATAGGAACGTCTGGAAATACCTTCCACACCACAGCATGATAGCTGGCAAGTTCTTCAAAGCACTTTCTCCCACTTTAATGGTTGTATTCTGGGTGATTCTGATTCAGGTGGTCCATAGACCACATCTTGGTAAACATTACTTTAGAAAAATCCCTAGAAGAGAACATTTGATTTCTGGAAGGACATGTAAGAAAGGAATGTGAGTGGTTACCTCTGGGGAGGGGAGCTGGGGGGTTGAGGCTCGGGGAGAGAGGAAGATTTCCTTTTCACTGAATTCTTTCTTTGTACCACATGCCTGAATAATTGTTAATTTATTTCAGAAAATAAATTTAAAATATTTAGAGCCTTATTCAAAGACAAGGTAAACACCCAACAGCCGGAGTATGGTGGCCTGCTGTGACCTCCCTGCTAGTGAGCACATTTCTGAAGACTTTGGGAAGCGCACCCACTGCCACCTGGCCAAGTCACAGCAGGGTCATCCTGAGAGCCAAGGAGAAGGGTCCAGGGAGCCGCCCAATTAACCTTTCTCTCACAGGTGGCACCCAAGCTGGGTAAAGGGGCAGGTCTCGAGCTGCCCACGTCTCCCTTACAGGAGCTGCTGAAGATGGCAGAGAGGTTAAAACTAAACAAACACACAAATCAACCCAGCACACTAGGGAGGCACCTAAGTTACAACACTGGCCTCACCTTATGAAAACGACCTGGAGGGATTGTCCTGATCTGTGTATTCAGCTGCCCCCTCCTGCAGAGTGTCCTTGCCTCCAAGGCAGAGATAGTATCTTGTTCATCCTGTGTGTCCAAGGGCCAGTGCCCAGCCCTGTGTAGGACCTGGATGTAAATGTCTGAGGAAGAAGGGCTTCTCTTAGTTCTCTGCCAGGCATCGTGTTCCTGCTGCCACCGCTGTGCCTGCCAACTTACAGGTTACCACTTACAAACTGCTCTCTTGTAGACAAGCACCCTGCAATCCCATGAAGCAGCCGTTGTCATCACTACTATTATCCCCATCCAACGAACAAGGAAAGGGATCTTGCATCTACCATTTCATATTTTATGGTGTGTTTGTGGCAAAATCATGTCATTTCTTTGGGTTTGTCATCTGCAAAATGGGAGCCATGGTTTCTGATACATCCATAAGCCAGGCAACAAGGAAGAATCAGGATTCTCTGAGGCCACATGTTCTGAAGCACCCAGGGAGGGCTAGCTTCTGTACTGAGATTTTTTTTTTTTTTTTGTACTAGGGATTGAAGGCAGGGGCACTTTACCACTGAACCACATCCCCAGCTTTTTTTCATTTTTATTTTGAGACAAGGTCTCTCTAAGTTGCTGAAGCTGGCCTTGAATTCGTGATCCTCAGGCCTCAGCCTCCCAGCTCTCACAAGGCTGATAGTTCATTGCACATGGCTGGTCTATAACATTTCTGCTGCCCTACAAGCCTCAGGAAGTGAGAGTCTCTGTCCCATTCTGGATGCACTGGTACTATCTTTGATAGAGTTGATAAACTTGCTCATTTCTCTTTTTCTTTTTTTTTTTTTTTGTACAGGGGATTAAGATTGAACCTAGAGGTGCTTATTCACTGAGCCATATCCCCAGCCCTTTTTATTTTTTATTTTTAGACAGGGTCTCACTAAGTTGCTTAAGGCCTTGCTAAATTGCTGAGGCTGACTTTGAACTTGAATCCTCCTGTCTCATCTCAGCCTCCTGAGTTCCTGGGATTACAGAGGTGCTTCACCATGTCCAGATCATTTTTCTTACTTGCTTTTGGTGCTCATTAGGAGTTTGTTGGCAGAGAGGGGACAAGAAAAAAAGACCTTCATACTTTATTAACAATTTTTTTTTTTTTTTTTTGGTACTGGGGATTGAACTCAGGGGCATTCGACCACTGAGCCACATCCCCAGCCCTATTTTGTGTTTTTATGTAGAGACAGGGTCTCACTGAGTTGCTTAGCGCCTCCCCGTTGCTGAGGCTGGCTTTGAACTCGCGATTCTCCTGTCTCAGCCTCCCTAAGTGCTGGGATTACAAGCGTGAGCCACCGCGCCCGGCTAACAATTTTTTTTTGACTACCTACTAAATGCACAGGTGTTGGGGAGGCAAATATAATTATGATACAGCAAAAAAAAAAAAAAAAAAAAAAAAAAGAAAGAAAAAAAAAGAAAAAGAAAAGTAAAGAAAGTTAATTCCTTATGGCAGGCTGTTGCCTGCAGATAACGTATGTGAATGAGAACCTTGGAATATTAGCGCTTGAATGCAGGTTAGGGGTTAATCTAGTCCTTAAATAAATGGGAAAACCGAGGCCCAGAACGTGAAGGGGCTTGCTCAAGTTACTCAAACGGGAGAATTTGAGGCATTTGAAATTCTATTTATTAATGAGAAAGCAGGAGTGCTGGTCCTTAGCCTTCAATCCTGATGGAATGAAATGGAGAAACCAAAGCTAAAATCCAGCAGTAAACCAGGAGCGATGGTCCACGCCTGTAATCCCAGCAACGCAGGAGGCTGAAGCAGGAGTACTGCAAGTTCAAAGACAGCCTCAGCAATATAACGAGGCCCTGTCTCTAAAAAAAATGTTAAAAGCGCTGAGGATGTGGCTCAGTGGTTAAACACACCTTTGATTCCCAGTATCCAAAAAAAAAAAAAAAAAAAAAAATCTCTTGGTAAACTATGGCCCACGTTTTGTTCGCCCAGTCCTGTGCCCTGAGAGGGCTGTGCGAAGAAGTCATGAGGGGGAGGGTGCAGTTATCCCGCAAAAGGAAGCCCGAACCCCGAAGGGGAGCCAAAACCTCTGTCCTCTCTCCCTTAGAGTTTGGAGGTCCTGGAAGCCGGCCTTTCCCTCACCAGAGGCTGCAGCCAGAAAGAGAGAGATGAACCTGTCAAATTCTGACTCCAGCAACAGAGGGCCTTCCAGGGCCTGGCTGTGGACGGGTGGGAATTCTCTCCTTCCTGCTAGACTGCCGTGCCCTTCGCTTTGCCATCTGTCATTTGGGGCGTCATCCCCGCAGCGCGCACAAGGTAGCACGGCTTTAGGGGATGGAGAGAGAGGACAGCAGAGGCAGGTGGTTGTGCCTGGCCCTTCCTGAAAACAGATTCCTCCTCCTCCCCCAGCACCAAAGAGATGTCTGGCAATTCAACAGAGCGAGCCCATTTGGGAGCTTAATGTTCCGCAGCCCCAACGCGGGGGCGGCGCGGGGACTCGGGCGCGGCGTGTCGCGCGGGCCCGGGATTGCCATGGCGGCCCCTCCTGGCATGATTCCGGCCCACGCGGCACCCCAGCCTCGCACGGGCCCCGGCGCCCGCCGGGCGTTCCCGGGCTTCCTTGTTTGTGGGCCAGCGAGCAAGGAGCCGGGCACGTCCGGGAAGGACGAGTCGGTCCGCGGCTGGGACCCGGCGCCCGGCAGGCAGCGGTCCCCGCCCAGCCCCGGCCACGCCTCGGCAGGCGCCACGTCCCGGTCCCGGCCCTGGCCCTGGCGCGCACTGGGCCTTATGCCCTCCCGTGGCGCGGGGCCGCGAGTGGCCAGGCGGGGCGCCCCCGAGCCCCGCGAGCTCCGCCGCCGCCCCGTCTGGCCAGACCCGGGGCTCCCCGAGCGCCCCGCCGCAGCTCGCGGTAGGAGGGCGCATGGTCTTTCACCGACCCCCCTTATGGCTGAACTGAGAGTTGGCAGCTGAGGGGCCCAAAGCCAGCGGCGGAAGGGGCTGCGACAGTTTCAGCCAAGCACCCCCTCCGCTGCCTCGGGTTGGGTCTCCAGCGTGCCTAGGCGAGGGGCCAACGACCCCCCTATCCCTTAGGCCTATCCCTTAGGCATCCGATGGGGAAGCAGTGTCCTGAGCCTAGGGATCAACCCTTCCGGTTTCACTGATGAGGACGCTAAGGTCCCTAGTGGGGGACTGGTTATTCCAGGCCCCACAGTAAGTTATGGCCCTGCCGGGACTGGAATCCTCCCCTCACCCCTTTTTTCTTGTCACCCAGTTTCGGGCCCTTTTTCCAACACTCCACTACCCATCTCAAATTAAATCATATCCACCCTTAGGCTAAGGACACCTAGAGTTTTTGCCACGAGTGGTTTGGCTAAATTAGGGAAATGCCAGAAAAATGAAAGGTTTCTAATAAAAGCCGTCTCCACTGGTCCGGGATGTATGAAGCTCATCCACTGGCTCCACAATCACCTGGGCAATCTTGCCTGACATTCGCTGCTCCAGATTCCCCTCACCACCCCACACATACACGATGGCATTTTCTTTTCTGGCGTCTGGATGGGGCAGAAATGCCCAAAAACCTTGTTTGACTTCACTTCTTTTGGGCCTTTCTGTGTTTCTAAAATTGCTTCACGGTAGTGCTTGGAAGGTGCTTGTGGTTTCCTGTGAGTAGATTCCGTGTCTCCACAGGACCCAGTCCTGAGAGTCATCTATCAGTGCCACATTGCCAAGGATCTTTCAGGTAGCTCTGTGCTCCTGGGTCAAACCAGAGAGCTTCTGTAACCAGTTGGGGCTGTCTACAACAAGATCACCATCTACATTCTTGAAACTTTTTTTTCCTCTCTTTATTTTAAGGC
The DNA here is from genome assembly GCA_028644305.1 of Xerus rutilus. Lineage (NCBI taxonomy): Eukaryota > Metazoa > Chordata > Mammalia > Rodentia > Sciuridae > Xerus > Xerus rutilus. The sequence goes on from CM053402.1 coordinate 22,952,915, forward strand.
ATTAATTAATTAACTATATTGGGGATTGAACCTCGGGGATGCTTAACCACTGAGCCACAACCCCAGCCCTATTTAGTTTTTATTTTGAGACAGGGTCTTGCTAAGTTGCTGAGGCTGGCTTTGAACTTGTGATCCCTCTGCCTCAGCCTCCCAAGTCCCTGGGATTACATGTGTGCACCACGGCAGTCATCCTTTTTTCTCTTTTAAGGTAAACTTTCTGGTTTCATCATCTCCTTATTTTCACAACCCTGTGATGCAGGATGGGAGGGGACAGCCCTCTCCATCCTGGGAGGCAGAATGCCAGCTCTACCTCCTACTTATTAGCTGTGTGTCTTTGGGCCAGCACACTGACCTCTTTGATCCCATCTGTAAATAATGTTCTCTCCCTGCAGGGTGGTAGAAGATGCTGAGGATGAGATGGACTGTGGCTATCCCACAGCCTGCAGTAGCAGGTACTCCCAAAACATTAACTTCTTTTTTTACACAGGAGTTAGCTGAGGCCTGAAACACCTACCACAGCCAATGAGAGGAACACTACCTAACTTCTGGTCTTTTATTTTTATTTTTTACCTATAGCAGATGCTCAGAAAACTGCTATTAATAATTGGTATTGATAGCCAGGCGTGGTGGCTCACGCTTGTAATCCCAGCGCTTTGGGAGGCTGAGAAAGGAGAATCACAAGTTCAAAGCCACCCTCAGCAACGGCGAGGCGCTAAGCAACTCAGTGAGACCCTGTCTCTACATAAAACACAAAATATGAGCCGGGCGCGGTGGCTCACGCTTGTAATCCCAGCACTTAGGGAGGCTGAGACAGGAGAATCGCGAGTTCAAAGCCAGCCTCAGCAATGGTGAGGCACTAAGCAACTCAGTGAGACCCTGTCTCTACATAAAACACAAAAAATAGGGCTGGGGATGTGGCTCAGGGGTCGAATGCCCCTGAGTTCAATACCCGGTACCAAAAAAAACAAAAACAAAACAAAACAAAAAAAACCACAAAATATGGCTGAGGATGTGGCTTAGTGGTTCAGTACCCCTGAGTTCAATCCCCAGTACCAAAATAATAATAATAATAATAATTGGTATTGATGACTGCTACACCTCAGCCAGGGACTGCACTGCCACCCTGAGCAACTTTGTCAAGGACACCTTTGATGACATCTCAAAGACCTATAGTTACCTAACCCCTGACCTCTGGAAAAGAACCATGTTCACCAAGTCTATTAGGAATTCATTTACCATCTCATAAATATTCACACTGGAGTCTTTAGGCAGAGGACTCAGGCTGTGGCTATGACCTAGGTTTTCATTTTGTTTTGGTTTGGTTTTGGGGACTGAACCCAGGGGCACTTCACCACTGAAATATATCCTCAGGCCTCCCCGCCTCCCCCTCCCCTGGCCTTTTTGGTACCAGGGATTAAACCCAGAGGGACTTAACCACTGAGCCACATCCCCCAGGATCCCCCCTCCCTTTTAAATTTTTATTTAGGGACAGGGTTTTGCTAAGTTGCTTAGGGTCTCACTAAGTTGCTAAGGGTGGCTTTGAACTCGCAATCCTCCTGCCTCAGCCTCCCCAGCCACTAGGATTACAGGGATGTGCCACCTTGCCAGACACCCCAGCCCCTTTTTAATTTTTTTTATTTTGAGACAGGGCGTCACTAAGTTGCCCAGGCTGACCTCAAACTTGCGATCCTCCTGCCTCAGCCTCCTGACTTGCTGGGATTACAGGTGTGCGCCACTGCACCCAGCCAACATAGGGTTTTTACACATGAAAAATAAAGTGAATGAAGCCTGTTTAAAAACAATTGCCCAAAGCTGAAAGATGGGGACAAGTGGATTTGATTTTATTACTATCTCAAACCTCTAAATGGAGTTCTTTTATTCTACTCATAGTCCTTAACTTCTGTCCTGCAGACATATTTGTTTATTATTATTATTTCTTACAACATAAAGGTTTACTTCTTGCTGTGCTGTGCTACATGCCTGCCGTGTGTGGCGTGGCTCCACACTGTCTTGCTTCCAGGACCACAGTTGCAGACGCACGCCCTATCTGCAGCAGGCTCCTCCCTCTCATCAGAATCATTGCTGAACGCGAAGGTTTGTGCAAAACAGGGTGTGACTGCTGTGTTTTCTTTGGCAAAATAAACCCATATGGCCTGCCCAGAATTGCCATCTTGCTCCTGTCTCCGCTGAACGCGTCCTCTATGGTTATATTTAGACATCACTTCATTTCCAGTCTTTATGGAGGGATAATGTAGCCATTATCCAAACACATCGCGGCATTGTTTCAGACCACACCAAAGAGTGTCCTTTGCTTAAAAGTCCCACATCAAAAGTAATTCTTCCTAGATCCCTGCTCTGCCCCAAACGGTGCCAAGAGGAAACAGCCAGTTGTCCCTGCTGTGGTTGATCACAAACCCTAGACTGGTCAGGGTGACCCAGAGAGGGAACTGGAATACCAGCTGAAGATCTGGATCACTCCTCAGTGGGTGGACCGAGCATATCAGTCCTCTCAGTCTTCTTCTCCTTGCCTATTGAGAAGCACTAGCTCATTTGAGACACTGTGTGACAGACCTCAAAACACCTTCAGCTCATGGAAGGAAGAGAGGTGAATTTAACCCCCAAATCTTTCTGTTGAACAGTCATATATCCATGTACATATCCATGTACACACACTCCTAATGTCCTGGAGACCAAGGCTGGGGCACTTGGATAGAGCATACTTGATTTGAGGATTTAGGACCTTTGGGTCTTTCACTTATCTGTATCTCTCAGACATTAGGGTCCAATCCTGGAAGTAAGAGCAGGGTCATCACAGACTTTTTTGTTTTGTTTTTTTGGGTACCGGGGATTGAACTCAGGGGCACTCGACCACTGAGTCACATCCCCAGCCCTATTTTTTTTTTTTTTTTTTTGTATTTTATTTAGAGACAAGTTCTCACTGAGCACCTGAGTTCTTTAGCACTTTGCTGTTGCCGAGGCTGGCTTTGAACTCATGATCCTCTTGCCTCAGCTTCTCAAACCACTGGGATTATAGGTGTGCGCCACTGTGTCAGGCTCTTTGTTGTTGTTTTGGTTTTGGTACGGGGAATGGAACTCAGGAATATTTAACTACTGAGCCACATCTCCAGGCCTTTTTTATATTTTATTTACAGATAGGATTTCACTGAGTTGCTTAGAGCCTGGCTAAGTTGCTGAGGCTGGCTTTGAACTCATGATCTTACTGTCTCAGCCTCCCGAGCCACTGGTATTACAGGTGTATGCCACAGTGCCTGGCTCATTGCAGACTCTTAAGTGAGGGAGTTACCTTCATTGATCATCCAGACCCACTCTCTCATTTTAGAGAGATTTCATAATTATTTATTTGCATATGGAGTAATATCTAGAACCTGTGTAATATCTAGAACCAAGAGATGATCTAAACCATTCTCTTCAGTTGAGGAGCTCATAGGACAAGAACAAGTTAGATGCTAATTCTAAATGATGGGATAAGAACTTTGGCATAGAGGACAAGAATCTACATTTCTAGACTGGTACTCTTTCCATACATGGTCACTTTTTATCACCTTGAGATGACTTGCTGGGGAAGCTGGAGACCTGAAGGTGGAGCTTCTCACCTGTCTGAAGGTGGAGGGGTGAGGGATTAGGCCTCCATGCAGAAGCCTGGGAGAGGCCATTACGCTCAGCCTTGCCCCAGCACTCATGGCAGGACCAGACCTGCCTGGGCAGTAGGGAGAGAGGGTAAGGAACAACCTCCCATGCAGACAGACCGTGGGAGGCAGCAGAAGTGAAGGTTTGAGTGCTTCCGATTTTGGCATACCCGGATGGAAACCAGGGTCTAGGTGGTCTAGTTAGTTGTTCCATTTGTCCTGGGCAAGGGAGGAGAAGTAGTTTCCATTTCTGTCTGTTCCTAGGCACCAGAAGTTTATCCTGGTGAATTGGAGCATCTGCTTCTTGACTCTGTGTGTGGTTTACCCATTGGTGGAGGAACTGTTTCCCAGAGTCCCTTCTCCCTGCCATCTGGCACGGGAAGCCCAGAGGAAGCAAATGTCATAGCACAAGACAAGCCTAACTCAGAAGGGAAACTTGCTGTATTCCATGGAATCACAGAATGAATATCCAATAAAAATGAATGGAGGGTAATGGAGGTTGAATCCAGGGGTATTTTACCACTGAGCTGCATCCTCAGTGCCTGCCCTCCCCTTTTGAGACAGGGTCTGAGTTGCTGAGGCTGGCCTCAAATGTGTGATCCTCCTGCCTCAAGGACTAGGGGAGATTGCCAAAATATACCACCACACCCAGCTATAATAAAAACGAATTTGGAACCTATTGCTCTCTTTTTTTTTTTTTTTTTTTTTTTTTTTTTAAATGTTTATTTTTTAGTTGTAGGTGACAGAATATCTTTATTTTATTTTTATGTGGTGCTGAGGATCGAACCCAGTGCCTTATGCGTGCTAGGCAAGCACGCTACCACTGCGCCATAATCCCAGCCCCCTATTGCTCTCTTTTGAGTCAGTTCTTATGTTGCTTCACTCCCTTAACATGAACATGTCAGAATTTTTGTGTTGTTTTGAAGGAGAGGAACGAGATGCCAACCCACAAGAGAAAGGATGATCCCTCAGTAGCGACTCCCTAAGGGATGCAGCCTCAACTCTGCTACAGATTTGCCATGGGGCCGCGGGTGGTCATTTCTCTCCGTGGGTGGGGAAGGAGACACAGACACCAAGGTGTGTGTGACATGGAGTTTTGACTCAGGGTTCTGTCCTAAAGCCTACCTGGTTTTATAAACAATAGAAAACAGGTTCTCCTGTGATTGTTCTACAGATGGGTCTAAAACCCACAAGTGAAGGACCAAGCCCAGCATGGTGGCATAGACCTGTAATTCCAGTGACTTGGGAGGCTGATGCAGGAGGATCACAAGTTTAAAGCCAGGCTCAGCAACTTAGTGAGGCCCTAAGTAACTTAGTGAGCCCCATCTCAAAATAAAAAATTTAAAAAAAAAAATAGAAAGGCTAGGGATGTGGCTCAGTGGTTGAGTGCCCATGAGCTCAATCCCCAGTACCAAAAAATAAAAGAAGAAGAAAGGAGAAGAAGGAGGAGGAGGAGGAGGAAGAGGAGGAGAGAAAGACCAAGCCTGGGTTCAGGCCTGGTGAGCATGTGGGCAGGAACTTGGGTGGCATGGCCTCAGAACAGTAGAGGGGACATCTGGTGGTGATAGGGCTGGCCTGGGGCAGGCAGAAGAGGCAGAAGGCCCGGTGGAGAATTTTGCCAGTCTTTGCACTTGATAGAGCTCCTGTCATTCCTACAACCTGTGGTTCAACTTTTTTAAAAAATATTTTTTATTTGTAGATGGACACAATATCCTTATTTTACTTATTTATATGCGGTACTGAGGATCGAACCCAGTGCCTCACACATGCTAGGCAAGCGCTGTACCACTGAGCTACAACCCCAGCCTGTGGTTCAACTTTGGGGATATTTTACTAAAGTGGGTCCCCAAGTTTGGTGGGGCTTTCAGACTCTCAGCAACTGGTCCCCTGAGCTCAAGTTCCCAGTTCTCCCCTTGACCTTCCCTGGGGTCGGGAAACTTGGATCACAAAGAGGTGGAAAAAGCCATCTCCTTTGAAAAGGCCCTTGTTGTCTCACTCAACATAGTGGGTGTGGGTCTTATGAGGCCCAACCCAAACATGTCGCCTCATCCCAACAGGCTTAATTCTATTCATTCTCCTTGCCATAGTGACCTGAGCAGAAAGATGTGGTCCTCTGTGGGCTAGGAAGGTAAATAAAGGAGTCCTAATTTGTAACTAGCTGGCATTTGAAGTTCTAATTTTGCAGCTTTCCAGGGGGAGCACTGTTCTGTGGTCTCGGATTGTCTGGGATGTTATTTGCTAACCCAGGCCACCATCACTCACCTCCCTCCCCCTACATTCCTGCTCTTGAGAAATCCCACTGCTCCAGGCCTGCCCTGGGCTGGCACTGTCCCGGGGACTTGGCTGGGTGTTCATCCACCACTGTGCTGGCCTCCACTAATGAATACCCTCTCCCCTGGAATAGCAGGCGAGGAGGAAAACCCCAGCTGTGACCTCAGCGCGTCAGTCAAAGCAGCAGTGTGGCTTCCTAAACTGATTGTCTCAGAGTTGCAACCAGAAAGCCAGCAAAGTAATTCTCAAGCTGAATACTGACGGTTCTCACT
>CM053402.1:22967361-22988610 GCA_028644305.1 Xerus rutilus
AACTTGGCTTAGCTGTGTGTCTGCCATCAAGCTCCTGCCCCAGAATCACGTCAAGGCTCTGTTGTAGCTGGAGGCCCACTTTTAAGTTTTTATCTGATACGACTTTGGCAGGCATCAGAAGATCCATTTCCCAAGTTCCCTCTCAGAGGTGCTGGCGGGCTTCAATTCCACAGCATGTTCTCCATAGGCTGCCTATGACGTGGCAGCTGGGGATGAGTAAGAGACCACATCCAAGAGTATCTAACTTAATTGTGCAAGTGACATACCATCATTGTGTGTGTGTGTGTGTGGTACTAAGGATTGAATCCAAGGGTACTTTACCAATGAACTACATCCCCACCCCCATTTTTAAAAAACTATTTTGAGTCAAGGTCTCGCTAAATTGCCCAGGCTAGCCTCAAACTTGTGATCCTCCTGGCTCAGCCTCCAGAGTTACTGGGATTCCAGTGTGTACCACCACCAGCCCCTCTGCCATATTGCATTTGTCATTACCAAGTCACTAAGTCCAGCCCAAAACAAGCATGGATGTGGGGGGATCACACAAGAGCGTGAATACCAGGAGGTGGGGATCACCGAGGATATTTTGAGGAAGCTGCCTGTCCCTGACACTACCTGTCAAACACCGAGCTGAGCCTTTTATCTGCATTGCTTTCTTTAATCCTCACGATGACCATAATATCCCCTTTGGCAGATGTGGAAACAGGCTCAAAGTGGTTAAATCACTATGTGCTCATAGCCACATCTGTCACTATTGAGGACAGAAAAGCTTTGGGCCAGGTCCGTCTGAGAACAAGCCTGTGTGTTTCTAATTCCTTTGCTAAAGTATCTCCTTCAATAACATTTTGGGAAGGATCAAAGTTGCTGCAGAACAGTGAAGTCAAATCAGGGCTACTACACGGCCTGTGAAGGGATGACGGGCGAGATGCATCAGGCAGCCGGCTCTGAACTAGGCATCTCATAATCCACAAGTGCAAGAGTATGGTCAGGAACAGGTAATAGCAGGGCAAAAACATGGTGGAAAGGAATCCTAAAACAGTTGTGCCATTGGTGAGGGCCACTGTGCACAGGTGGAAACCCTCCTTGACCAACTATGGATTAAAATTGAGGTAAAAATAAATGGAATAGAAATAATTGAGCTAAAACTAATAGTTAAGGCCCAAAATGTTAAGCTTCTTGCACAAAGTGAAAGAGGCCCTAAATCACTGACCTACCTTGGTTCTGACTCCATCTTGCCTTTCTGACTTTTCTTTTGTCCTTCTGAGTTCTCCAGAGCCTCTCTCTCCTGCAGTCATCTGGGATTCCAGGAACAAGGTCTGCTGGATAAACATCTTGTGACAAGAGATAAAATTGTGCCCCAGGCAAGATCAACTTTCTTATCATGAGAAGATCTGACAAATCCTGAGATAATGATGACACACAGCCTGATCAAGATCACCTGTATTGGCAGCTGTGCAATCCCTCCAGCTATGCAATCCCCCAGCCCTTGCCCTTACTCCCTTTCCTAGAAAACCTCAAGGTCGACCCCTCAAAGACAGGCTAACCCTTGTCCTCCTGCTATAGCTACATAAACTTAAACTCATTCCCGCTTTTCACCATTCATCTTCCATTTGGTTTTTGGTGGGGTGAGTGGTCAGACCTGATTTGTTGGATCCCCAGAGTCAAGCCTCTGACCTAGGACTCCAGTAACAAAGGTTCTGCACAAAGATCTCCATAACTGTTAGAACTAAATCTGTGGGCTGTTGTTTTTTTTTAAACTGAGGATTGAACCTATAGGCATTTTACTACTGAACTTCGTCCCCAGCCCTTTTTCATTTTTTATTCTGAGACAAGGTCTATTTTGCATAGGCTGCCCTCAAACTTGCAATCCTCCTGCCTTGGGCTCCCAAGTCTCTGGAACTATTGGCATGTACCTCCATATCAACCAAGTTACCTGTTACTGAATAACCAATTATTCCAAATATTAGTGGCTTTACAATAAGCAATTGGTGTCTCATGGTTCTGTGGGTTGGCTGGGCAGCTACTCTGCTGGTCTCACCTAGGCTCGTAAGCATGCAATTAGTTGTTGGAGCTGCTGAGCTGGAAGGTCTGGGATATCCCTGCTGATGTCTGGGACTGGCAGGGACGCTGAGAACTCTCATGACTTGGCTGTCATGTTCTGGGGGGAATAAAGTCAGAAGCTGCAAAGTGTCTTGTCCCACAGGCTCCAAAACTTGCACATCATTTCTTTTACCAATATTCTATTAGTAAAAGAACTCACCAGCCAGACATGGTGGCACATACCTGTAAACCTAGCGGCTCAGGTGGCTGAAGTGGGAGGCTCACAAGTTCAAGGCCAGCCTCAGCAATTTAGCGAGGCTGTAAGCAGCTTTGCGAGACACTGTCTCAAAATAAAGAATAAAAAGGACTGGGGATGTGGCTCAGTGATTAAGTACCTCTGGGTTCAATCCTGGTACCAAAAAAAAAAAAAAAAAAAGTCACTGGACACACATACAAGGGTGTGTATACAAGGTGTGGCTCATGACAAATCACTATTATGATGATACCCCTTGGAGGCCTTGAAAAGAGAGTTTATGTGTACATTTCAAAGAAGTGGTTATAGTTACCTACTGTGATACCAGAGGTGCATTATAGGCCTCCAGGAGAAAAGACTGCCCTGTGCCTGGGATTTGAGGGCACCAGAGTAAACAACAGCTTATCTGTGCAGGGACTCTCTGAGTTTGGATGCAGTCCGAAATAGAAACCAGTAAGCCTTAAGCTATTTCAGACTCCAGATCAGGCTCATTAGTGAGCCTTAAAATTTAGTGGCTCATGATCAGCATTTTAAAAAACAAAATATCAAAGTGTGCACGTACAGCTATTTTTTTCTTGAAAAAAAATTTTAAAAATTAAAAAAATTTGTTTAGTTGTCAATGGACCTTTATTTATTTATATGTGGTACTGAGAATCAAACCCAGTGCCTCACACATGCCAGGCAAGCACTCTACCACTAACCCACAACCCCAGCCCCTTTTCTTGAAATTTTATTCATTTATATAAATATATAAAGTGGGTATGGTGACGCAAACTGGTAATCCCAGTGACTTGGGAGGCTGAGGCAGGAGGATGGCAAGTTTGAGACCAACCTCAGCAATTTAGAGAGGCCCTCAGCAATGTAGTGAGACCCTGTCTCAAAATTAAAAATAAAAAGGGCTAGGAATGTGGCTCACTGGGTTCAATCTCCAGTACCTCCCACCAAAATTTTAAAAAAATTTTTCTTAAGGGGCTGGAAGCTCAGTAGTACAACACTTGCCTGCCTAGCATGCATAAGGCACTGGGCTCAATCCCCAGTACTGCCAAAAAAATTAAAAAATAAATCAAATATGAGTGTACCAGATGCAAAATATTGGTGAAATATATTTCTTACTAATGTCAGGGCCAGAGTTTGAAAGCCCTGATTTAGTCCACACTGAAGAGTATCTACTTTGTACAGATGAGGAAACAATGTGCTAATGTAACTGGGTTTCACTGGATGCTCTGAAATTTACATGTTTTTTTCCTAATCTCCTTTTCCCTAAACTTCTCCTCCCTGATCTCCTTTTCCCTAAACTTCTCCTCCCTGATCTCTTTTTCTCTAAACTTCACCTCCCTGATCTACTTTTCTCATCTTTCTGCCCTAATCTCATTTTCTCTGATTCACCTCTATAAACACCTCCCCCTCCTACTGATGGGCAGAATCACCCACCACCTTTGGGATAAGAGTCCCATTTCTCCTTTACTAGCAAAGCAATAAACCTTTTTCCTTTTTCTCAAGACCTTGTCTTCATTTTTGGATTGGCATGGAGGACAAGGACTGAGCTTTCGGTTACACTAACACAGTCTCTAGTCAGAGATGCAATGGTAATTCTATGATTTGGCCAGTTTTGTTCCATTCTAAGAGGTTTCATACAAAGGGAAACTGGAACAATGAGATTTCCTTCCTAAACACTGAACTCCCTCACTGAGATCCTTAGAAGGAACAAAGCAGGGTGGGTCGTGAGTGGAAGGGCTTGGGACACAAACTAGTTTATCTTTCATTCAGTGCATTTGTGCCTCTGAGGTCCAGCCTCACATTACAAGGGACCATATCGCCACACTGTATTTGATAATTATTTATTGTGGGTTTTCCTCCACTGGAAAGCAAGTATCAGGGAGTAGGAACTCTGTCTTGTTCACTGAATTCCCAGTTGTCAGATCAGTAAACTCTCAGGAGAACTAAATGAATGAATGGGGCCGGAGTGGGGACAGAAGCCTTATCCCAACTATTGTATTTTACAATCACTGCTTCTCACTGACTAAACTTTGTAAGCTGTTTGCATCTGTGTTTATTTTCCTTCAAACTGGTTCAGAACCCAAATCCTGATCCTTTCCCCAAATACTCTTCTCAAGGACATTTTCAGATTATCGTTCAACTGGACAGAGTAGTGTTATGAGACCAATTAGCAGGGAGCCAGGCAGCACTGCAATCAGTCTAGTTTTGGTCAAGAGCCTTGAAGACAAGTTATTCACAAAGGATAAGGCAGAGCAGCGGGCTGGAGCTGTCCATAACCATTGCAAGAGACAGCAGTCAGCCACACTAGTAAGGCTTGTAGGATTGTTCATTTTACATTAAAAGGGAAATTCATTAAGCAAGAGACCTAAAAAAATGTTCACTAGGAATAAGGAAGAAATGAAGTAAAGAAAGACACACAAAGGCTATGCTCCTTTTTTTGTTTGTTTTTTTTTTACTTTGAACATTAGCATTAAGTTGGTTACCGTACACATCCAAAGGCCCAGCATCTCAGAAAAGAATCATTAAGCGGCACACCTGTACCAGAGTCTCACAAGAATAAAATATACAATGCTACATTGAGTGGTTAAAAATACACAAAAAGTAGTTTTAACAATCTATAAATTTTTTATACTTAAAATCATGATTGAGTTGAAATAAAAAAGTGCATTTCAATTGCTAAAAAAATAATATTGGTATAGTTAACACATGGGGGAAAATCAGTACACTGAGGGATCTGACAGGATGCCGGAAAACAGATGACTCAGGGAAGCAGGCAGGCGGGCCCGTTCAGGAGCCCACCTCTGATCGGTTCCACCTCACTGCAGTTCCCTTGGGCCACGCAGCTTCCTCTCCCTGGTCTTTCCCATCTTAAGTGAGCCTGTCCTACCTACCTGTCACCTCCCAGACTGAAAGACTCCTCTAAACTTCTTTGCAGCATGACAGATACTTTCCCTACACTGAGTCCAACTTGATCTTCAACTGCATCTCCGCACAGAGGTAGGAGAGGGACACTGCCCCATTCTGGACTTGACATAAGTACCCCAGCCACATGGCCTTAATCCTTATGACCTAGCAGGCAGAACAGGGACCAAGCAGCTTCTATTTTGTCAAACTCCTTTGGACAATATTCAACATTCAACAACAAGCTTTGTAAACCTAACGCTAAACAATTCCTGGCAAGCACACTGGATTTTCTTTTCTTTAAGAATTGAGGAAAAGTGCAAGTGATTTATTTCAGTACTGTTGGGGAAAACAAAATTAAAAACAAACAAGTTGCACCTGGCCACCTGCTACCTAAACTGGTCACAGCTTCAATTTTGTTTTTTGTCAAGTGTTAGAGTTATAAGTGGACACCACTGTGTGTGTCTGGTATTGCTTGGGTTCAGACTTGGCAGGGGAAAAGGGGCCAGGCAGAAATCAGTTAAGAAGTCTCTTCCTGGGTGTAAATGCCTCCTGGCTCTGCAAAGTAAAATATTCCCAGCCTGGTGTTTTCCCCTGATGACTGACATATTCACTGTGAAGTGCTGCTGCAGTGAGCACAAACACAACTCCAGGTCCAAGAGCTGATGAGGGAGAGAAGCCTTGACACATATACCCTACGGAGAGGGCACAGCCAGAATCTAAATTAGAGGAGTGCCTGCTGCAGGAGACCTCCCCCAGCCCACCTGAAGACTTGCTCTTCGGTGCAGACAAGGAGGTCCCAGGCTGTTGTTGCTGCAGGTGGGATGTGGAAGAAGGAAATAAGGAGGGTCATTTTCCTGCTGTGCATTTCACACTTACGGATCCCTCATGGCAAGGCTTGCAATCTTGGGTCACCACTATTAACAAAGACAATTGAACTGCCTGACCCATAAGGACCTCAGACCGGCGCACCAATCTTTGCAGCATGAAGGCTAAGTAATTACTGGACTTATTAATGAGGGAAAATGCCCTAAATAATTAATATACATAAATAAACATTGAGTTAAGGGACATTACTCCAGAAAAGACTTAACAGTGGATCTTTCTTTACAAGCTGAGAATAAAAGTACTTTATTGCCCCCTTGTGGACAGAGGCAGTACTGTATGTGGAATAGAATCAGCTCATGTCCAGAAATGAATAAAATGCATACTCAAATTTATGGAAGGTTGAGAACTCATCTGATTTTCTGAGGCCACCTATATACTCTTGGAAATACAACTGGAGAAGCAAGCATCAAAACTATGCCACAATGGTTTTCTTTTCAACCTAATGAGGTGAATAATCAAGCATGAAGGATGTTTCTAGGAGGGTTAGCAGTTCTAGGAGGATAAAATACTTCCCACCAACTTTCAACTGCAGGGAACCAGTCTCAAGTCCTATGCAGGATGTGTCCTTCTGATCACATGGCCCCTTTTCACCTGTAAAAGGCAGGGGAGAAGTTGTGTTCTTTCACAGGAGCCAGACATTCAGAAACAACTTGATTCTTTGGCACATCCAGTACAGAGACAGGCTCTGTTGATCAGAACTATCCAATGCAAGTATCAGATTTCCTTTTTTTTTTTTTTTTTTTGGTACTGGAGATTGAACTCAGGGACACTCAACCACTGAGCCACATCCTCAGCCCTATTTTGTGTTTTATGTAGAGTCAGGGTCTCACTGAGTTGCTTAGCACCTCGCTGTTGCTGAGGCTGGCTTTGAACTCGCGATTCTCCTGTCTCAGCCTCCCTAAGTGCTGAAATTACAGGCTTGCGCCACTGTGCCCGGCTCAGATTTCCTTCTGAAGTAAGCAAAATCCAGTCTCCATCCCTTTTGCCCCATTTCCATTTCCTACATGTCTTATGAAAAATAATTTTCAAGTAATTTGAACATCCTTGATCTTACCAGAGAAGATAAAACAATATGAAAGCAACCTGGAGTCGGAGCTGTAGGGACACTTCTCAAGGGCAAGAACTCCCTTTGATACTTGCACCAAATGTTTCCTACTGAATACAAAAAACAAGCCAGCAGTCTTGTTTTGTCAAAGGACATGGCTCTTCCAAATGACAGGAAAGTATGGCTCTCCATTGTTTCACCGCCTGGGACTCTCAAAAGCAATATGTTTTAAAGCAGATACTTCAGACAGCCAGGTGTATGCAAGTGGCAAAATTCTAGGTCAATAATGGGCAACAGCAAGGCAAACTGAAGTGAACAGAATTTAAACAACAATAAGAAGCTCGTTACTGATTTCTGTAACACAGAAATCTATCTCTTGTATTTTGTAAACTTGTCTTTCCATTCCAAATAGCCAGTAAAACCTTTTGATAGCTTGAATTTATTCATTATCATAACCAATTTTCACAACCAATTTTTATGAATAACACACTGATTATCACCAGACAATAGAGACTAAGAATCTATTAACAGCTACCTTTTTAGACTCCCACCTTACGTGGTTATTAGTCTTGAAAACCTGAGTGCTAATAACTTTAAGGGAAGAGGCATGAGATTTTAGATCAGAAAGCAAAGATTTTGACCAAGGCCAAAATATTCAATAACTTTTGTCAACAAAATGGAATCTAATTTCTTTCTTTTTCCTTTTTTGGTGGATTGAACCCAGGGGCACCCTACCACCACATCCCTGAACCCCTTTTTAAAAATTTTATTTTGAGACAGGGTCTTACTAAGATACTGAGGTTGAACTTGCCATCCTCCTGCCTCACCTCAAGAGTCCCTGGGATCACAGGCGCAGGCTAACACACCTGACCATTTTTCTCATTTTGAAGAGTTCATTTGTTGGGGCTGGGATTGTGGCTCAGTGGTAGAGCATTTGCCGTGCATGCGTGAGGCACTGGGTTCGATCCTCAGCACCACATAAAAAGAAATAAAGATATTGTGTCCATCTACAACTGAAAAAATATTTTAAAAAAAGAGTTCATTTGTTTTCACTTTTGGAGGAGAACTTAAGAGCAATCAACCTGTACACAGCACAGACGTCAGTTCGTTAGACTTTAGTGAATGATTAGCCAATTGCTAAAATAAGTTTTATCAATGAAATGCCCAGATCACAGGCAGAACACACCTAGAACCCCTTTTTATGACATCCTTCATGCATTACATATCAATCATACTTTTAAAATGAATTAGATGAGAATAACTAGAAAAGAAAGTAAATAGAGGTTTTTGAGAGATGAGAGAAGAGAGAGAGATAAGGCAGATAAAAAAAATTAATAAAGGTCTTTTGTTAAACCCATGGAGCAATTTTAAATTCATTTTGACTAAAAGAAAATTATGGGTACAAGCTTGCAAGATGTTTGTGAAAGAGAAGAGGACGCAGAGCAACAGCAGCACTCAGGGCCCTTCAGCAGGAAGGGCAGGCGCTCGGGAAGACTTCAGATGAGAAACATACGTTCAAGAGAGACTCAAGGACCTTTCAAGGAAAGTCTAGCTTCTGGTGAAAGAAAAGAAGGTGAAGAGCAAGATAAGGATAGAATCTTTCAACACTAGCAACACAATATATGATATGATAAGATATAAATAAAAATTTAAAAGGTAACCTGAAAATTAACACACAGGAACAAAAAAAATGCATTCAGAATTCTTGTCCAAAGTTTTAGCTACTTTTTAGAGTTATACCCACTAGAGTAAGTGTGGATCCTATTACTCATGCAGAATGAAATAATCAGAGGTAGGATTTAGACCAGGGAAATAATGCTCCAGGATGCTGGCTTTTTGAAGGCACTCAAGAACAGAGTGAGAGAGACTGAAGCTGCAGTGAGATCACAGCCCTAGACAGAGGCATATTCTCACTTCTTCTGTCATAAAGAAACAAAAATACCACCAGGAACATTGTGACAAACATGCATCATGGAGTGATCTATAGAGTTAACAAAGTCGAAAGCAAGCCACTTCATGAGTTATTTCTTACAACAACATAGCTTCTATTTAGGGAACAAGAGAGAGAAGTTTGCTTTCTGGATACGCAAGTCTGTAAATTAGTTTGAATTAAATACCAAATTTGATAAATGGTACATTATCTGTTTTTTTTAAACAAATTTACTGAGGCTGAAGCTTCAATGTAGGGAGGACTTAGGAGTTTGATTTTCCTTTAAGTCTTGCAAAGCCTATCCTCTAAGACAAAAAGATCTGGTCATAAAGTCTATAAAAATGTCTACAGAGTATAAAAGTATAGAACTATGAAAGTGAATATTTTGATGGCAACTTTTATGGCTTCCATAGAAAGTGTAGAGAGGATCTCTGGTTTGCTTTATCGAGGTAGTGTCCAGGGTTGGAAGGTTGTCATTATCTCTTATGAACGCTACAGACGACAAAAGCAGGTCAGCTAGGGCATTGTTATTGCATGATATGCCACTATCTCTAATGGCTTATAACCTTTCATTCCTGAAAAAATGGTCTTTTGGAAAATTTCTACCTTAATTTAGACAAAGGAAAATTAAAACCCAATATTTACCTGCTCTCTGAAAATTCCAAGTGAGCTGATTTAAAAAAAAATTATAGTTAGCTGATAAAATGCTTAAATGTAACTTATCCCCATTTTAATTAACTATTCCCCAGTCTGGAACAACATCATGTGGATCAGCAATGCAACAAAAGTTGCCTTTTCCATACAGTAGCTCAAACAGAAGTGTTTATCTAACTTGAGTTTTTAGTTGTTTTTTTAAAAAACACAAAAACCCACCTACCATGGTGTGTTTTACAAAAAATTGCAAGATGGGTTAAATTTACCTATATATCTGCAATGAATTTCTCTCTTTGTTCCAGATTCTCAGAATTTAAAACTTCCAGTGAAATCAAAATGAAACTAAACACACACATCCATTCAACAAAAATAAAAACTGAAAAAAAATTCCAAGAAGTGAAAAATTCTAAGTTTACAAGTTCCTCTTCAAAGCATTTGCCTTCAGTTAGTGTGCTAGGGACAATCAAATTACAGGGGGAATTCTAACCACAATAAAAAGGTATTTCCAATAAGTGTAGTTTTTTTTTTTTTTTAAATGATGGTACAAAAGTATGGAAATGTCCATGCTCAGTCATTAATTTCAAATAATTAGTGTAAAAGGAAGACTATAAAAGTATATGAGAATGATTTTCACAGGTTTCTTTGAACTATAGTAAGGTTTTATTCAGAGACCTTCTCATTTGCTAAAAATAAGAATCAAATCATAAAGATACGTAGAAAGGAGGCCACATGCCTTTAAACTATTCAACCTTTTTTCTTCATTCAAATTTAAGCCTACCTGACTCAATTTGAGAAAACAGGAAACTTTTTATTAGGGCTAAAGAAGAGTTTATACTTGAATGATAAATCTATGAGAAAAGAATAGAAAAGTGCAAAAACCAACTAACCAACCACTAAACATGCAATGCCAACTCAAAAAAGTCCTTGGGAAATTTTCATCAAATAAGTAACCCTTGCAATGATACAAGCCTTTGAAGACAGTATAAGATTAAGTAATGAGAGACAGCCTCAATTTTTATCTATATATGCTAAAATGTGGCCTTTACTGTCTTTGAGATATAAGTACAGATAAGGGCTGAGGACTCAAAACTCCTCCAGAGTTCTTTTTTTCAAAAACAGATAGTGAGGAGGTCATAGGCTCTGAAGAATTCATGGGGTGCTATAGAGTATGTGGGGGAGAACATATCCCATACTGCAACATTTATTTTGTTAGAGGACCTCAACCAAATTTTCAACCCTGAGTTTGAGTCTTCAGCATGTTAAACCTGATGCACATACATGTTTAAGGCTTAATCGTATAGTTCTTATATTCAGAAGCATTAATGTTATGACTATTCTTAATGCATTTCATTATTCACATATAAAATGACGCTGATGAGGAGAGGAGTCATACTCTGAGCAGTTTTCCTGAAGACCACAAACCCCAAATCAGGAAAGGTATACCTATCCAGGAAAAAAAATTGCAAGTTTCTAGATTGTTCCAGAATACATTTCACTAAAAATTATACTGTGTGACAATGCTAATTCTTTTTTTTAATCTTTTTTTTCCTTCTCTTAAGGATAGTGGTGGCTATTTGTTTTTCTGTGTAGCAGATATTTTCTTATGGCTATAGTTACTTGAATGAAAAACCAGAGGATTACCTGAATTTTCCAGTGTATAATTATAGAACACCTCATGAAATAGTTGATTCAATGGTCTTGAGTCTAGAGTTCAGAATTGCTGCCCAATACTATACATTTATTTAGAACAAAATAAGGTATAACCAGTTAGCTAAGCTACAATTTACATCTTTTTAAAAATTATTTTAATATTACCATGAAATAATGATAAGTCTACATAAAAGTGTGGATTTACAAACTTGTCATGGAATGCAAAAGAGACTGGAGGTCAGGGGGAAACAGTCACTAAAGTTATAACAGTCAAAAGCAAGGAACTAAAATTCCTTATCAGCTTGGGTACCTGGGGGCTCAAAGAATGTATACAAATATTAAAAATACCATTCTTTAAAACTTATATCCAAAAACAGGAAGAAAAATATGTCTTAAGATATTTTTCTGCCTCACTGCAAAATTTTCCTATGCATTATAGAAGACAAATACTAAATGGGAAAGAAAAAAATTGGAAACATTTTCAAACCAAAAAGCTAATAGAGAGTGGTCTATTTAAAAATAGAGACCTAATCTCAGTTGAGAGTTCCATTTATCCCTGCTACAGAGCTAATCAGCCAGAAAAGTGCTTGACATATATCTGCACATTTCATATAAAAATAAAAAAAATAAATAAAAGGGTTCTGACTCAGGCAATGATTTAAGAGCCTGAGGAAAGAGAAATGAAGGAATTTCGAGATTAATGAATGGAGGGGGTGGGTGGGAACTCAGTTGTTTGAGACAAAGAAATACAAAATTTGTAGCTATAGTAAGTCTGGATAAATGTGGTTAGTTAAATGCGATCATTGTGTTAGCCCTTCTGTTCAACCTTCCCTTCCTGGTAATCAGCTCCTGGTTGACGGTGCCCATTGGAAGACCCCCAAACTTGAAAAAGGAAGCCACCTAGAGGCGCAAGAGAGAGGTGCTGCTCTCTTCCTCACCTAAGGGTGCTGGTGTTACATAATTACCTGCAGAGGACAGGGCGGCAAAGCCTAGAATTTTCCCTCACTACAATTTAAACTGTGTTAAAACAGCTTAAAGTTGTGGGCATATCCACCTTTCATGTATAACAGACATTTAAAAACTCAATCAATTTGTCTTCTCATCCAAATGTCTCAGCCACTATCAGCAACAAGTCTGTGATTTTGGTTTACTATTTTAGTTTTTCATAACAATTCTAGAAAAATAAAGCAACCTCAAAAACAGAGACTTTAATTTGTCTTCCCAGAAGAGTTAAACATGAACACAGTTCCTAAGGAAAGTAAGAAACAGATGTGACTAAGATGAAATAATCTCTACTTCCTTCTAACAGTGAACAACTTTGCTCAGACTTTTCAAGCCAGGCAAGCCTGGAAAAGGCGCTACCCCCTGTAAATCATCCATTTAATGCAAAGCGGAGCCCAAAGGAACACTGAGGAGAGGAGCACATCAGTGAGGCTGAGGGACATCTGAGAGCTAAGCAGAGATTTTAAAACTACCAAGTACTTACACCACATTCTGAAAGCAAAATCTCGTTTTTGCAGGAACCTGGTCTGGCGACCCTCGCAGACATATCTAGTCTCTGAAGCACCTTTGAGTTGTACGGATGTAAGAATAACTTTGAATTATAGAAGTTATATGCATCTTTAAGAATCACATTTTGATGATTATAAAAAATTTTTCTATTTTACAACATAGGTTCAGCTACACAGAAAAAATTACACCGCTTATTGAAATACATTTCATCTTAGAAACAGACTACTAAAGAAGTCTATACAAAACCTCTAAAATAATTTCTGTAGTAAAATAAAGAGTGCATTAGGAGAGCTACACGAAGAAGAAAATTTCCATCTTTCTCTATAATGCTTGATATACTGTGAAACGTGGCTAGCTTAACTCTGTAGCCAGCACCAAAAGCTGAAAAGAATTCATTACAATACACAGTGATACAATTAATGCTCTGGATTAATCTCACAGCCTTCCCGATTAGTACAAAGGAGACCAGGCCTATCTCCTCTTTGAGGAGAAGTCCAGGATATAAAAGCAAGCATACCTCATCAGTTGATATGAAATTATAAAATCCCACAAGTCTGAGTATTTGAAATTTATAAAAGTCATCAGAAAATGCAAGCAAATTGGGCTTTAGTTCAGTGGTTCCCTGGTTCAGATGAGTTTCCTTATGAGCTCAAGGTCGTCTTCTGGTTCACTCCCTTGGGTCTGCAGATTCACCCCGACAATGGCAAAGCCCCGGAGGGAGCTGAGGAGAGCCTGAGAACTGCAGAAATGCTCCACCAACTCACCGTGGGAACACACCTGGGGAACGCACTTAAGGAGACGGATGTTAATGATGTGGTGCTGAACTGTTCTTCTCTGCCAGGTGCCTCAGAAAGGTATCCTCACTCTGGCCTCTGTGATTTAAAGGCTCACTCTTGAAGAGAGCTGGCGGCGGGGGCAGGTGAGGGACCGGAGGGATAGGAAGGTGGTGCGGATGGTGAGGGTGTGGGTGGATGTGCAGGTGCGAGAAGGGGTGGGGGATGGGCCGAGGGGGAAGAGTGCTTACAGGGTTCATACTGACAGGAGGAGCCGGGGTGGTGGGTGTGTTCACCACAGAAGGAACTGGGGTGGCTTGGGTAGTCGTGAGTGGGATCTGGACGGCAGGCGGCACATTCACGGGACTGGTTACCCGAAAGCACTTCTCCTTGTGAGCCTTGAGCATGTTGGAGAAGCGGAACCGCTGCCCGCACACGTCGCATGGGTAGGGCTTTTCGCCTGTGTGAGTTCTGCGGTGCCTCTTCATGTTGGGGCGGCTGGTGAAGCTTTTGCCACAGATTTCACAGATAAAGGGCTTCTCTCCTGAGATGAACACGGACACAGAAATGGATTAACACGCTGGGCAGTAATTATGTGCTGATGTTATTCCTCATATTTAAAAAGGAGATTACCACTTCTCTTCTCCACAGCATTATATATTCTAGTCATAAAAGAATCAACCACAGGGGCTGGGGCGGTGGCTCAGTGGCAGGGCACTTGCCTGGCATGTGCAAAGCACTGGGTTCGATTCTCAGCACCACATACAAATAAATAAAATTAAGGTCTATTAACAAAAAAAAAAAAAAAATTAAGGGGCTGGGATTGTGGCTCAGCGGTAGAGCGCTTGCCTCGCATGCGTGAGGCCCTGGGTTCGATCCTCAGCACCACATACAAAGCAATAAAATAAAGACATTGTGTCCATCTACAACTAAAAAAAAAAATTAAAAAAATAAATAAAAAAAAAAAAAAGAATCAACCACCGCCAAATTGCAGTGTAAGAGATCAGAGCAGAAACAAGTACAACTCACTCCCATGCAACCCGCCATCTTGTTTGGTTAATGGGGAGAGGGGGAGAAGTGGCAGTGGCACAGGGGTCTGCAGCTGCATGGCTTCTTCACATCACACTAGCTGGTCCCTTTAACTCCCCTGCTAGGAGCACCTGCTGTCACTTCAGCTGCCACTCCTTTCCTTCTCTGTGTATTGCAACTTGCAGTATAGCAGGTTCTAGTCTAACTGCTTCATGTCTACTAGCCTTGGTGATCCTTGCAGTGACCTTGGGAGGCAATATATTGTTATCCCTATCTTACTGATGAGAACATTAGGAAAGCTGTCAGGACTGTTTGTGGTGCAGGGCCCGCACTGAAAACTCTAGCGTTCCTCCAGGGTCGGTGCCCGCCACTGAGCCAGAGCACTGCATACCCCGGCACATTTCCGCACACAGAAGGGTGTGTTCTCTTCCTCTTTTCCTCCACTTTGGGACTCCTGATAACTAGAAGCAAAGTCCTGTGGTCACAGTCCACTATTATTTCCACCCCTGCGCTGTGGGGCTCCTCACTGCGACTCACATTCACCTCTGAATGAGTTCTAGCTCAGCTTGTTTTCACTCTTTTTAAATCCATTTCCTCCAGTCACCTGTAAAACTTCAAATTCTGTGTTACACAGAATTGATTGAATCAATACAGTATATCCATCTGATGGAAAATGTCACTGGAAACAACGTTATAAAGTACGGAAATATAGTTATTAACATGAAAAGCTACAATCCTAAAGTAAAAGAAGCAAGTCATGAAAATTCATGGTATTATCTACCTTCAATGTGAAATACACATAGACAAAGTATGGAAAGAAATACAACAAATGTTACCACGATTATCTCCAGGTAATAGGATTATAGGTGATACTGACCTTATTTTAAACACTTATCTGTATTTTCTGTTTTTCTAAAATAAACACAATTTACTTGTATGATGGAATGTTTTCAAAGCACACTTGTTTGAGAATCTATTAAACCCATGAACCTTCTCCTCCTTGACTCTCCAGAACTAGTATTCTTCACTCACAAGAGCCACCTGGAAACAGCTGAAGGACCTAATCTTTGAATTACCATTCTAGTCTGAGAAAATACTTTCCACTTGACTCACTGATCACTACTTAGTAAACCAGACACTTTATTCACAAACAACAGGCATTCATTGAAATTATATTGAATAAGTAGACATTAACTTTCTGTTATGTATGGATCTCTCTAATCATCTCTCATTTATAGTCTCCTAGGCTATAAATGAGTTGCCAGAGAAAGACCAAAATCAACTAGAACTAGCCTACTATCCATGATTCAAATTAAAACTGATCCCTTTTACCAACCTGCAATCCTCCTGCCTCAACCTCTCAAGTCACTGGGATAAAATGAAATAAGTGGCTAAAATATAAAATTTAAAATTAACTACCTACCCGGGTGCAGTGGCACAAGCCTATAATCCCAGCAGCTTGGGAGGCTGAGGCAGGAAGATTGCAAGTTCAAAGCCAGTCTCAGCAACTTAGCAAGACCCTGTCTCTAAATAAAATACAAAAAGGGCTGGCTCAATCCCCAGTTTATTTTAAAAAACAACAACAACAACAACAACAACAAAAAACCCAGAATATCAACCACTTGAATAATATTCCATGGCAACATTTGGTTGCTAGAAGATACAATAGCTAACTTCATCAAAGTAACTAGAAGAGTATGTATATTAATACACAAAAATATACCTAAAAAAGGTTGACCTAACTGTAAGAAAGAGTATTACAAGGAATCCAGAGAAAGGATGCTATAAATGAAGACAATTTACAGGAAAGATCACAAAAAGCAAGAGTCTGGCTAGCTGTCTTTCTGTTCAAAGGAAAGAATGATCTGGCCAAAAAATGATCATCGGAAACACATGCATCTATATATCTATCCTAAATCTTTTTCTTGAGCTTTAAGCTCACTTTTCAAACTGCTTACTGGTATCTCCACTTGAATGTCTTACAGGTGTCTCAAAATTAAATTCATTATCCTACCTACAAATCTGCTCCTCCCTCCACTATTCCCTACCTTGAAAGTAGTATAAAGCCCCAAATCTTAAGACTAACCCTTGATTCTTTGCTTCCACACTACCAATATCCAATCAATCACCTAGTTCCTTTGACTCTACCTTGTCTATGGCTGTAATTTCATCCACTGCCATTACAGTTCATATCATCACAGTTGTTACCTGGATTACACAACAGCCACTTGACCATCTCAGTTCCTGCTCCCCACCCCTCAGTCCTCTCTCCACACTATTGCTAGACTGAACTCTCAGACAGCTGTGTCACATACTGCTTAAAATCATTCTCTTTTCACTGTCCTTAAAATAAAATTCAAAATATTTTACAAGGTATAAAGGGCTCTTTGTGATCTGATCCCTACTTAATGCTCTCCAGTATCATGCTGATCAGCCTCCCTGCCCCTCACACTCCTCCCTGTGCTTTTACAGCCAAACTGCTTTCATGCTTGCTTACCTGTCCCTGAGCCTGACCAACAGCTCTGTGGACCCAGGAACTATCTCAGTCTTACCACAGTAGCCCCATTTAGTAAACTCTTAATAAATATTTGTTAATTTAAGATATACCTCTCCCTGCATATTTTTAAAGGGTTTTCTGTAAAGTTTAAAAAATATTTTTAGCTGTAGGTGGACACAACAACTTTATTTATTTTTATGTGGTGCTAAGGATCGAACCCAGTGCCTCATAAGTGCAAGGCAAGCACTCCACCCCTGAGCTACAACCCCAGTCTTCCCCCCATGTTTTAAGATCTCTGAAATTGGCATATACTTTGTAATCAATGGCAAATAATGTTTAAGTCATAGCATTTCTTTAGCAGTATATAAATTTTGTCTTTCAACTGATGGCTTCTTGGATAATGTATAGCATTCACCATTAAGATCATTTAGTTGTCTCCCTTTTTTCTAATTTTTTGCTCTTGACAATCTTCTGATTATATCTTAGCTTCTAATATAGATTTTTCCTTAGGCAAAGAATATTCTGACTAAAGAGCATTAAGAATTCTGAACTAGCTGGTTGTGGTGGTGCATATTGTCATCCCAGTGACTCAGGAGGCTGAGGCAGGAGGATTCTAAGTTCATGGCCAGTCTCAGCAATTTAACAAGACTCTTTCACCCTCTCTCAAAATTAAAAAAAATAAAAAAGCCTGGGATATAGGCCAGAGGTAGAGAGCCACTGGATTCAATCCCTAGTACTGGGGAAAACTATTTACCATTCATAAATTAAGAGATCGGCAATTTTATCTGCATACATTAGGACTCTTTAGCACATATCATTTCCTCTGATCCTGAGCTGCTTGGGTACACTGACAAATCCTGGAAGCTGAGAAACAGATCCTAGAGTGGTGCTTTCTACATGCATGATGTCCTGTTATCTTGCTTCATTAAATTTATATCATAATCATTAAATGGGTGGTTTGGAGTCAGATTGCCTTGGACAAGTTTTCTAATCCCTGAGCCTAAGCTTCCTCATCTGAAAAATAAAGATAATAACCTACCTAACAGGTTATTGTAAAACAATACACAGGTATAAATGCTTAGAGCAGTATGTAGTAATAGTAGACACTCAATGCATTTTATTTTATTTTTTAAAATATTTATTTTTTAGTTGTAGGTGGACAGAATATATTTATTTTATTTTTTTATGTGGTGCTGAGGATCGAACCCAGTGCCTCACGCATGCTAGGCGAGCGCTCTACCACTGCGCCATAACCCCAGCCCCACTCAATGCATTTTAGATACTGTTATTATTATCACTATCATCACCATCATCATTCATCAGACTGTAGGCTCTTTGAGGGCAGAAACCTGGTCTTGATCCTTGTGTCCCTGGGCACAAGGCACTGTGCATAATACAAGGAGAATCAGCAAGTGTTCTACTCTGAACTCAACAAACATCCATACCATACTAGGAAGCCCTGCCTGTGGCTAGTTAGCTTCCCTAGATTAGTTGTGCCTCACTTCTCTTTAACTAAAAAGAAATAGTCCACTGAATGTCAGTTTTCACAATGGCCTCAATGCCCATCAAAATATGTTGTCTCTAAACATAGTTTCATCCAGACTTAAATGATTTCTCCCTTTTTTTCTTTTTCTTTTTGGTACTGGAGTTTGAACCCAGGGGCATTTTACCACTGAGTGCTTTACTAGCACTTTTTTTAAATTTTTTATTTTGAGAAAGGGTCTTGCTAAGTTGCTGAGGGTCTCACTAAATTGCTGATGTTATCCTTGAACCTGGGATCCTCCTGCCTCAGCTGCGTCTCAGTCATTGGGATTACAGTTGTGTGTCCCCATGCCTCACTTCCTTTTCTTCTCTAAAGCTAACTGTTCCCCCCACCCTCTGACTCCCCTGTCATTCTTACTTGATGCCAAGAAACCAGAGGCCTAAAGATGTTATGTAATTCTGCTAGTGAGTGGCAACTTGTCCAACTCTATCATCCAGCTGCTTTTCCCAATTTCAATACTACAAACAATACTATAAGGCAGATGACAGATTAGCAGAAGTATTGTAATATGGGTGTTAAACAAGGTCTAGCTTATTTAATATATAAAGAGCTATTGTAAACAAGAAAAATCAAACCTGCAACAGAAAGATGAACACAGAAAAGGAACAAAGCAATTCAGAAAAGAAAGCAAAAGAAACAATTCAAAAAATTGACAAAATAAAAAGCTGGTTCTTTGAAAAAATAAATAAAATTGACAAACCCTTAGCCACCCTAACAAAAAGAAGGAGAGAGAAAACTCAAATTACTAAAATTCGTGATGAAAAAGGAAATATCACAACAGGCACTACTGAAATACAGAGGATAATCAGAAACTATTTTTTTTAAAAAATATTTTCTGCCGGGCGCGGTGGCTCAAGTCTGTAATCCCAGCACTTAGGGAGGCTGAGACAGGAGGATCGCGAGTTCAAAGCCAGCCTCAGCAATGGCGAGGCGCTAAGCAACTCAGTGAGACCCTGTCTCCACATAAAACACAAAATAGGGCTGGGGATGTGGCTCAGTGGTCAAGTGCCCCTGAGTTCAATCCCCTGTACCACAAAAAAAAAAAAAAAAAAAAAAAAAAATTTTCTTAGTTGTGGATGGACACAATATCTTTATTTATTTATTTTTATGTGGTGCTGAGAATCGAACCCAGTGCCTCATGCATGCATGCAAGGCAAGCACTCTACTACTGAGCTACAATCCCAGCCCAGAAACTATTTTGAAAATTTATACTCCAGTAAAATAGAAAACCCTGAAGACACTCACAAATTTCTAGAAGCATATGACCTACCCAAACTGAATCAGGAGGATATACACAACTTAAACAGATCAATTTCAAGCAAGGAAATAGAAGATGCCATCAAAAGCCTACCAACCAAGAAGAGCCCGGGACCAGACGGATTCTCAGCCGAGTTCTACAAGAACTACAAAGAAGAATTAATACCAATACTCCTCAAACTATTTCAGGAAATAGAAAAGGAGGGAACCCTTCCAAATTCATTCTGAGGCAAGTATCACCCTGATACCAAAACCAGACAGAGACACATCAAAGAAAGAAAATTTCAGACCAATATCCCTGATGAACATAGATGCAAAAATTCTCAATACAATTTTGGCAAATCGCATACAAAAACATATTAAAAAATAGTGTACCATGACCAAGTGGGGTTCATTCCAGGGACGCAAGATTGGTTCAACATACGGAAATCAACTAATGTAATTTATCACATCAATAGACTTAAAGGTAAGAATCAAATGATTTTATCAATTGATACAGAGAAAGCATTTGACAAAATACAGCACCCTTTTATATTACAAACACTAGAAAAACTAAGGATAGTAGGAACATACCTCAACTTTGTAAAAGCTATCTATGCTAAACCCAAGGCCAACATCATCCTAAATGGAATTAGGAAGCATTCCCTCTAAAAATGGGAACAAGACAGGAATGCCCTCTTTCATCACTGCTATTCAATGTAGTCCTTGAAACACTAGCCAAAGCAATTAGACAGACGAAAGAAATGAAAGGGATACGAATATAAAAAGAACTCAAACTATCATTATTTGCTGACGACATGATTCTGTACTTAGAAGATCAAAAAAATTCCATCAGAAAACTTCTAGAATAAATGAATTCAGCAAAGTTGCAGGATATAAAATCAATGTCCATAAATCAATTGCATTTCTATACATCAGTGATAAATCCTCTGAAAGAGAAATTAGGAAAACTACCCCATTCACAATAGCCTCAAAAAATAAAATAAAATACTTAGGAATCAATTTAACAAAAGAGGCAAAAGAGTTCTGCAATGAAAACTATAGGACACTAAAGAAAGAAATTGTACAAGACCTTAGAAGATGGAAAAATCTCCCATGCTTAGATAGGCAGAATCAATATTGTCAAAATGGCCATATACCCAAAGTGGTATATAGATTCAATGCAATTCCAATTAAAATCCCAATGTCATTCCTTATAGAAATAGAAAAGGCAATCATGAAATTCATTTGGAAGAATAAGAGACCCAGAATAGCCAAAGCAATCCTTAGCAAGAAGCAGGAAG
>CM053402.1:22989110-23027630 GCA_028644305.1 Xerus rutilus
ACTTAAGGAGGCTGAAACAGGAGAATCACGAGTCCAAAGCCAGCCTCAGGCAACAGCGAGGCGCTAAGCAACTCAGTGAGACCCTGTCTCTACATAAAACACAAAATAGGGATGGGGATGTGGCTCAGTGGTCGAGTGCCCCTGAGTTCAATCCCCAGTACCAAAAAAAAAGAATCAATAAATGGGATGGATTCAAACTAAAAAGCTTCTTCTCAACAAAAGAAACAATGAATGAAATGAACAGTGAGCCTACATTCTAGGAAGAAATTTTTGCCACACACACATCTGATAGAGCACTAATCTCCAGGATATATATAGAACTCAAAAAACTTAGCTGGGCATGGTGGTCCATGCCTGTAATTCCAGCAATTTGGGAGGCTGAGACAGGAGAATTGCGAGTTCAAAGCCTACCTCAGCAATAGTGAGGTGCTAAGCAACTCAGTGAGACCCTGTCTCTACATAAAACACAAAATAGGGCTGGGGATGTGGCTCAGTGATTGAGTACTCCTAAGTTCAATCCCTGGTACCAAGAAAAGAAAAGACAAGAAAAACTCAAAAAACTTACCAAAAAAAATAACCCAATCAATAAATGGGCTAAGGAGCTGAACAGACACACTTCTCAGAAGAAGATATATAACTGATCAACAGACATATGAAAAAATGTTCAACATCTCTAGCAATCAGAGAAATTCAAATCAAAACCACTGTAAGATTTTATCTCACACCAGTCAGAATGGCAATTATCAATAATACAAACAACAATAAGTGTTGGCGAGGATGTGGGGGAAAAGGCACGCTCATATATTGCTGGTGGGATTGCAAATTGGTACAACCAATCTGGAAATCAGTATGGAAATTCCTTAGAAAACTTGGAATAGAACCACCATTTTACCCAGCTATCCCACTCTTCAGTCTATACCCAAAGGACTTAAAAACAGCATACTACAGTGATGCAGCCACTTCAATGTTTATAGCAGCTCAATTCACAATAGCTAAACTGTGGAACCAATCTAGATGCCCTTCAATAGATGAATGGATAAACTGTGGTATATATACACAATGAAATATTACTCATCAATAAAAGAGAATAAAATTATGGCATTTGTAGGTAAATGGATGGAGTTGGAGGATATCATGCTAAGAGAAGTAAGCCAATCCCAAAAAACCAAAGGCCAAATGTTCTCTCTGATAAGTGGATGCTGATCCATAATGAGGGAGGAGACATGGGAGGAATGGAGGAACTTTGGTTTTAAAGAGGAGGGAGAGAGAGGGGGCATGAGGGCAGTAAAGATGGTGGAATGAGATAGACATCTTAGCCCTAGCTTCATGTATGACTGCATATATTATGTGATTCTACATCATGTACAACCAGAGAAATGAAAAGTTGTGCTCCATCTGTGCATAATGAATCAAAATGCATTCTGCTACCATGTATACCTAAGTAGAATAAATAAGTTTTTTAAAAAAGAGCCAGGCGTGGTGGCTCAGGCTTGTAATCCCAGCACTTTGGGAGACTGAGACAGGAGAATTATGAGTTCAAAGCCAGCCTCAGCAATGGCGAGGCGCTAAGCAACTCAGTGAGACCCTGTCTCTACATAAAACACAAAATAGGGCTGGGGAAGTGGCTCAGTGGCTGAGTGCCCCTGAGTTGATTCCCTGGTGCCAAAAAAAAAGAAAGAAAGAAAATGCATTGATAATATGCATATGAAAAAATGTTCAATCTTATTTAATATTAGTCATTAATTATTTACTATTAATTAAATGCAACCACTTCTCACCCATCAAGTGAAAAATATTACAATTAGAAGGGTGGGGGAAGCTAGGCATGGTGGTGCACACCTATAATCCCAGTGGCTCTGGAAACTGAGGCAGGAGGATCACAAGTCAAAGCCAGGCTTAGCAAATTAGCAAGTCCCTGTCTCAAAATAAAAAAATTGAAAGGGCTGGGGATGTGGCTCAGTATTTAAGTACTGCTGGGCTTAATCCCTGGTACCAAACCAAACCAAAGAAAAAAGAAAAAAAGGTGAGGGAAATGAGGATTTTCAGGCACAGCTAGTGGAAGTGTATGTGAAGGACTATTTTGCAATGCATGCCGCCGAGTCAAAAATGTGTATACTCTTTGCCCTAATAATCCTACTTCCAGGATTTGATCCTAGGTAAATAGTCATGGATGTGTAAACTACAAGGTTGTTTATCACCCTATTATTTATAACAGTAGAAAAACTGGAGACAGAAAAAACAGTGTCCAACAGGAACTGGCTAACCAAATGGAGAAAACATCCTTTATTTTATAGGACTCTTACTTATAAAGATCTTATTGATTAAATGAGATCATGTATGTAATGCTTGGCATTTATGTGCAATAATAAATAATAGTTACTCTTATAGAAAATTTGTAAGAAGAAATATAGAGATTTAAGTTTCATTGCTGATGATGACGTGACATAGTAAGACAAAGAACAGATTACAATAGAGTACAAAGACTATATTATTTTATTTTATTTTATTTTATAGCTAGACAAAGAACAGATTACAATAGAGTACAAAGACTATGTTATTTTATTTTATTTTATTTTATAGCTAGAGATTAAAACTGGGGCCTTATGCAAGCTAAGCACATGCTCTACCACTGAGCCACACCCAGTCCTTTGTTTTATTACTATGCATAAGAACGCATAAACACACATGCATACTATTTATGTCTATACGTATTAAGAATCGGAACATTTTAAAAAATGGATGCATGCTATAACATCAACAGTGGTCATTTCTTGGTGGCAAGATTTTTATCTTTTTGGTACTAGAGATTGAACTCAGAGGAGCTTTATCACTGAGCTACATGCCCAGCTGCCCCCCCTTTTAGGGGCAGGTGTCAGGGATTGAACTCAGGGGCACTCAACCACTGAGCCACACCCCCAGCCCTATTTTGTATTTTATTTACAGACAGAGTCTCACTGAGTTGCTTAGCACCTCACTGTTGCTGAGGCTGCTTTGAACTCGTGATCCTCCTGTCTCAGCCTCCCAAGCTGCTGGGATTACAGGTGTTCGCCATCGTGCCCGGCCCCAGCCCTTTTTATTTTGGGACAGGGTCTCATTAAGTTTCCCAGGGTGGCCTCAAACTTGTGAATCTCCTGCCTCAGCCTCCTGAGTCACTAGGATTATAGAAGTACACTACCATACCCAGCAAAGATTTTATTTTTATTATGTGATTTTCATAGTTTCTGATAATTTAATAAGTGTATATTACTTTTTTTTTTCAGGGAGGGGTACAGGGGATTGAACCCAGGGGCACTTTACCATTGAACTACACCCCAGCCCATTTTTAATATTTTATTTTGAGACAGAGTCTCGCTAAGTAAGTTGCTTAGGGCCTCCCTAAGTTGTCCTTTTTATTTTTATTTTGAGATAGTCTTGCTAAATTGCTGAGGGTCTCATTGCTAAATTGCTAAGGCTAGGCTGGGATTGTGGCTCAGTGGTGGAGCACTTGCCTCACATGTTTGATCCTCAGCATCACATAAAAATAAATGAATAAAGGTCCATCAACAACTAAAAAAAATAAAAAATAATTGCTAAGGCTGGCCTCACCTTGTTATTCTCCTGTCTCAGTCCCCTGAGTTGCTGTGATTATAGGCAAATACTACTGTGGCCAGTATGTATTACTCTTTTAGGGAGAAAGCTAAAAATTTAAGTGAATTGTATTCCTTTAGAAAAAAATAGGAAATGCTCAGCTTGCCTATTTGGTCAAAGAAGAATATTTAACATAAAATTTTATTTATAACTAAAATAATTACAAAATATAAACTTTGGTTTCATATTATAGACATTTAAAGGTCTGAAGAATAAATAGAAAGACAAAGGGGAGGAAAGAAAGAAAAATGGAAAAGGAGGGAGGAAGGAGCAAGGAGAAAGGCACACAGGGAGACAAGCAAAGAACAGGTGAATGCAGAGGCAGACTTTAAATTTTGGGGGCTGTTTTCAATAGTGCAACATTTACCAAGCACCTTTGTGCCAAGTACTCTTCCATCAAAAAACTTATGTTCTGCTTAGTTCCATAGTTTCCTGCCAAATAACCAAAACATTGAATCCTAAAAGAGACTCAATTAGAACTAAGAGTCTATAAGAGCCACCAAATTATAAGAGGAGACTTTGTTAAATACTCTGATAGATCCTGCTATTTATTTGAGATATATCTTCAGTTGTTATCATTTTTGAGGTCTAATGTAACTAAATAAACTCATTTCATGACTTCACCTAGCTTAATGCTTACAATCTGAGGGTGTTCTGTTCTGAATGAGAAAGAAAGCTACCAGGCAGGCATTTTTCTTTGGACTTCAACACAGAAATGGGAACTAAAGAGATCCAGTCATGGGTGGAATTTCCTCACCACTAGTTAAGCAAAAAAACAGCAGGCTAAGCAAGATAATCTCCTATGGTTCTTTCTAGTTCTGTTACTCTGCTGATTAGATTTTATTTGGAAACCTAAAAATGTTTCATACTCTTCAATTTGCTCTTCAATTTGCGCAAAGATGGGTACCCCCAGAACATCAAGTTCACAATGTAAAATAATGATAGTATTTATGTGGGGAGGTATTAATTTAGTCAGTTCCCTGCAATCTGGATAATCAAGTGGTAATAGGGTTCAAAGGCATGCTATGTCCCTAAAAACACAAAGTGATTAAAATCTATTTAGCCTCATCTTTGAAAGGTAGCAAAATTTCAATAAATGAAATCCAATTAAACTTTGGGAACACTAGAGGGTTATCTATTTGAAGTAGTATGTGTCCTCCAATTTTTTTTTTTTTTTTTTTTTTTTGGTACCGGGAATTGAACTCACGGGCAATCGACCCCTGAGCCACATTCCCAGCCCTATTTTGTGTTTTATGTAGAGACAGGGTCTCACTGAGTTGCTTAGCGCCTCGCCATTGCTGAGGCTGGCTTTGAACTCGCGATTCTCCTGTCTCAGCCTCCCTAAGTGCTGGGATTACAAGCGTGAGCCACCACGCCTGGCTTGTGTCCTCCAATTTTTAAGACCCAGAACCCTTTCCTGAGAAAAATAACGTGTATATACAAAACAAGATTTCAGAAGTTCCTGAACCACAAGAACCTACTTCCTTAAATAAACCCACAGTTAAAAGGCAGTCACAAATAAACCTTTTTAAAATAGGTATGAAAGACAAAATTTTCTATATTATAAATCTGCATTTTTACATAATTGGGTTTATTTAAAATGGAATTTTTTCACTTAGGATGAAAATTTGTGGTTCAGATTTAAAACAAAGCAGACCCACAGGTGCTTATCAACAAGTACTTGAGACATATCTGTACCTTTCCCAAGAAATCCTTACCAGTGTGTGTTTTCATGTGTTCATCGAAGTACTGCTTCATGTTGAAATCCTTGCCACACCACTGGCACATGAACTGTTTGTGTCCAATGTGGATGCTCATGTGGGAGCGTAGCTGGTACTTGTACTGAAACCTTTCGTCACAGTTCTGCATTGGACACAGTGGAGACTTTTGAATGCCAAGCATAGAAGCTTTACCTGAGTCCACCCTAACACAGTCTCTGACATTAGGTCTATTTCTCATATTCAAAATAGAACCTGCTTGTGTCAGCTTCTTGGCTTTGCTATGTTTCTTCAGCTGAGTTGTGAATAAAAGGGGATTTTCCCCATATAATTATTACTGAAGCACACTCAACTTCTCTGAATCACTGAGAAAGGAAAAATAAGTCATTACATGCTATTCCCAAGTTAACCTAAGAGAGTTAACCATGTGTTAAATAGGACATTTCTCTTCCTGGTAGTGAGAGCACACGCAAAGCTCAGTGTGCCTCTGCAGCTTCTGTGGCATGTGGTCGTGTGCCTTGTACCTCAGCACCTCACTCTCACTGCTGTACCATCTATACAATGTTAGCCCTGGGCCTGGCCTGGGGGTGGCATAGTCCTTACCTCACATCTGAAGGGCTTCTCTCCAGAATGTTGCAAGGAGTGCACCTTGAGTGACATACTGCGTTTAAAGGACTTTCCACAGGTTTCACATGTAAATGGCATGTCTTTTGTGTGTGCTGCAACACAGAACACACTTACACTCAAAATAATTCCACCAAAAAGTTCAAAGTTGAAAGCCAGATGTACTGTAAGACAATTATACCATCTTAACTTTTTACACTCTTTTTTGTGATACTTTAATGGTAATGTTCTGAAGAGAAAAATAAATAACAAAGTTAAAAAGAAATCTGCGTGTGGAAAACTACACTATCCAATTTGGTGATGCTTACTGAAAACATGCTGTATTTAGTCTCGACATGTTAAAACTGATTAAAGTACAGCAGTTCCACCTATCTTGCCCAATCCAGAGCATAAAGAACACCAAAGAACAAGGGGGAAATTACAGGTGTGAGAGAAAGAAGCAGAAAAAACTTACCAACCATGTGTTTCCGCACGTGAGCCATGGTATAAAATTTCTTCTCACAAATTTCACAGGAAAATTTCTTTTCTGCATATCCATGGACAATCTTGATATGTTCATGAAGGGACCAGAGTTTCTTGAACGATTTGTTACAGGAAACACACTGAGCAGGATAAATATAAATAATCTTTATTTACTGGTGTTTGCAGAATGCCATACTGGCCTCATGGCAGATGAAATGGATATGCTTTAGATTCACAGCACAAGGCTGAAATCTAGACAAATGCTATTCCACCGTGGAGTCCAGATTCCAACACCAAACATCTGTATGTTCTATTTTCCAAGACGTGTCTTTTAGAGACCCTTTAGGAGTATGATAACAATAGCAAAAAGTAAAACAAGAAGTGGAAAGTTCCACTAATATCAAAGAAGTGACTGCTATTATCAAATTAGTATTGTATCTACAAAAAGAACCTTCAGGTTTATTTAATTCATGGATTACCAAGGGTAGCTGCCTCCAACACATGAGGCACCATGCAGTTAATAGGCGTTTACCAGAGAACACAAAGTAATTTTAAATTAGCATAAATAAAACAACATATAGCAACGGTTATAGATCTGCAGAAGTATAAAAATATTTTCATACCTTAGACAATGCATTTGGAGCCCTCATTAACAAATGAGATCTTATTATATTTTCCCAAATCTATTTTACTCTATTCAACATTTCCCTCTGGTGGAAGTTTTAATATAACCTCTAAACTGCTAGCATCATCCCCCTTTTCTCCTACAGCCCTGTTCCAGATCTCTCTTACATGGATCTATAGGCAAGACAACGCACTGTCTAGTCTCTCATGTCATGGAGCTTAGAATAGAGCATCAAAATAAAATATTTCTGGTTAAAGAAAAGCAATACCCAAAAGTTCTTGGTAATCATTAGACTCTATAATACTTAGAAAACAAGCTAGTATTCTCCGTAAGTAAAGATCTCTGAACATCATTGTAATTGCAGGAAACAAGAACTCTGAGAAGAGTTGAAAGGTAAATCCCTGGCTAGATAATGCTCTAGAAAAGGACAAACCACTCCCATAAGCCATCTAAAAAATAGGGCAGAGTTTTGGTTTTTCACTTGTTACCAGGTCATTGGGATTATCAGGATCTATATGTAAGAATAAAACTGTATTCTTCAGGAATGTGAAGAACGTTCAATTGGCCGACTCTGCAAACTCTAAACACAAGTTTAAACATATCATGATGAGGAACAGCAAGGTAAGTCACACACAAAAAAGGATTTTTAAAATGCTTTATGTCCTGTAACTAAAAGCAAAGTTAAGTAAAACATCCTGATCAGGAACATCTTTTTAGTCATGAATCATTATGGAATTCAATTTTGACCCCTAGGGTGCAGCATCACCCTCCCACTGGCCTGAAACACTGCAACCAATTCACACCCTAGAGAGGACACTGGCAGTTGCTACAGGACAGAAGAGCCACCACTTAAGTCTTCTTTTTACCATGTGTCAAGATCAAGTCACAATTGATAAACCAAAAAACAGTGGATCATTAGCAAATATAATTAATATTTTTAAAAATTCTCCTTAAAGAGTTGATTAAAAGCAACAGAACTAGAATGAGCAGCACTCCAAAAAACAAAGTAAAACAATTATCTTTTAAAAGGTTAGCTTAAATACAGAACAAAGTATTTCTATTGTACACATCTTAGACTTTCAGAGACTTACCTTCTATGAACATTCATTAATGTGCACACAGTACAGCTACACTCCACACAACATGATATAATCAGCACACCTCTTAACCTACCACATACAGTCCTTTCAAGACTCCAGCCTGGTTTGAATACCATGTTTTGTTACCTTAATACTGTACAGTAGCATTATGTAACCCTACTGCAGGTGGGCAACATTTTCAACCAACTCAGCCTCTGTTTAAAGTTTGCATATTCCCATGGGCTCAGCCTCTTGACAAATTTAATGCTGTCATTTTTTCCACTGGTAAAAAGCAAACTCACTCCTGGAGATCTTCCATTTCCACCGGTCTGTGTCATTATGGCTTTTGTCCCCATCAGCTGCACTAGAATCTGGCATCCTTTTAAATAGAAAGGGACCTTCCTCTACTCCTGACCTTTACTCAATGTTTCCCACCTTGACAGAAAAGATGCCAGAATGAATCATATCACATGTCCTATAACAGTGAATCTCAGTGCAAAGTCGATGTTGACTTTACGTCCTGGTCAATCATCTAAAACAGATCCCCCTTCCAGTGTACCTGGGTTCCCACTAGTCCAGCATCAGTTAAATGTAATGCTTTCGAAATATAATGTTAAGCCTCGGTTTTGAAAAGACCCAAGCAGGAGCTTCTAAAATGATAAATTGGTGAAATCTGTCCCTTCAGCTTCCTATTGTATTTATTCTCTTGGGCAGATACCAGATGAATCTGAATAGCCAGGTTGTATCCTGGAAAGTTTGCCCTCTCGGTGATAAGACCTACCTGAATGTTTTTTTCACAGTCTGTTTGCTGGTGAAGGGACAGCTCACTTTCCAGGACAAACTTCTTGCCACATTTATCACAGATCTGCATGCGCCTGTGAGTAACGTTCATGTGCTTCTCCAGGTACCAGCGAGTATTAAACACCCTGGGGCACTTCTCACAGGTCAGAGTCTCTTTCTCTTCACACTTAGCTTTCTGGACTGGTGCTTTGGGCTCCTTTGTGGCCCGCTTCTTACGCTTAGGTGGCTCTACACTCTTCCTACGCCCTCTCGTAGCTCTGGGAGTAGGGGAAGTGGTAGCTGCGGCAACAGAGGCAGCTCTCCGCGTTCGCCTTTGTGTAACATTGACTTTCTCCACTATCTTCTCCTTTTTCTTCTGCCTTTCATTCTCTCCGTAGTCGTTGCTGTCATCTGTGGCCTCTTCCTCACTCTCTTCCTCTTCCTCCTCACTGCTCGTCTTAAGAACAGGAGTCTCTTTGGACTGAGAAGAGACACCCTTTTCCCCTTTAGATACATTTAATGTTTGATTATTAAGGTTTACCTCCACTATGATCTGCTCCCTTTTGTAAGAGACTTCCTCCTCCTCCTCCTCTTCCTCTTCCGAGTCATCAGAATTCTCCCGGTCTTCTTTGACAGCATGCACATCAGACACTGCTCTTGTCTCCCTGAAATATGGCTGTTCCTCCGTCTCGTGGAGATGCGGTTTGCTCATCTTGGTGTCCACTAACACAGAATAAGGACTTCCTGATTCCCTTTTGTACACTTTGGTGGACAGGTCAAGTTCTTGGTTGGCACCATGATAAAAAGTAGATGGCACTTGACCACGGCGGTTATCTTCTTGTGCCATCCCTGCTACATGCACAGCACAGTTTTCAACCAGTTCCTGACAAGAACTGGCTGTGTGGCTCATTGGTAAGTGGCCCAATTTATTAAGCAGTTCAGATTATAGAGAATTAACTTTAAAACAAAGTAATTATTAGGACTCAAATCTATTTCCATCCACAGAGAATTACTTAAATGAAAAAAAGAAATTACTGGAACCTGTGTGCAATTCTTCCAGTGTCACAGCACCAAAACATAAGAAAAAAGGTTTGGTATTATGGCAAGAGCAGAGCACAGGTGATTTTCTTCTGAAGAGAGCTGCAAGGAACTTGGAGCATCTTATCTATAAAGAGAAACAAAGAGGAAAAAAATCAGATATTACCATTTCCTTTTTAAAAATATTTTTTAGTTGTAGGTGGACAGAATATCTTTATTTTTATGTGGTGCTGAGGATCGAACCCAGTGCCTCACGCGTGCTAAGTGAGCACACTACCACTGCACCATAATCCCAGCCCCTTACCATTTCCTTTTTATGGTGTTTATCACATTATAACTTAAAATTAAGAACAAAACAAACATAATTTAAAATTATTCAACTCCTTACATATACAATGCTTTTTATGGTTAAATGGTTCAGCATGGGCCATTATTTCACTGGCTTACATGAGTCCACAGATATTTTTGGTTAGGATGTCCAGTTCACCGACATATCCATAGAGCTTAGCACAGTGCCTATCACACAGTATGGATCTGATGAGTAAACATCTACTAATGCATGGTATTTGTTATCCTAGATGCTATAGACACACTGACATGGCAGAATACAAGGCCTGTGTCTGCACAGAGTCTACAGTCCAGTTACAAAATGTTATGATACACTCAGGAGCTTCAAATGAGCTGGCTTTCTTTTAGCATCAGTCATATCAACCAAAGCGGGAGTCCAAGAAAATAGGTAGTGGGACAGGCCCTGGAAATCATGGAAATAAAGCAGCTAATTGACATAACTATAAAAGAGAAAAGAAAATACCCCGGCTTTAAATAAATTTATAAACTAGATATAGATATAATTGTATTCAGGTTAAATAGAGTGACTTCAAAGTTGTTCAGTATCTTAAAATTTGTTGCCTGCAAAACTCACTGGATCTATTCAATAACTGGGTGATTTTTTTTCATGTGTCAGTTGCACAGAAGTCTAAATTCTAAGAAACAGTAACCATCAGGTTGATATGGTTCCAAGAAAAATAAAACCATCCATTAAAAAAAAAATGGCTACAAGGGCACACTTTGTGACATGCCTCACATTGCTGTTTAGCCAACCACCTAACCGCTGAGTCATTTGAACACTACTGTGAGTACAGACCCTGTCTAGTTGACAAAAGGGAAGAAATGAGTGATTACTGAATGCTTGTTAAATGCATGGGCATGGCAAAAAGTTTTTTACTGTTTTTATTTTATACATACTACAGAACATTGGGATTGATTTTAAAGCTAACTTTTAAATCAAAATACTTTTTAAAAAACACCCATAATTTCACAAATCAAATATATTGGCCCTACTTCAGCAATCTGAGTCCCATTCCCCAGAGACAATAATGCTATTTTAGCTGTTTCCTCCTTGGTATTTACTTCTTACCTTTTTACATATGAATGTATTTCTATTTCTTGACTTTGTTTTCCCTGATTCCAGGTACTACCTTGTCTCTCACTAGTTTTCTCACATTTTTATTTTCAACTCTTCCCTTATCTTCCCAATATAGTAGTATCAGAACTTCTAAAATCAGTATATACTGCTTATGACTGTGTAGTTCGTGACTATTTTTCATTCCTTTGTTATTGTCTTCTCTTCCAAATCTTCTCCCACTTCCTGACCTCACAGATTTATTCTTTTTTTCTAAAAGAAATTATTTTACTTTCACTTAATGGAATTTCAGAAAAGTGATGATAAATCCACCATGTTTTACTTGACATCTAAGTAGATATATTGATACTTTTTTCTATTTACAAATGAGGAAATTATGACGCCATTGTACATATTTTGGGAAAGACATATGGCACTGGAGCAATAGCACCCGTACTCAAAATTAAGTGAAGGAAGAAGTATGCAACCACTGAACCAGAGCTATGCAGCAAATATCAGAGGTATGGCTAGAAAAGAGCCATGGATGTGGCTAGGGCACATGGAGCTGAATGGAAATGAGAAAGCAGCAGCCTACAAAGGTGATACTGCCAAAAGAACCACCAGCCTGAGCTAAAAGACTGTGACTGCTCAAGACCAAAATGATTGATGAGTTTCCAAGCATTTGTGTCAGGAAACAGGCTAAGTAAAATGTTCATCCTCCTAAAGACAATACCCACTGTCTATTTCAGATGCAGCAAAGGAAGGTCACAGGTAAAAAAGAAGGAAAAGGAGGGAGAAAGAAGGAAGAAGGAAAAGGGAATAGGAGGGAGGAGAGTGAGGGGCAGAGAAGAGGAGAAGGAAGGAAGGGAGAAGGAGAGGAAAGAAGAAAGAAAAGGAAGGAGAAGGAAGAAGAAAAAGAAGATCCAAAGGATGAAGCTAGGTATCAAAGAAAAAACATGTAAGTGAACTCTCCTAAAGAGCAAAATCAGTATCTATGCAAGGACCTCCCCTGCCCTTGCTCAGAGGGGTTTCAGAATTTTTTGTAGACTCCTATGTTTCCTATTTCCACCCCTTTCAAACAAGAATGCTTATTTTTATTATTTTGTTGCTACTCACTATTGTATTGTTTCATACAATAATGGAACAGCAGATCATTTACCAATTTCTGTTCAAAGTTTCTGGATCAAGAAGAGCAACATCTGGACCCAATGAAGAGACTACTATGTATCATCTCCTCATAAGCAGAGACTAAGCATCACTCTTGCATAACTCTGAGATTCTAGACTTTGAGCTTGATGCCATGATTGCATAGGAAGTTGAGGTACCTTACCTTGGGATAGAAGTAAGTATGTTTTGCTTTAAGACAGAGCTGACAAAATATCTGACAGGAAAAAAGATAGTCTGTGATAGATGTGTCATTCAGCAAGTACTTTCAGCTGTCTGTCTCCCTGGCACAGAGGTACTGTGCTTCCTGGTTACCACAGCACGACCTGGCTAATGTAGTTCTTTGCGCACATATATACATAATAACATACATTAACTGTCTTAGTCTTAAGCTAGACAGCAGAGACAATGGAATTAATATGTACAAGGTTAAAAATCAGAAATATAAAGGGCTGAACTCAAAGGGGAATCCTTTCTTAA
Source organism: Xerus rutilus (assembly GCA_028644305.1). Classification (NCBI taxonomy): domain Eukaryota; kingdom Metazoa; phylum Chordata; class Mammalia; order Rodentia; family Sciuridae; genus Xerus; species Xerus rutilus. Next base: position 23,002,110 of record CM053402.1, read on the forward strand.
TAAATGAGATGATGATACCTGGTCATGGGTATGCACACCTGTAATCCCAGTTGCTCAGAAAGCTGAGGCAAGAAGATGGTAAGTTTGAGGCCAGCCTCAGCAACTTAGTGAGACCCTGTCTCAAAATAAAAAATTAAAAGGGCTGGGGATGTAGTTCAGTGGTAGAACTGGGTTCAATCCCCAGCGCCACCAACAAACAAACAAACAAAATGAGATAATAAGACTCATTTCTACTAAAAATTCTAATAAAGTGTTTTATTCTAAGTGATGAACACACATATGCATTCCCACATGAACCTGAAAGTAACATCTCACTATTATTCAAATCAGAAAAACTCAAAGAATCATGAATACATCACACAGTCACAATAAAAGATGCCATCTAAGGGTTCACATTGAAACACACATGGACATTCTGCCCACATTTTACTTTTTTCATTTGTTTGGTACTTTTTCCCTTATCTGAGTTTTGGTAGTAATCTTCCTTTATTCTTTTTCCAGAAAATTTAAAATATCTCCTAAGAACACAATAACTTCATAAAACCAAAACACATTAGGAAAATTAGGACCTTCCATTTTCATGATCCTACTTGGTCTCAATGAATCCTCAGCCCACTTACTACAGATCATCTTAATGTAGTGTTTTGTTGTTTTTTTTTTACAAGACTCTTTAAGTGAATACATCGAGTTCTAAGACGTGATAGCAGAGAAAGTAAATAAGAAACAACCCTCACTGATATTAGGAGTTGCTTAAAGATGTTTAAACTTATCTCTATAATGGCATTAAACAAAGCACGTTCATCTGTTCTTACAGATCATGTACAGCATCATAACATGAATTCCAAAATAAAGTGGTTCATGTGTTAGTGTTTTGCTATAATTAATATAAACTTAGGGGTATGTGGGAGAATGTGGTGTGTAAAATATGGGTGTAAAATTGAGAAGCAACTAATTCCAGCACTCTAAAAGCTTGACCAACTACTGGGAAGAAAATACAATTTTAAGGAAAAAATACAACAGTATATTGTAGAGAATAAAAAAAAATTTTCTCAGAAGGTGTTCTTTTCAGTGCCAGTTTTTTTAATGGTCTAAAAAAAACAAGTTTACAGTCTTTAAGAATGTTTATGTGAAGCCGGGCACAATGGCACATGCAACTTGGGAGGCTGATGCAGGGGGATCTCAAGTTTTGTTTGTTTTGGTACTGAGGATTGAACTCAGGGGCACTCGACTACTGGACCACATCCTCAGCCCTATTTTGTGTTTTATTTAGAGACAGAGTCTCATTGAGTTGCTCAGCACCTTGCTATTGCTGAGGTTGCCTTTGAACTCGTGATCCTTCTGCCTCAGCCTCCCAAAGTGCTGGGATTACAGGCATGTGCCACTGCACCTGGCTAGGGGGATCTCAAGTTTAAGGCCAGCTTCACCAATTTAGTGAGGTCCTCCCTCAAAACAAAAAAATTTAAAGCCAGGCATGGTGGTGCACACCTGTAATTCCAACCCTTTGGGAGGCTGAGACAGGAGAATCACGAGTTCAAAGCCAGCCTCAGCAATGGCGAGGTGCTAAGCAACTCAGTGAGACTGTCTTCTAAATAAAATATAAAATAGGGCTGAAGATGTGTGTAGCTCAGTGGTTGAGTTCCCCCGAGGTCAATCCCTGGTACCAAAACCAAAAACAAACAAACAAACAAACAAAAATTAAAAAGGCTGGGGATGTGGCTCAGTGGTTCAATCCCCAGTACAAAAAAAAAAAGTTAAATTTAGCTTTGAAAGGGAATCAGAGACTGCCACCATTACACATGCATGCTCCTGGGAAGGGCCTATGCTAGTTGGCTCTACCCTATCAGAGTCCCCACCAAGCTGAAGTTGACAATCTGATGATGTGAAGGAGATTTACAAACGGACCAAAAAGAGTTTGATTCGCTCACAAATCAGTGTGATCCTGAGGGGATCACATTATGTTGCACAGCATTTACAACCAGCAATAAAATCTTGAGAACCTTAAGTCCAAAGGCCTTGCTCCTGATCTTCCTAAAGATCTCTACCATTTAATTAAGAATGCAATTATTGTTCCGAGGCATCTTGTGAGGAACAGAAAGAATAAGGATGCTTTATTTCATTTGATTCTGACAGAGAGCTGTGTTCACTGATTGGCTCGATATTATAAGATCAAGCGGGTCCTCCACCTGAATTGGGAATATGAGTCATCCACAGCCTCTGCCCTGGTGGCATAAATTTGTTTATGTATTCAAGCAATAAAATCATTGTTTAACTAAAAAAAAATTAAAGGGAAACAATTTTGTTTCCTGGAAAGCTTTAATAATTAATTTCTTCCAAATTCAACAGTTTTTTTTCCCTTATTAAAACATGTACCTAGGCATCCTCCTTGTACTTTACAAAGACTAGTGTTTCTAAGTTGGAAGGGCAATCTGGTAAGCCATATCAATCTGCTACCTCTGCTTATTCCATTTCCTTCCAAACCAATTCTATTGATCTGTTTTGAAAGCTTGGACCACCCTTACCCTGCCAGAACCCGGTCCTGCTGAATGTTTCTAAAACATACAACATCCATGAGAAGCAGGCCAAAACCAAAGCTATAAAGAAACCAAAAGGAACATGGAGGGGAAGATAAATTTTTTCTTCCAAAAAGAATGATCCACTAGGAAAAAAGACAGGGTGGCACTTGTGTGTTGTGATAGGAATGGTCTTTTTTTTTTTAATTAATTAATTTCATATTTATTTATTTGTTCTATTTAGGCTGATACCAAAGGGTCTTTTCTTTTTAAAATTTTTTTTCTTAGTTGTAGATGGACAATACCTTTCTTTTATTTATTTATTTTTATGTGGTACTGAGAATCAAACCCAGTCTCACACATGATAGGCAAGCACTCTACCACTGAGCCACAACTCGAGTCCAATGGTCTGATGCTTTATTCTAAGTTTTGCTACTTTTGCAGAAGACTTCTCACTTCGTTTTCTACATTAGGAAAATCTGTTAGTGACACATTTGTCAAATGAAAACTATTTTCAACATCTCTGGATTGTTAAATTATTATTTAATATCTACCATATGCAAAACAAGTGGTATAAAGCAATCTGAAGGTTTGTTTACAAGAGAGAAATAACATGTATTTGGGGGAAATCTGGAAAAACTTTATGAAGAATAGTACATTTTAGAAACACTTTGAAGAGTAGGTTTTAAAGTTTTAGATGGGCAGAAATAAAAACAAGTTCATTTCTAGCAAAGACAAATCAGAATGATGTAATGGTGCAGGACATTCCTAAACAAAGGCCGTCTAAGGTGTTTAGTTTGCTAGAATATAGGGCTTGTAGAAGGAGAGATGGTGAGTTACTGGGGCTGAGGATGCTAACTGGTAGAGCACTTGCCTAGCCTGCATAAGGCCCTAGGTTCCACCCACAGCACATCAAAGAAAAACAAAAGAAAGAAAATGTAAGTGAGCTGTTGCCATATTGTGGGCAACCTTTAAGTCTGGGCTAAAGAGTCTTAAACCGCTATCATTGATGGCAAGATAAAGCCACCAGCACCAGGTACAGTGGTGCATCCCTGTAATCCCAGAGACTCAGCAGGCAGAGGCAGTTAGGACAGCAAGTTCAAGGCCAGCCTCAGCAACTTAGTGAGGCCCTGTCTCAAAATTAAATTTAAAAAAGGGACTACCACTGTAGCACAGTGTTCAAGCACCCTTGGGTTCAATCCCTACTACTATACACACACATCAGAGAGAGGAAGAGAGAGAAAGAACAAGAACAAAGGTTTTTAAAGAAACTAATTTGATTAGAGTTGTATTTTAGGGGTTGAATTACATAATAGCAAACAATTATAGACATATTTAAGCATATCTTTTAAAATATTTCTTTTTTTTTTTGTACCAGGGATTGAGGGATTGAACCCAGGGTCACTTAACCACTGGGCCACATCCCCAGCCCTTCTTATTTTGAGACAGAGTCTCTCTAAGGTGCTTAGGGCCTCACTAAATTGCTGAGGCTGGCTTTGAACTCGTGATCCTCCTACCTCAGCCTCCCAAGCAGCTAGGATTACAAGCATGCACCACCACCTCTGGCTTTTGTTGTTGTTTTTAGTTTTATGCTAGGGATCAAACTCAGTGCCTCAAGCCAAGTAAGCACTTTCCACTGAGCTGCATCCCCCGCATATTTAAGTACATTTTTGAAAAATATATATATTTATAAACACACACACACACCACATACACAATAAGAAAAATATACAATTGGGCAAGATAGAATATATTTTTTAAAAAGTAGAAATATTAAAGTAGAAGAAAATAGAAGTAGGAAAGTAATACAATGCCAAAAATTAGGACAATACAATATAAGCACAACCTAGGCATGGTGGTATGCACCTATAATCCCAGTGATTCCAGGAGTCTGAGAAGAAGGTTCGAGGCCAGCCTGGGCAACTTAGCGAGTCCCTGTCTCAAAATTTAAAAAAGGGCAGTAGAAGCAAGACACGTTGGTGCATGCCTATAATCTCAGCAGCTCAGGAGGCTAAGGCAGGAGGATCACAAGTTCAAAGCCAGCTTTGGCAACTTAGGCCCTAAGCAAGTCAACAAGATCCTGTCTCAAAATAAAATATAAAAAAGGGCTGTGGATGTGGCTCAGTGGTTAATCACTCTTGGATTCAATCCCTGGTACCAAAAAAAAAAAAAAAAAAAAAAAAAAAAAGTCTGTGGATATGGCTAAGCAGTGGAGTGCTCCTGTATTTAATTCCTATTACCACACACACACACAAAAGTAAACACAAACCATTTTATACTGAATCCTGTGATATATCAGTATTGACTAAAAAACAATTTAAAATACCTGAATTCTAATTTTTTAACTTTTTAAAAATAAGGATGTGTTCTTATGAGATAGTTTCCCTACTATTGAGTTTAATACTCAGGTCCACAATAAAATTTTGTTTTCATAATATAGTATATCCTATCTGCCTGAAAAGAATGAAATCTCACCTTGATCTGTTTTTTTTCCTTAAACATAATCTTTAATAATAAGAAACTTTTCAGTACACCTTTTGGTATTTGAGGATTACTTAAGATGCTAAACTGCTATGTAATTTCATTTTTTTTATGGCACTGGAGATTGAACCCAGGAGTGCTTTATTTAAACACTAAGCTACATCCTCAGTCCTTTTAATTTTTATTTTGAATTATTAATTTTTGAGACAGGGTCTCACTAAGTTGCCTAGGCTGGCCTCAAATTTGCACATCTCCTGTTTCAGCCTCAGGAGTCACTGGGATTACAGTCATACACCACAACTCTTGGCACTAGGGTTCATTTCTAATTCAGTTTTTGGTAGTCAATCCTTAAATTTTACCAAGCCATACTTTAGTAGTCTACCAAACTGAAAAATGAGAGCCAAGAAAACAAACTGCAAAACTGAGAAGCTTGGTAAATTCTACTCTGACTTATAAAATTCAAATTGTGATTATAATAATTTGCATTTATGTGATGTGATTTATAAATGTGACAAACCACATTTATCACATATTTGTTAACTATTAACTGTCCACAATGTGTTAGAGATTATAGGAGCCAGAACCACCATCAAGATAATCAAAGGTCTATGTGGGGAGACAGACAAGAAAACAGCAAAGTGGCCAGGTGTGGTGGCGCACACCTATAATCCCAGCAGCTTGGGAGGCTGAGGCAGGAGGATGACAAGTTCAAAGCCATCCTCAGCAATGGAGAGGTGCACTCTACCACTGAGCTACATTTCTAGCTCTTTTATTTTCAGACAGGGTCTAGCTAAGTTATGAAGGCTGGCCTCAAACTTGCAATCTTCCTGCCTCAGCCTCCGAAGTAGCTGGGCTTACAGGCATATACCATCATGCCTGGCTTACTTTTGACAAATTAAAGATTTAAATTTTAAATTATGTTTTAGTTCATTTTGCAACAAAATGGCTATGCTTTCAAATGTATAAAACCTACATAAATTTGTGAGCTTTGAATATGTTCTATAAAGTAGAATTTATAGAAACAAAATTTACCCTGAAAAAAAGCTGTATGTCACAGGAGCAGAGGCATTATTTATAAACGTCCTTCCTTTCCAAAGGTGTTCTCTATATCAACTTGGAATACACTAGGAAAGCTACCAACACTAACATGCATAAATCTACTTTACAATAAACAAAACCCTCAAATGACATACAACACTGGGCCATATTTCGGATAAGCACTATATTCTTAGATGCCTATAGTAAATGGTTAAAAACAACTAATTTTAATGTAATTTCATCTAATAAAAATTTAATGTCAAACAATTATTATTTTTTTTAAATTTTTTTTTTTTTAGTTGTAGATGGACACAATGTCTTTATTTTATTGCTTTGTATGTGGTGCTGAGGATCGAACCCAGGGCCCCACGCATGCGAGGCAAGCGCTCTACCGCTGAGCTACAATCCCAGCCCCTCAAACAATTATTTTTAAGAAGTTCATTTAATCCATTCTCTGCAAGAAATGGAATTGAGAAATGCCTGTCACTTTCAGTTTCAGACAAAACTTTTATAAAAATAGAATTTTACTGTAGCTTTTTACATATACATTCAAATGAGCTGCTATTTGTTTCACTGATAATATGCAAGTGCAGCTATCAGAAGAGGGTAAGCAAGGAGCTCTTCCTAGGTACTACCTAATTGCTATCAACAGTCAACAATCTCCACATTTCCACGTAAAACAATGAGTGTGTATTACTCATCACACAGTCTTAAGCAATATTAACTTTCATCAATAAGCCTCTCAGGCCCAAGGAAGAAACCAACCACTACATGATCACAATGAATTTAAAAACATTTAAAAAACCATTATTCAATTCTATTCACAAGCTTCATCTTTGAGTAGAAATGTAACTTAAACAAAGGAAATGTTTTTTAAAGGAAGGTAATGTTTTGTGTATATTACTATGATCTTTTCCACTAAAATCTGTCAATGTTCTGGTTTAAATATAATTCAGTACCCTTAAAACAATAATAATAATAATAAAAGGGAGATCAGTAGAGTAGAGCACGTAAATCCAGGGGAGGAAGGAGAGGAAGGAAAAGGAAGGTACTGGGAAATGAGACTGATCAAATTATGTGCATGTACAAATATAGCATAATGAACCCCACTATTATGTATAATTATAATTCACAATACAAATATATTTAAAACCACCAGCACATATCTACAGAACACGTAATTTTTTTTTTTTTGGTACTGAGGATTGAACTCAGGGGCACTTAAGCACTGAACCACATCCTCAGCCTTTTTTTTATATTTTGAGACTGGGTCTTGCTAAATTGCTGAGGCCAGCTTTGAACTCGCAATCCTCCTGCCTCAGCCTCCTGAGCTGATGGGATTATAGGCATTCACCACCACATGTGCTAAACACATAATCTTGAGGGATCTCAGTCTAGCCACATCACTAAAGGTTGTTTTCTGGAATGAGATTATTTGCTTTTTTTTTTTTTGGCACTGGGGATTGAACCCAGAGGAACTTCACCATTGAACTACATCCTCAGGCCTCCCTTTTTAAAATTTTGAGACAGGGCCTCACTATTTTGCTAAGGCTGGCCTCAAATTTGCAATCCTTCTGCCTCAGCTTCCTGAGTCTCTGGGATTACAGGAATGTGCCACTATGCCTGGCAGGAATGAATTATTTAATACAGTAGTTCATTTCAAAATGGCTGATGTATGAGTTCCTTGATCATCATTAAATGATATTCTGCCTATTAGATTTAATAAGAAAAATCAGAGATTTAAAAGGTCTGTGATTCTTCCTTTTCTTAAACTCTGAGAGGTATCACCTTTGGGTAGAACTGAAATGCATTCATCAGGTACAGGTACAGATGTTCACATCCTGGCCGCCTATCACCTCTTATGAGAGGTGTCAATCTTGACTGGATCATCAGAAACCTAAATTAAAAGCTTATGTAGAAAATGAAAATAAGAAACACTCTCATTATATTCCTATCTATTACAAAAATTTTAAAAAATCACAAATATTTTAGATTTATGAATAACATCAGGAAATGTTGGAATTTAATACATTTGATCTACCCCAAAACAAAGGACTGTTACTGCTTTCTCATTAACAAAGAAAGTTCTGATACTTCAAAAAGTAACACTTTGAAAAGAGCTTAACTAGTCTTAAGTCAACAGGTATACATAAATAATCTAAAACAAAAATATTTGAAACTTTGGATGGGGCAAGGGGAAGGTGGGGGAGGAGAGGGGAATGGGAGTAGCAAAAATGGTGAAATGAGATGGACATCACTACCCTTGGTATATGTATGAAGACATAAATGGTGTGACTCTATCCTGTTTGCAACCAGAGAGATGGAAAATTGTGCTCCATATATGTACTATGACTTGAAATGCATTGTTATGTTTTAAAAATAAATTTAAAAAAAATATTTGAAACTAGATGGGAAGATTTAATGCAAACCAGAACATATCTAAAACATGGCCAATGGAAAAGGACAAATTGCTAACACACTACCTGCATTTTCTTTCCAGCAAGGCTGTATGTTCCTTTCCTTGGCAGCAGTTCTAAAAACTTCTGAGATTCTTTCAAAAATTACAAATTCTCAGCCAGGCACAGTGGCACACACTTATAATTTCAATGACTCAGGATCAGGAGGATGGCAAATATGAGGCCAGGCTGGGCAACCTGATGAGTCCCTGTCTCAAAATTTAAAAAAAAAAAAAAGATTTTAACTTTTTTTTTTAAATTTTTTTGAAAGAGGTAGAGATGTGGCTCAGTGATAGACTATCCCTGGGTTCAATACCCAGTACAAAAAACAAAAAGGAAAAAAAAATATTATAAATCCCTCCCCACAAATAAACACACAAAATTTTAATGCTGTTTCAGGAGTCTGCCCATTTCCAGATATCCACCCACAAATCCCCTAGGGGATCCAAAATCAGAGAACAGACCGTACCCCTCCTTATTTGTGATGTATATTTAGATGAAGTTTGCAACTTGAAATTTTCTTTCTCTCCCTGTATCTCTATTCTCTGTATCTCTATAGCACATACATGGTAAGAAATGAATTAATAGAAAAATAAAAGGAGATTAAGCCTCCAGCTATAAACAGGAATGTCTGCAAAGGCCTACAGATGCTGTCCACTCTAATTTTAGGAAGGAAGCATGATAGAGCCTCAGAGATTAGGTATGAATCCCAATATGCTACTTAACCAGGTCTATGACCTTGGACAGATCAACTAAATCTTAGTGTGTTCCCCTGTAAAACTCAAAATTGAGTGCCTACAACTCTAAGGGCTGTTGTGAAGATTTAATCGATCCCACAGGCTCACTTCCTGTGTTATACATTCCTGTGCTGGCTCCCTTCTCCTCCCCTATTTGAGAAGATCTTTCCTAAAGAAGTTATAAATTATGGATGGAAGATCAGAGGTTTATGTAATTTAAATTTGTTGCAAACGTTGTTGTACAATGAACATGAGGTACTAGAAATGAGGGAAAGGAAAAGACTGGAAGAAAGAAAAGTTTTAAAAATGAAATAGCCACACGCTACCAAAGAAAAATATAAATAAATTGAACTTTATAAAATTAAAAACATTTGTGCACCAAAGAGCACTATCAACAAAGTAGAGACAACACATAGAATGGGGAAAATTTTTGTAAATCATTTTTATAAACTGTGTGGCAATAGGTGACCATATGAATTAGGCAGATAAGTCACAAAAAATCAGCACAAATTGTAGAGCATTAAATGTCAGTGGTGGAAGGAATCCTCCTGATGAATAAATCCCCACGAGGAATGAATCCCTCATGGCTGAAAAAACTGAAACATAACCTGCCTAGCAGCACTGGATGATCTGATAAGCATCTAATATCTAAACATTAGTATCCAGATTAAAATGGGAAAAAGATCTGAATAGACATTTGTCCCAAGAAGATACACAAATAGCCAAGATACAGGAAAGGATCTCAATATCAGTAGTCATTAGGGAAATGTAAATCAAAATCACAATGAGATACCATTTCATACCTACTAGTATGGCTATAATAAAACATTGCAAAATAACAAGTATTGGCAAGAATGTAGAAAAATTTGAAGCCTCATACATTGCTGGTGGGAATATAAAATGATACATAATGGAAAGGTTTGGCAGTTCCTCAAAAAGTTAAAGCTACCACATAGTTGGATGCAGTGGTGCACACCTGTAATCCCAGAGGCTCGGGAGGCTGAGGCAGGAGGATCACGAATTCAAAGCCAGCCTCAGCAAAAGCGAGGTGGCTAAGCAACTCAACGAGACCCTTTCTCTAAATAAAATACAAGACAGGGCTAGGGATGTGACTCAGTGGCCAGGTGCCCCTGAGTTTAATCCCTGGTACCAAAAAAAAAAAAAAAAAAAGAAAGAAAAAGAAAGAAAGAAAGAAAGAAAAGAAAAAAAAATCCTACCACGTGACCCAGCAATTCCAATTCTAGACATGTACCCAAGAGATCTGAAGATATACTATATATTCATACAAAAATTTGAACATAAAAGTTCACAGCAGCATGATAGGCAAAAAGTAAAAACAATCCAAATTTACATCATCTGGATATGTATAACTGTACAACTGAATACTATCAGCCATGAAAAGGAATGAAATACTGATGCATGGTATAACATGGCCAAACTCTGAAAATATTAAGCGAAAGAAGCCAGACACCAATGACCACATAACTGTATGATCCTACTTATATGAAATGACCAGAATAAATAAATCCATAGAGGCATAAGTAAATCAGTGATATTCACAGAGGCAAGGTGCTAGGGAGGTATAGTGAATGACTGCTAATGGGTTCTAAATTTCTGTGGAGGGCAATTAAATGTTCTGGAGTTAAATAGTGGTGACAGTTGTACAACCTTGTGAATACACACAAAACCTGCACACTTTTTAAATGGGTAAGTTTTATGGTATATGGATTATATTTCAATAGAAATAAATAAAATGAAACAAACTAGACACCAACAGTCCAAAGGAGACCTGAAGCAGATAGATTATGTGGAAATACATTATGGTATTTTATATGACATTCTTGATTCACTGGCTACCTCATAAAGTAGAAACTAGGCCCAAACAACCGTGATGCAATGAGGCAGAAGGAAAAATAACATCGTCTGTGTGGGGAGTCAGAGGATCTGGACGGGCTCTATTTGGGGCTCTTCCATACTGCTGAGCAGGTTCCCTTTCTAGCCTTCAGTTTTTTCAACGATAGTTTAAGGAATTCCCTTCCATCACTGACACTTAATGCTCCATAATTTGTACTCATTATTGGTGACTATTCTCTTGCCTATTTTATCTGGTCACCTATTGCCACACAGGTAATTCCCAATCTGTCAACATTAAGAGCTATGACATGGGCTGGGATTGTAGCTCAGCGGTAGAGCGCTTGCCTCGCATGCGTGAGGCCCTGGGTTCCATCCTCAGCACCACATACAAAGCAATAAAATAAAGACATTGTGCCAATCTACAACTAAAAAAATATTAAAAAAAAAAAAAAGAGCTATGACATACTTGCCCCTCACCTCACTCCACATTGCCATACTTTCTTTGTTTAAAAAGAATATTGCCTAAGAATTTACATTTTGGTCACACTTTTTATTATTTACTAATAAAATAGCCAATCATAATATCTCAGTTAAAGTGTAAAGTGTTACTATGATTTCCATTTGATTCTTTGAACACAAAAATTAGCTTATAAATCTCAGTTTGGGAACACCTGGGTAAAGTGAATAGAATATAGTCTTGAAATAAATTTGATTCCTACTGCAATTGAGCCTACAACCTTAGCCACAGAATAGGTAAATTTTTCCAGAAACAACATTGGGTCTACCACACTTTCTTAGGGAGAAGAGAGAAATAACCACACTTAACACCATTTCTTGGATGATTCTATTCAATCCTCTGCTTTAATCAGAAGGCATCTGAGAGCCAAGTATGGTGGCACATGTTTGTAATCCCACCAATCTGGGAAGTTGAGGCAAGAGGATCACAAATTTCAAGATAGCCCGGGCAACTTAGTGACTCCATGTCTCAAAATAAAAAGGGCTGGGGATGCTGCTCAGTGGTACAGCACCTATATAGCATGTGCAATGCCATGGGTTCAATCCCCAGCGTCAAAAAAAAAAAAAAGGCAGCATTTAAATCAGGCACCAAACAGGGCATGGAAGAAATTCATGAAGCCTCAGATACCTGCCATATTCATTTGCCACCTTTCTTTAATGGTTCCTTTTTTTAAAACCATTTTATGATAAGATGAATAAAATAAAGTCTGGTAACAATGCCATACTGTCAAAATTAAATGCAAATGTGCTCAACTACTCCATAAGTAACATTGAGCAAAACTCTACTAAATAGAGTTGTTCAGCGTTAACTGATCCAATGAATCCTGCCTCCCTTTCAGGAAGTATAGTTGAACACAGAGAAGAGGTTGATTCCTGGGATTTGGGCTGTTACCCTAGCTATACTGAGCTATAGTTAATGAATCTTCACAGGACATCTAGAATATCATAGTCTTAGAAGTGATTCTGTTTTCTAAAACTGATGCTACTCAGACAGGGGCTTGTATATAAATGCCCATGTCTCTCCTCCACAGAGAAATCAATTGTTTATTCTTTTCTGATATAAAAGTGAAGTTTATGTATAAGATGGGTTTATACAGCAAACATTTTCTGTTCAATTCCTATACTCCATCCACTCACAAGCTTTGACTGCCATCTAAATGTAAAGTTCAAAGAATCTAATATAAGGGGATGTTTCTTATTTATTTATTTATATAATTATTGTATTTACCCTACATCACAAGCTTAAAAGTTGGTGGGTTAAACAAGACTTCATAAACACACAAAGTCACAATTACCAAATAAAAGAAATGTTGAATTTTTTCAAAAGGTGGCACATGATTATTTAAAATGTAGATTGGACATGCTATGGAATGCTACGTGAAGAGACTCTCGAGCTGGGTCCTAAAGAATGGGAGAGATCTGAAAAGACAGAAAAGACTTTAAAAGACACATTAGGACAGGGAGAGGATTATATGAGTAAAGATGTCATGTTCATGGGGCTGGGATTGTGGCTCAGTGGTAGAGTGCTCACTTCGCATGTGTGAGGTGCTGGGTTCAATCCTCAGCACCACATAAAAATACTGTGTCCATTTACAACTAAAAAAAAAATAAAAATAAAAAGAATGAAAAAAGCCTTTAAAAAAAAAAGATGTCATGCTCATGATTAAGCACACTCTGTTTAGGGAGTAAAGATACAGGTCTACCTAAAGAAACTATACAGGGCATTAGTAGGTGATAAGGTTATAAAAGTAGAATAGGAACAGAAAATAGAGGTTTCTGATTAGAGGGCTGATAAATATGGGCACCACTAACAGTAGCAGAGACAGCCAGAAGGGGAGACGAACAGAATCTGCTCTTTAGATGTGAAGGGGGAAGAAAGAAAAGGATCACAGACAATTTAGACAATTAGAATTTTATACCTATATTTAATGCGAAAACAGGAAAGATGAGAAGGCACATTATTTTCATTACTTTGAAGACAAGCCTCAAATTCAGAGACAGATCTGATTCTATTTTTTGCATAATAACTAGATAAGGTTTTTGCTAAATACTGCATAAATTCCTTTACAGTGATAAACACTGTAAAAGTTAAGATCAAGCCTCCTTCAAGATTGGACACCTCAACCAGGTGTAATCCCAGTGACTTGGGAGGCTGAGGCAGGAAGATTACAAGTTTGAGGATAGCCTGAGAAATTTACCAAGACCCTGTCTCAAATTAAAAAACTAAAAAATAAAAGGGGCTGGAGATGTAGTTCCGTGGTAAAGCACCCCAGGTTTAATTCCTAACAATGTAAACCAAGCAAACAACAAACCTCTCACCTTACCTTTCTAACACCATTTCTCTCTTTCCTCTATAGACCTCACGTACCAGCTTTAAGAATATATTGTGTTCCCCAAACATACAATTTCTGTACACCAGTCATCAGTATATTCTGCCCCTTTGACCCTTATATTCCTCCCTAACAACTGAATTTCACTAATCTTTCACTATTCAGTTCAAACACCACCTATCCTGGAAGGTTTTTATGAAATTCCCCAACTCCTGTCACCTCTCCCTTGTAAGTGTATTTCCACTGTACTGATCTATCTCTATTATATATATCATTCCATTTTGTATGAAAATTGTATGTACACATTCCCCTTGCCAGTGACTGGTTTAGAGGTGGGCCCATTACCAAGTTCTGGACAACGGAATTTAAGTGAATCTGCTGGGACGCTTCTGAGAGATCTTTCTTTAATTTTTAAGAAGCAATGGAAGAGACAACTACTACCTTCTGATGGATGTCATCATGCACCCATGAGGAGAGGTGACCAAAAAACAAGGCAGACATGTTCATTCAAGCTGGCAGAGCAGAAAGGTAGAAGGAATGGATCCCAAATTATATCGCTAAACCACAGATTTAAAACAATCCTAGACTAAGGCATCTTGTTACTGGTGAGGGTAAATTTTCCTGACTTCAAATAAATTTTAGTTGTATTTTCTATTATTTGGAGCCCAAAGCATCCTAATTTATATAATAAATTTATATAAATTTATTTATTTTAAATAAATTTATATAATAAATTAAGAGATGTAAATTAGACGTTTATGTAGAGTTGTCAAGTAGTCAACTAAATAGAAGAGTCTAATTAGGACAGAAGTCAGGACTACAGCTATATGATGGTTAAAGATAATTTAAGATTTTTCAACTTTACAACAGTATAAAAGTGATACAAATTCATTAGAAACATATTTCACTGGAGATATTACCACTGGAGTCCAGTGGTAAAACAATTGCCTAGCATGCACAAGGTCCTGTGTTTAATCTATTGCATACACACAAAAAAAATTTATTTTGAATTTTGACCGTGCCTTGGGCTACAAGTATGCAGACAATACTCTTGCAATGCTGGGCAACAACAGCAAGCTGCAGCTCCCAGTCAGCCACACAACCACAAAGGGAAACAACAAAGTCTTATGTTGCTAAGCAGTGATGCTCAGTAGGTGAAGTGCATTAAATGCAGTTTTGCTTGTGACATTTTCCATCTCCAGTGGGTTCATCAGGACCTAACCCCACTATAAGTTGAACATAATCTGTATGGGGGAAACCTCAGCATACAGAAAAAAATTTATATTTGGGGACTGGGAAGGCAGGTAAATAGAGAAAAGGGCAGAATACCAAGCATTAGTATACTCCAAGGGTAGAAGAGAAAGAGCTACCAAGGAAGAGAGAAGAAATTAACAGTGAGGTCAAATAAAAGCACTAAATTGTACAGCACAGAAGACAAGTGGTTAGAACAAAATATATAGGGGCTGGGATTGTGGCTTAGTGGTAGAGTGCTTGCCTTGCATGCATGGGGCACTGGGTTCAATCCTCAGCACCACATAAAAATAAATAAAGATACCGTGTCCATCTACAACTAAAACATATTTAAATATATATATATATTTATATTTATATTTAAATATATATATTTTTATTTATATATATATAAATATATATATATAAATATATATATATATATATATATATATATAAACTTTCAAGAAAGAATTCGTCACCTGTATCAAATGTTGCCAAATGGGCTGGGGATATAGCTCAGTTGGTAGAGTGCTTGCCTCAAATGTTGCCAAATACTGAGAAGATAGAGGGTAAAAATGACCATCAAATTTAGTACTAGGATAATTCCTTAACATGAAGGTCCTTTTGTCCTACCAGCCTCTTCTCCCTGGGAGAATGGGAGTTTTGTGTTACTTAGCAGAAGGGTCAAAGTTGCCCTCTTGGCCCACTTAACCCACTGGGCTCCAGTGTGGTGAGGACATGACAGAAGCTGACGATCAGCAGAGGCAGAAAGACACAAAATAGAGAAAAGGTATGAGTTTGGTTTTTAAAGATGGGAGAGCATTGAACATGTTTAAATATCAAAGGGAAGAATCATTTCTTGCTATAAAACAACTCCATTGCAGAAAAACACTTTGGAATTCATTAAAATAGGAGGTTACTTTTAAGGTTTCAAAAATTATATGTAGCCAGGCACAGTGGCACACGCCTGTAATTCCAGTGGCTCAGAAGGTTGAGGAAGGAAGATCTCAAGTTCAAAGCCAGCCTCTGCAAAAAGCAAGGCGCTAAGCAACTCAGTGAGACCCTGTCTCTAAGTAAAATACAAAATAGGTCTGGGGATGGGGCTCAGTGGTTGAGGGCCCCTGAGTTCAATCCCTGGTACTCCTCACCCGGCCCCCCCAAAAAAAACATAGAACAAATAGTATGATAAAGGAACAGCTGTAAACTCCACCTCATTTCAGGACATGTCAACCAAAATGAAAAAGATAAATACATTTTTTTTTAAGTAGTGAAAAACAGTGAAGGAAAAGTGCCTAGTTTCCTCTTGGTAATACAAAGATGATTCCAAAAATTAAAACACAAACTCAAAAGTACTAAGCCAAAAAACTCAGATACTTTAAAATGTAAGACAATATATATTCTAGCTGCATAAAACTATTTTTGAATACCCTTCTAAAACACTTTCAGTCTTTAATACTTTCTCAAATCTGAAGTATTTTTTCTTTGTTTTTACTGAAGAAGTATGTTATCTTGAGATAAACTTTCTATAAACTTGTGTACAACAACCACATAAGAAAATAATAAAATACTTTAGGTTCACTTCAGGAAATTCAAAAATTTAAAACCACTCCCAATCAAAATATGACCACTTCAAAGAGTAGGGGATAATTTCAAAGTTAAGACCAAAACAGCTTTTGATACAAACCACTGCATGTTGCAGAAGCATTAACCTAGTTTCATTCTGAGTGTAGTGTTTGCTGCCCTCAAGAGATCTGCAACTTTCGAGCAAAATTTGTTTCATTAAATGCCAGACAACAGGTAAAGCAGTTGGCGGGGGCGGTCATTACTTTTCATACTGCAACATATCTCTACTGTAAGGGAAGAAAAGCAAGTTCTCCATGAACACACACACATCACATTGACAGGACTCCATTAGTTACTGGTGACACAACACTAAAATTTTAACACAAAGCTGAACTACAGAATGTGTGTGTGACAGTTTAATGACAAGTTGTGAGGAGAAAAAGCCTTCATCACACAAAATTATTCTTGGCTATTTGCTCCATGGCACAATAATTGCTCATTAATAACCTGAGCTGGGAAAACGGATGGAAGACATTTCACTATACAAAGGTTTTTCCACACGGAATTCTATTTTTATTCATTCATTCATTCACTCATTTATTTTTGTAGTGCTGGAGATTAAATCCAGTGCTCTACCACTGAGCTACATCCCCAGCCCTTTTTTAAAATTTTATTTTGAAACAAATTCTAAATTTCCCAGGTTGGCCTGGAACTTGGGATTCTCCTGCTTTGGACACCTTAGGAGTTGGAATTACTGGAGTGCAACACCATGCCCAGTGCTCTAGAAGGAATTCTTTTTTTTTTTTTGGTACCAAGGACTGAATTCAGGGGCACTCAACCACTGAACCACATCCCCAGCCCTATTTTGTGTTTTTATTTAGAGACAGGGTCTTACTGAGTTGCTTAGCACCTCGCCATTGCTGAGGCTGGCTTTGAACTCGCAATTCTCCTGTCTCAGCCTCCCAAAGTGCTGTGAGCCACCGCGCCCGGCTTACATGGAATTCTTAATTGCCTTTTCCCAAAATACTATTCTGTATATTGCATTATGAAAAACTCCATCTTTCAGTAAGGCAAAAGCCCCAAACATTCATATTTCTGAGTAAACAATATGCTCATTTCACTATCTCCCCATAAACTCCAAAGAAGTTACTTTTAGGTTATAAAAAAAATTAGTAATACTATACACAGTAGACATTTATATTTTTTTAAATTTTTTTTTAGTTGTAGATGGACACAATGTCTTTATTTTATTGCTTTGTATGTGGTGCTGAGGATCGAACCCAGGGCCTCACGCATGCCATGCAAGCGCTCTACCACTGAGCTACAATCCCAGTCCTAGACATTTATATTTAACTACACTGGAATATCTAAAAAATGAGCCTATGAGCAGCAAAGACACCCAGTCCAGGAGGAAGTCAACAGATTCCTGGCCTGCAGACAAATGAGTAGGTGGAGGAAATATTTATATGAGATGATTTTTATATAATGTCTTTCTTAATCTAAGAAAACCACAACTCTTCACAATGTATGTGCTATAAATAGATGCAATTAGTTAAAAAACTTAATAAATGTATTGTTTGGTTGCTTGCGTTTTAAAATAAATTTGTCATAATCCAAATCCAGTGTGTGGTCAAAGTAACAAAGCCAATAAACCTGTTGCCTGGAGACTTGGGGACTTATAACTAAATCTAATTGCCCTTTCATCTATGAATGTTGAAAAAAATGTTCAATTAGTGATATAGATATTACTGTAATATCTTGAAATATAGTTCCCTTTCCAAAATCAAAGCATTTTCACACCAATGCAAATTTTCAAACACTACTTTTCGGTAACATTTTATTTTAGGTACTGGGCATTAAACCCAGGGTGCTTTACCACTGAGTTACATCCCCAGTCCTATTTATTTATTTATTTTGTACCGGGGATTGAACTCAGGGGCACTTGACCACTGAGTCACATCCCCAGCCCTATTTTTGTGTTTTATGTAGAGACAGGGTCTCACTGAGTTGCTTAGTGCCTCACCTTTGCTGAGGCTGGCTTTGAACTCGGGATTCTCCTGTCTCAGCCTCCCAAAGTGCTGGGATTACAGGCGTGCGCCACAGCACTGGCCCTTTTTATTTATTGTTATTTTTTGAGACAAGGTCTTTCTAAATTGCTTAGGGCCTAAGTTGCTGAGACTGGCCTTGAACTTGAAGAACTCCTGCCACAACTCTTGAGTTGCTGGGACTACAGGTGTGTGACACCATGCCTGGGTTTGGTAACATTTTGAAGAAATGTGGCTGGAACAACCAAAGATAGTTTTTCTGTTTGTTTGTCTTGGTACTAGAGATTGAACCCAGAGGTGCTAAACCACTGAGCCATATCCCTAACCCTTTTTTATATTTTATTTAGAGACAGGGTCTCGATGAGTTGTTTAAGGCCTTGCTAAGTTGCTGAGCCTAGCTTTGAACTTGCGATCCTCCTGCTTTGGCCTCCCAAGCTGCTTTATTACAGGCATGCACCATTGCACCTGGCCCAAAAATAGTTTTGATCACGTAAACATATTCAAGGAAATCACTCCCATCTTCCCAATCCCATTCTCTAAAAAACACATTTATCTAAAAATCACAAAGTTCCCATCAAATAAGTATTAGTCTCTTTGTGACTGGAGGAAACTAAGTCCCACTGTCTAAAAGATGAGTCAGAGGGACTCTGAGAGAGCAAGAATTCATCACATACAAGTAACTGTTATGCTCTGTCCTCCCTGAGGACAGTTTCTGGAAGTGAAGGTGAGGGGTAGTGGTAAGGAACTTATCTGAAGTTTCTCATTTCTTTACAATGAACATGTTTTACTTCTATTGTAAGCAAACAACTAATCCTAAACTTAAAAAAATAAATGAGCCAGGCGCAGTGGCGCATGCCTGTAATCCCAGCACTTTGGGAGGCTGAGACAAGAGAATCCTGAGTTCAAAGCCAGCCTCAGCAATGGTGAGACACTGAGCAACTCAGTGAGACCTTGTCTCTAAATAAAACACAAAATAGGGCTGGGGATGTGGCTTGAGTACCCCTGAGTTCAATCCCTGGTACCAAAATAAATAAATAAATTCTTCAAACTCATAAAGATCCAATGTATAAAATCACCTGGGTGTAAGTGGTAATGAAAGGAATTTGAAAAATGCAAACATAGTTTAAGAAATACTTAACATCTACACAAAATAGCCAAGTGTGATGATATACCTGTAATCTTAGCCACTCAGGAGGCTGGGACAGGATCACAAGTTTGAGACCAGGCTGGGCAATTTAGCAAGACTGTTTGAAAAAAAATTAAATTAAAAAATATATATATATATATATATTAATATAATTAATATATATAATTAATATAATATATATATAATATATATATATTACTGGAGATTAAACCCAGGGGCGCTTTACTACTGAGATATGTCCCTAGGCTTTTTTATTTTCTTATTTTGAGACAGGGTCCCACTAGGTTGCAGAAGCTCTCGTTAAATTGCCAAGACCGGCCTCAAACCTGTAATCTTCCTGCCTCAGCTTCCCAAGTCACTGGGACTACAGGCATGTGCCACCATGCCCAGCTTCAAAACATAATTTAGAAAAAGAGCTGGAGGGTGCTTGCTTCAGTAGCACATATTTTAAAAATTGGAACAATACAGAGAAGATTAGCACAGCCCCTGTGCAAAGATGACACACAAATTTGTGAAGCGCTGCATATTAAAAAAAAAAAAAAAAAAGAGCTGGAGAAGTAACTCAGTGGTAGAGCTCTTGTCCAACATGTGCAAGACCCTGGATTCCTAGCATCACATACAACAACAAAAAACCCTACATCAAGCCTCAAACGTACTAGCAGACTTTACTAAGTACCTACTAGGTGCCAGGTGTCACAGACACAACTATGAGCAGGACAGATAGGATCCCTAGTATCAGGAGGCTTACCATCAAACCAATAAAAAGGGTATGATCATTGGTCCTCTTGCTGGGCAAAGTCCTGGTTTATACCTATCTCTCCCAAAGTAGTTGTTAATAATGTCCCTCTCATGTCTTCCAGTATGGATCATAAATTATGATGACTACTTATTAAAAAACAAACTACTGCTTGTATAGGGCTACATGTTCATAAAGAATGTGTGTGTGTGTGTGTGTGTGTGTACTGGGGGGGAGAGTACTTGGGTTTGAATCCAGGAGCACTCTATCACTGAACTACATCCCCTAGCCTCCCTCGTTTTTAAATTTTGAGAAGGGTCTTCCTATTTACCAAGGCTAACCTTGAACTTATGATCTTCCTGCCTCAGCCTCCCAAGTAGCTGAGATTACCAGCAGCATGTACCACCATGCCCTGCTGTAAAATATATATCATTTTAAGGTTTTACCTTTAACTTCATTTTTATTATACATAAGATTTTTTTAATTACATAAAAACTTGTTTTAGACATTTATCTCATTTTTGTAAATAGCTGTTATATAAAATCAAAGCTGTTTTAATGAAATAAGAGTAAAATCTGATTTACACATCAAAATGTATACATCCAGGTACAGTGGCCCATACCTGTAATACTACAGACTCTGTCTCAAAATAAAAAATAAAAAAAGACCGGGTATCTAGCTCAGTGGTTAAATGCCCCTGGGTTCAATCTCCCGTACCAAAAAATAAAAATAAAAAATAAAAAAATACATAAAGTAAATAAAGCAAATTTTAAAAATCAAAACTTTTGAGACTACATAAGTTCCTTGAGGACAAGTAGCTTTTGTGTGTGTGTATGTGTGTGTCAGGAAGTTCTTACTATGTTGTGCAGGGTGGCCTCAAATGATCCTCCTCCTCAGCCTCCTGAGTAGCTGGGACTACAGGTACATGCCACTGTGCACAATTTGAAAATTTCTTCCTATAGAACATTCCAGCTAATAATTTAAGGAATTACACAATTAGATATTATTTTGCAATCCCTTATGAACAAATAAATCTAGGCAAAGATCACTAATGGCTAATAACAATACCAACAAAAAGGAAACAATGTCTCACAAAAGAATTATATGCCACTACCTATTAAAAATAACATGTCCTAGGCCTCCCAAAACAACTAAGCCATAATCTGTTCAAACCTGTAGATAAAAATATTAATTTGCAGGATATAAAAGGAAGTGAGGAACATGTCAAATGACACCACATAGATGCAAAATTTAGATTGTGGGAAACTATCCAATAATGACCTAGATTCTGCAACAAAAAACTGCCAGGGATGTGGGGGAGCACACAAAACAGCCAGCCTGTAGATCTAAAGAGATTTAACAAATGCATTAACAAATCATCTTTCTTTGGACCCTAATTCAAACAAACTAAAGAAATAAGTATGAGTGAACTGAGAAATATACTGACTGAATATTTAATAATATTCAGAAAGTTTTTTAGTGTAATAATATTATTGAAGTTGTCTTCTTTAAAAAATCTTATGTTTCTAAATAATATGACACAATGTCTGAAATCACTTCAAATTAGTTGGTGGAAGGGACAGGGCAGGTAGGGAAGTATAGTGAATGTAGATCTATATAAACAAGACTGGCCGCATGTATTGATATATTAAACCTGGGGAATGGGTACACTAAGTTCAGACTTTTCACTTTTTTATATTTGAGAATTTCTATAATACAATAAGGTGTTTTTCCCCCCAAAAGCAGTATTACTGGGTTCAGTTGGTAGAGTGCTTGCACAGGCCCTAGGTTCAATCCTCAGCACCACAAAAAACAACAACAACAACAAAAAACCAGTATTATTTCCTTTGAAAGGTCAAAAGTAACTGAGAAACCATAGGATGCTATAAAAATAGAGAAAAAATATAACTACAAGGAAATCTAAAGTAATTTTAAATTCCTAGGGAATTAGAGAAAGTTATAAGTGTGAAAATCCTTCCATAATATGACTACATTTAATTTTCTCTTTATACAACTTATATTTCACATCTCATCACTCAGTCAGGAGTAGATTCTAAATAGTAGCAACTATTACATCCCAGATGCTAATTATCTTTTTTCAGGGACAGAACAATGAAATGAAACCAAACACTTATCCTCATGTGGAACATCCATGTAGATCTGGCCATAGGCACAGTTTTAGGTCTACACTACTCCAGCACACAGCCAGTTTGCCAGCAGCTGGCACTGAAGCTGCTTTTTCTCCAGCAGATGCACTACACACCTTTCTTTGGCTCTCTAGGCCCAGTGAAGGGACAATTATCCAAAGTACCTGTATGCTTAAGGGTGAGCAGAAGAACCACTCAGATGGTTTTCTAAATCTGCTGAACATGAGTTAACAAGGATTCTCTTATTCAGTCAGTGCTGTATTGTTGTCACCTACAGCAAAATGGCCTGGAAAACCAGATGGAAGCACAGCCCATCAGCGTAACACTCCCATCAAATGGAAACCTATCTTCCTTTTCTGGTTTATGTCTCCCACCCCAAATCAACAATTGCTATGTATCTTCAGTTTTAAACTACACATTTGCACCTTTTATTATTTCTAAAACAAAAATGCCATATACTTTCCTTCTGTTCTGAGTGATTATTGATTTTTAAGTTCTTATTTTATGATTAAATCAACAGAAGAACCAACTGAAGCACAGTCTCTGAGTGAACCTCAGGTTCATTTCTGCCTGCTCTCTTTCCCTTACCTTAATATTTAATGAGCCAATAAGCTAAGCTTCATTTCTTGAAATTATCCTGTTCTTTCTATTCCAATTACTAACATGAACCCCAGTTCAGGTCCTCATCATCTCCTACCCACACTATTACAACACTCTTTCTGCCTCCTTATTTATTTATTTATTTATTTATTTATTTATTTATTTATGTATTTATTTATTTATATGTTGTAGATGGACCCAATACCTTTATTTTTTAAATTTATTTTTATGTGGTGCTGAGGATCAAACTCAGTGTCTCACATATGCCAGGTGAGTGCTCTACCACTGAGCCACGACCCCAGCCCCTGCCTCCCTCTTTCAAACCACCCTATATAGAGATCTTCAAAATTTGGATCATGTATCTCTCTAGCTACAAAACCTTTAATGGT
Source organism: Xerus rutilus (assembly GCA_028644305.1). Taxonomy (NCBI): domain Eukaryota; kingdom Metazoa; phylum Chordata; class Mammalia; order Rodentia; family Sciuridae; genus Xerus; species Xerus rutilus. Next base: position 23,025,892 of record CM053402.1, read on the forward strand.
TCCTAGAGCAATGAAATAAAATACAATTTAGCAAGGCATTCAAAAGTCTCTACCACCTGAGCCCAGCCTTTTCAATCTTGTTTCCCAAAGTCATCCTCTCCCTCCTAACTAATATCATGGTATTTATCATACATACCACAACACTTTCCACCTCTAAAATTTTTTCATTCTTTCATTCTACCTAGAATACCCTCCAAATCCCCTGCCACTATAATAAAATCCTAACCATCCTTCGAGAACTAGCTCCAGCGCACCTTTGATTGCCTGCACAGGAGGGATTTCCCCTCCTAAACTTCCTTTTTGTTGTTGTTGGTACTGGGGCTTGAACCAAGGGGCGCTATATTGCTAAGACTGGCCTTTGAACTTGTGATCCTCTTGCCTCAGCACCCCCCGCCCCTCCCCCCAGTTGCTGCTGTGTAGGCGTGCACCACCACACACAGCACCCCTCCTCAACTTCTGTGACACAAAGCTATATCATCTAACACACAATATCCTAAATTGCACTTGTTTTTTCTACAAATGGTATTTCTCCCACTACTAGCTCTTTAAGAAATTTATACTTTTCATTACACCTAATGCAACGCTCTGCCCAGAGGCACTCACAAAACACACATGCAAAAGTCAGGACCACTTTACTTAGTTCACTAGTTTAACTGACATACAGGGCAAATACCATGTTCTTCCTTCCTCTTTGCCTCTGCAAAAGGAAGATGTACTTCAGATCTACTGTGTGCTTTCTTATGGAACTGCCAAATGACTGTTATGCATTTTTTAAAAAATATTTTTAGGGGCTGGGATTGTAGCTCAGTGGTAGAGCGCTTGCCTGGCATGCTTATCACAAAGCAATAAAATAAAGACATTGTGTCCATCTACAACTAAATAAACTAAATAAATATTTAAAAAAATATTTTTAGTTGTAAATGGACACAATATCTTTATTTATATGTGGTGCTGAGGATTGAACCCAGTGCCTCACATGTGCAAGGCGAGTACTCTACCACTGAGCCACAACCCCAGCCCAACTGTTATGCATTTTTGCTCCCTAAAATACATAAAAGGATTTTTTCCAGTTTAAATAGAAAAGTAGTATGCTAATAAAGGAATAATTAAAAGTGTTCCATTTATACTGGGAGAAAAAGTGATTTTTAAAAGCATTTTTAACCTTTATTTTATTTATTTTTATGTGGTGCTGAGGGTCAAACCCAGTGCCTCACACATGCTAGGCAAGTGCTCTACAACTGAGCCACAACCTCAGCCCCAGAAAAGTGATTTTTAAAAATGACAATTCCTGCTGGCTGTGGTGGCAAAAGCTTGTAATCTCAGCAGTTTAGGAGGCTGAGGCAGGAGGATTGTGAATTCAAAGCCAGCCTCAGTAACTTAGCAAGAACCTAAGCAACTCAGTAAGAACCTGTCTCTAAATAATATACAAAAAAGGGCTGGAGGCAGACGTGTGGCTCAGTGGTTAAGTGCCCCTAGGTTCAATTCTTGGTACAAAAAAAAAAAAAGCCAATTCCTTCCTTCCCAACCATAAACTAGGAATGATTTAAATTAATATATTGAGTTTGGGTGATGATTTGCCCAGAAGGAATTCTTCACATTAGAAAGTGTAGAGTGAAGCCAAGTGCAGTGGTGCAAGCCTGTAATTCCAGCACTTAAGGAGGCTGAGACAGGAGAATGGCGAGTTCAAAGCCAGCCTCAGCAATGGTGAGGCGCTAAGCAACTCAGTGAGACCCTGTCTC
>CM053402.1:23028130-23068168 GCA_028644305.1 Xerus rutilus
AAAAAAGGTATACCACTGTGCAAAAACCACACTGTAGATCTTATAAATCTCGTTTCTGCAAAGAACACAAGAAGGGCGGGGAAAGCTCCTCAGCCCTACCTTAAAATTGCCTTGGGCAGAACTGTCTGTGAATGTCAAAGATAATTTTCCAAGATATTAATGTCAAAGATAACTAACATTTGTTTAAACAAATACAGAGATCCAGATACATTATATATAGTGGATACACATGTATGATATATATGACTAAAATTAATTTATGAACAGGTATTGAAGCTTAAGTATACAGTTTAAAAGCTTAATTTGTTTCCAAATAGAAAAGGAATATTTGTTGAAGACTAATGAAATCTGATAATTCTGAAGTCTAGTTAATAGTGGTATGCTGATGTAGGTTTCTTAGTCCTGAGAAATATGCAATGGTTATGAAAGACTATCAATAGGAAAACTGGATAAGGGGTATACACTATTCTATGCAACTTTTCTATAAATCTAAAATTATTCAAAAACCATTTTAAAAGAGAACTTAGAGTAGTACTATAAATTGAGTTTTAATCACTTTTAAAAGATTTTCCCTGAATTAAAAAAATCAGGTTTCTTTATCAGGTGGTTTTTCTCAAAAGCGAGATTTGGTTTTTAATGTTTTTTTAAGCTTTGATGTTTTTAAGCAATGTCAGGTTTACTTGGTAAAGACTATCAATTAGCAAGTAGGCTTGGTTTTTCACCAGAATCCATGTACAAACATGTGTAAATATGTCTTATGGCATAAGTCCCAAACTGACTAATGCCAAGATAACCTGACTGACTTTGGCATAACTGGCATAGCCAGCCATGGCTCATGACACTATGTGAATACAGAATCACCTGCCTGAGAGCTGTTCAGCACTATTTTCCAGCCTGTATGGTGTATATACTTTTGGACCCAGCCATGGAATTATAGTTATAACTAATTTGCTATTAGAAGTATATAAAGATGTGTGTATGAGGACATTTATTATAGCATTATTTATTGTAACAAAAAAAGAAACCTAAAACAAAAAATAGCCCATATAGACATAAGAATTATTATGATTTGGATGTGAGGTGTCCCCCAAAAGCTCATGTGTGAGACAATGCTGGAGGTTCAGAGGAGAAATGATTGGGTTGAAAGTCTTAACCCAATCAGTGATTTAATCCCCTAATAGAGATTAACTGAGTGGTAATTGAAATGGTAGGTGTGGCTGGAGGAGATGGGCATTGGGGTAAGGCTTTGGGTATATATTTGAATCTGGCGAGTGGACTCTCTCTGCTTCCTGACCACATGATGTGAGCTGCTTCCCTTTGCCACTCTCTCCTGCCAAGATGTTCAGTCTCACCTGGAGCCCCTAGGAATGGAGTCAGCCTTCTATGGACTAAGACCTCTGAAATCGTGAGTCCTCAAATAAACTTTTCCTCTTTTACAATTGTTCTGGTCAAGTCCTTTAGTTACAGCAGCAAAAAAAAAAAAAAGCTGACTAAAACAGGCATACTACGAAACAATCTGAATTATTATACAGATTTACATCAACTGACACAAAAATATATCCACATAGAAAAAAACATTAAAGAACATGTGTAAGCCAGGTATGGTGGCACATGCCTATAATCCCAGCAACTCTGGAGACTAAGGCAGGAGGATCATGAGTTCAAAGCCAGCCTCAGCAATGGCAAGGCACTAAGCAACTCAGTGTGACCCTGTCTCTAAATAAAATACAAAAATAGGGCTGGGGATGTGGCTCAGTGGTTGAGTGCCCCTGAGTTCAACCTCCAGTACCCCTCCCAAAAACAGAATGTGTGTACATGGGATCATACAATTTCAATATGCAAAACTATGAACATACTCATGCATAGGTGAACTCATTGAGAGATGTCTCAGGAGAGAAGTAAAGATAGGGAGGCAGATACATTTTTTCATATTTTTCTATATTCCTTAGTTTTTAAATATTCATTTATAATCTTTTAGAAAAGTAAAAATGCTATTAATTTTTAATGCTACATAGAAACAATCTGTTTAACATCCAAATAAGACATTAAGGACAGTAACTAAATATATAATTTTTTAAAAAGTGATTCCTATTAATGACAAATAGCAAAATATTTGTTATTAAACTTACTATAAATTTTAACCCTAGAAAGATAAGAAATATAAAAATATCAGACACCAGCCAAAAGACTCTAGGTTGTCAATGTGAACTGCAACATTAGCTATATAATTTCAGCTTAAAGATATACATGATCACAGTTTTATTTTAACTCCAAAGGACAAACTATAAATATACATCAGGTTACTTCATATGGATTCCATTTACAAATATATATCCTGCTGATAATGTTTGTACTTTAGCTGAAAAGATAAGTCAATGAATTCTTTTGCACAAGTAAACACAAATCTCTTCTACTCTTGCCAAGGATTCTTTCTGTATCAATGAATTTGGGGGCTGAAAGAATTCATAATACATCCAGTATAACCCTATTATATAAAAGACAAGGAAATGGGGCTGGGATTGTAGCTCAGCGGTAGAGCGCTTGCCTCGCATGCGTGAGGCCCTGGGTTCAATCCTCAGCACCACATACAAACCAATAAAATAAAGACATTGTGTCCATCTACAACTAAAAAAATATTAAAAAAAAAAAAAAAAAAGAACAAGGAAATGAGAGCCCCATCAAAGTTAAAAGGCTCCTCTAATGGCAGAACTGGGCCTAAGTACCCAGATTCTGATCAAAGGTTCAAAATGAATTATTCCTATATACGTATCAGAATGGGCAAAAATAAAATATTAACAACATCACATGCTGACAAAGATATGGAATGACTGCAACTTTTTCTTCTTTTTCTTTTTTTGGTACTGGGGATTAAACCCAGAGGTAGTCCACTACAGTGCCATATCCCCAACAGGGTCTCCTGCCTCAGTCTCCAAGTCACTGGAACTACAGATGCCTGCCAATGTCCCCAGCAACTGGAACTTTTCATATCTCTGGTGGGGATGCAAAATAGTACACCCACTGGAAAACAGTTTGGCAGTTTTTGGTAAAGTTAAACATATACACCATATGATCCAGCAATCTTACTCTTAGATATTTACCCTCAAGAAATGAAAATATATTCACTCCAACACCTGCCTGTGAATGTTTATAGTACCTGTTCACAATCACCAAAAACTGGAACCAATCCAAATGGTTTTCAAATGGTGACTGATACACAATTAGTGATATACTCATATTATAGAATACTATTTGGCCATCAAAAGGAAAAAAGATATACATCAAAACTTGGATAAATCTCAAAGGCATTATTTTTAGTGAAAGAAGCCAGCATTTAAAGGTTACCTACTTATCCTATTTATATAACACTCTCTAAAGTACAAGACAACAGTGACAGACAGTAGCTCGATGTTTGTAGGATAGAGGGCAGGGGAGGGGGTAAAGACAAAAGAATAGCAAAAGGGGATCTGGGGGGTGATGGAGCTTTTCTGTATCCTGATTGTGGTAATGTTTACACAAATCTACATATACACTGATATTCACAGAATTTATGTACACAAAAATGTCCACTTACTGTACATTGATTTAAAAATGTATAGTAATTACTCAGTCTCTGGTTTCGTATTCATAGATTTAAAATTCTTCTCTTTTTCAATTAATAAAATAAAATGTTTTAATGGGTCTGTTCTTTTAAAATCTCCGTACCAAGAAAAGGACACTCAACTGGGAAATTAATCTTATCTCACTTTGTCTCTATTTTCCTATTGGTAAAATGGGGAAAAAAATAATATCTACCACTTCAAAGGGTTATAAGAAGAATGAACTACAAATACTACGTAAAGGTTTTGTTAAATAAATATATTTATACACACTATAAGCAATTTCAGGTATAGAAATAAAAAACTTAGGAAATCTTTCTGGAACACCAGGTTCTGTTCATTGCTTTTTTTTTTTTTTTTTTGTAAAGGAGATTAAACCCAGGCACTCTACCACTGAGCTTATCCTCATCCCTTTTTATTTTTTATTTCGAGACAGGGTCTTAGTAAGTTGCTAAAGGGGGTTATACTACAGAGTTTAAGAAAATCTCTTGGGCTGGGGCCATAGCTCAGTTGGTAGAGTGCTTGCCTTTCATGCACAAGGCCCTAGGTTCAATCCACAGCACCACAAAAAAAAAAAAAAAAAAAAAAGAGAGAGAAAAAGAAAATATCTTTCTACATATTCATTAGTTCTTTCAGTTTTACTTAACATAATGAACAGTAGACAGTGTAAGCATGTATCTGTGCACAGGTGGTGTGTGTGTGTTTAGCAATGATAGGTACTATCTCTGAGAAATCATAGCCTCCAACGCTGGGCAAAATGGGATCCAACCTAAACCCTTTCCAGATTTTCAGGTTTTCAAAGAACTACCCCTCTATATGGAATAAGGCCATAAATATTATTTTATCACCCCCATTCACCCTTTTTAATCCAATAAACATTTATTCAGCATTTACTTCAAGAAGATATGTTTTTTTTAAAAATATTTAGTTGTAGATGGACACAATATCTTTATTTTATTTTTTATGTGGTGCTGAGGATCAAACCCGGTGCCTCACGCATGCGAGGCAAGCACTCTACCGCTGAGCCACAATCCCAGCCCCAAGAAGATATGTTTTTAAAAACACTATATGAGGCCATGTTTTTTCAAACTGCCTGTCCTAACCAATTTTTCTAAATGAAATCAAACTAAATAAAAAACTACCATACTGCCTCACAGATAGTAAGTACTGTGGCACAAAGTTTTTGTTTCAGGTGTTGGTGTAAATGTGAGTGAAGAGTGTGTATGCATGCGCTGATTCTTTCTACAGATATGGTCCAAAAGTTTGAGGCATACTAGTAGACAGAATTAAATACACATCAGCTCTAGATTTGGAATAGCCCAACCCAGCAATAGTTAGCTGCTGTGGACAGGTCTCTTAGTACTCACGTACTACCTGGCCTTGGAGACCTAATTTTTATCTTCAAAGAAATAAAAAATATCTAACTTTCCACGTGAGGTGATAAAAGGACTGAGGAAACTGGAAAGCAGAACAAACCATCTCCTGGATATGGATTATCACATCTGACAAGTTAGAATGGATGCACAAGTACTTATTTCTTTACCACAATTTTACAGGAAGAACTTTGGCATTTAAAATGAGGTATATTCTTTCTACTATGCATGAATTTTCTAATATTTAATTTTAACATTTTCTCACATGGTAATTTTTTTCCCCAGTGGTGGGCATTGAACCTACAGCCTCACATCTGCTCCCAGAAGACAGTTTTTTTAAAACTTACTATATTATACATGATTTGTGTGTGTGTGGTGCTAGGAATGGAACCCAGGGCCTTATACTTGCTAGGCAAGTGCTTAAATATGTTTTTAAATATGTTTTTAAAGACTTTTAAAAGTCAAAAAAGAAGAAAATATAAATTTAATGTCAAAGAACCAACTAGAGCAAAGCAAGATCCATATTAGGATCACAGAAGATTTATTTGCTATTTAAAAATTAAGTCTTTGCTATATTACATAATATATATATAGATTATATACATATATATGTATATAATGTATACATATATAATCTATATATAATATATATCTATATATAATATATATCTATATATATAATATATAGATATATATTATATATAGATTATATATGTATATAATTATATATATGTATATAATATATATAGATTATATACATATATATAATCTTTCTCTTTGCAAATAACCTTTTACATAAAAGCTATATTCCAAGATAATTTGGTTTTACCTACTAGGAAACTATGAATAGCCTGTTTTTGTTTTTGTTTTTAAAGATGACTGGTGCACTAAAACTTACACTAAAGTCCTCATATTTAAAACTCCATTATTATTTAGAAAATCACCTAGCTTATTTCTTCTCTAAACAAGATAAATTAGATGAGTTTCATGTACTAAATCTAACAAAGTCAATGCTAAAATTGTTATCTGCCTAGTACCATCAGCTTAGTCACTAGTTGCTTTGCAGCAGGATTTCTCAATGCAGGCACTCTGGGTAATTCTTGGGGTGGGGGGGAGTGTTGTTCCATGTGCTAGAGAATGCTTAGGAGTATTCTGCTCCTCACAAGATGCCAGTAGCATACCCTTTCCTGAGTCCTGATAACCAAAAAACCTCTCCTGACATTGCCAAATGTCCCCTGGAGGCATTATTGAGAACCATTGCTTCACAGTTTCATACTTTAATCATTATTTCCATGTTTTGGGGATGGGTGTACCTCTGCAATTAAAGGAAAAATTTTTGATCAAATGCAGTTTTTAATAGGAACAATGATGCCTCCACAGTTATTAAGCTGCATGGCTACATACAATTACATACCATTATATTTGGTTGATGGGTCTACCAAATCCTAAGATATTCAAAACGAGTTTAACTAAAAGTATTTCATGTTGTGATTTGTTTAGAACTTTGGAGCTCCAAAAAAGTTCAAATACACAGTTATAAAAATTATATTAAATAAAATAGTTTAATAATTACCAGTGCAAGAAGGATTGTGATTTCAATATTATAAGAAATACTCAGCAATTACAAAAACACATCTTTTGGGCATTATAATGTTTTCTTTTCTTTTTTGAGACAAAGTCTTGAACTCCTGGGCTCAAGGGATCCGTCTGCCTCAGCCTCCTCAGTAGCTGGGACTACAGGTCCGTGCCCTGGCTCAGGTGTTGCAACTATTTTAAGGACATTTTCTATCATATTTAACCCCTCTTTATTTAAGGATAGAAGAACATGGGGTTTGCTCTTAGGTTGCACTGGGATTTCTTTTAATATTGTGAAAAATCTAAGGTAGTCTTTGGGAATATGCCCCAAAATAGCTGGAAGTTATTTTGTGCAACTAAATATTTCAATTTTTAATTTAAAATAGGACATTGCAATTTTCCTATAAATCAGTTTAAGGATATATTTTAAATATTTAATAGATACATATCCTGTTAAGTGAAAAAGAATATGTAATGAACAGAGCAGCATTATTCATGATATCCCCAAACCAGAAACAACCCAAATTTCCATCAATAACAGAATTAACAAATAAATTACAGTAAATTCATACAATAGGCTATTATTAGTTTCATAGGAAACTAATTATTCAAAGGGAACTAATAATATTGGTTGTTTGGATGACAATAAATTATTACTACACTAGACAATATGGATGAATCTCAAACATGAATTTGAGCTAACAAAGTCAGATACAAAAGGGTACATGCTGCATTTCTACTTACATAAGGTTACAAAAGAGGTTGAAGATATACTCAGCAGTAGAGCACAAGGTCAGCTGGATCCCCAGCACCAAAATCAAAAAACAAAAAGACTTCCAGGCTGGAGATATAGCTCAGTTGGTAGAGTGTTTGCCTCACATGCACAAGGCCTTGGGTTCAATCCCAGCACCACAAAAAAGCTTTCAAAAACCAAGCAAAACTACTTTATGATTATACAACTCAGAATATGAAAACATTTGGAAGAGCAATAACTGGGAAAGGACATGAGAGGCTGTAGAACTTTAATAATCTGTTTCTTTAATAATCTGGTGCACATTTGTAGTCTTAGCTACGGGGGAGGCTTGAGTCCAATAACTGGAGGCCAGCCTGGGCAACAGTAAGATCTCAAAAAATTCTATTTCTTGGGCTGGGGTTGTGGCTCAGTGGTAGTGTCTGCCTGGCATGTGTGAGGCACTGGGTTCGATTCTCAGCACCATATATAAATAAATTAATTAAATAAAGGTTCAGCAACAACTAAATTTTTTTTTAACTCTGTTTCTTATTGTAGGTGCTGATTATATAGAGCAGGTTCACTAGACTGTACATTTATGATGCCCCTCCTTTTCTGTGTGTACTGTCATTAAAATTTTACTTAAGGGGCTGGGGCTGTGGCTCAGTGGTAGAGTGCTTGCCTAGCATGTATGAGTCACTGGGTTCAATTCTCAGCACCACATATAAATAAATGAATAAAAATAAAAAGGTCCATCAATGTTTTAAAAAATATGTTTAAAAAATTTACTTAAGGGGCTGGGAGTGTAGCTCAGCGGTAAAGCGCTTGCCTCGCATGCGTGAGGCCCTGAGTTCGATCCTCAGCACCACATACACACCAATAAAATAAAGACATTGTGTCCATCTACAACTAAAAAAATATTTAAAAAAAATTTACTTAAACACACACACACACACACACACACACACACACACACACAGTGACTCCAACCTAGGTTCCTTATTGTCCAATTTAGCTTGCAACAGAAGCTGGTACTATTAGTTTCTTATAAAACTAGTAAGTTTCTTAGAGTTATTTTATGATATACAGGGAAATCTTCAAATATATTCACTCTCCCATAAAATAAACAGTGGCACACTCTATACTGCTACATGCCTTTTCATGAACACTATAGTTTAGAGATTTTTCCACAGCAATATACAGTGTCCTCATTCTTTTTTGCAGCTATGCAATATTTATCCTATTGTTTAAATATATGCTAATTTAATTCTATGCTGATAGGCATTTAAGCTGTTTCTAAACTTTCAGAATTAATTTTGATTTATATAATTTTGTATATTAAAAAGAAAAATGGGGGGTTGCTAGGGATGTAGCTCATTAGTGGAGTGCTTGTCTATCGTGTACAATGCCCTGAGTTCAATCCTTAGCACCACAAAGAAAACAACACAACAGAGAAAAATGTGGGGCTCCCTACATTGAAGAACTTTCAGGAAAGGTAATTTCAAACTCCAGCTCTCATAGTGTATTAATATAGAAAAGTCCTTGGTCATCCCAGTCATTTTTCCAAGGCAAACACAGATTTATCCATACAATCAAGATCATAAACACTCCTCTCCAATAAAAACAAAACAAGACAAAACAAAAATCCAAAGTTACCATATGTTTCAATGTTCATTAGTCATTGCTATTACTTTATTTTTAAAAAATATTTATTTTTTAGTTGTAGGCGGACAGAATATCTTTATTTTATTTTTATGTGGTACTGAGGATCGAACCCAGTGCCTCCCGTGGGCTAGGCGAGCACGCTACCACTGCGCCATAACCCCAGCCCACTGATATTACTTTAAATACATTAAAATGGCACATTCAAAAGGGTGAAAAATGTTTACACGGTCCTAGTTATAAGTTTTCTCATTCTGTAGGTCACACAGTGTAAGTAAAAAATTATGCTCCATTGAATCCCAAAAAAGGAACACAAATTCCAAAGTTGAAAAGTATAAATGTTATATTTTGCACTAGCATTAATGACAAAAAGAATCAAGTAGACACTGTGTATCTTTGTTTAACCCCTGATACCACATGCAAAGTAAAGACTAAGAAATCAGGCTAGAAGCCATTTTTTTCTCTCTCTCTTCTACCCTAACAATCTGTTCTTTTTTTTGGCAGGGAGGCGGTACCAGAGATTGAACTCAGGGGCACTCAAACACTAAGCCACATCCCCAGCCCTATTTTTGTATTTTTTTTCAGAGACAGCATCTCAATGAGCTGTTCAGCGCCTCGCAGTTGCTGAGGCTGGCTTTGAACTCATGATACTCCTGCCTCAGATTCCCAAGCAGCTGGGATTACAGGCATGCACCACCACATCAGGCATAATCTGTTCTTGTCACACACTCATTGGTTTATCAAAAAAAACTGACAAGGCAACCAGCCATGCCAAGTTTAGAAGAAAAAGCACCCCGCCCATCAAAAAAATCTACTTAGCAAAATGTTTTATAATTAAGGAAAAAGTATGTAATCCAATCATCCAAATTTTATTTGTTAGTCATTCTGGGCTAGTGTTATTGTTTTATATTCTGACCAAGATTAAGTTTTCAAATGTACTACAAATTCTAAGGTGAGTCAAAGACCATTGTTTGCCTCTCTTTCTTTATCAGTAATCCAATACTAGCAGCTAATTCCATCTATAAGCAAGCCCTTAAATAGCTCAATAATAAAATAAAATAAGGATTAGCAGATTCCCTTGAAATAAATCCTAAGGCATTTCTGATGTGTCTACCTTATCTGAAAAGTCTTTAAGTAACTCTTGTAGGCTCAGAAACTTATCACAATGCTGCAAAAATTATAGAATAACTTAATTCCATAACAACCAAAGAAATTCTACTTTTAAAGTTGTATGCACTAAAAAACTATATACATTGAATGTACTTTTCAAAGTAATTAGTCTTTTAAATGATATTTTAAAAAGGAAAATGGGAACATCTTATTACCTAAAACTGTTTTTAGGCTAAAAAGTGGCTACAAATATAATCTATAGGCCTAAAGCAGAGTCAATAAAATCTAACAAAGCCTTACCTTTTTCTTTCCTTCCTTCCCCCACCAAAGCAAAAATGCACAAAGCACTCAAACTTGTATCCAAATAACAGTTTATAATCAAAACCTCAAAAGAGCAATGGGAATTCTATAAGAGAAAATGTTTATAAGTATTTTTAATAATGAAGCGTAACTGCTACATAAACAAACATTAAGCAAAACAAGCAACTGATGTCTTCATTGATTCTATTAAGCACTTTACGGTTTGCATTAACCATGAAAATTTATACTAGACTTTGCACATGATTCAACTCTGGACACAGAACTCACTGAGATATGTTAATGTCCTACAACACTCCTTTCACCACATAAGCTCTGAATAGGCTTAAAATAAGTATAGCCTGTGAACACTGTAGAATTTGCAGCTAGGTTTTATTGTCTCTACCAAGTTCAACCATCCATAGAGTAAGAAATCAAAGTTCCAATAAACACATTACATCTACAAGATTTAGGTATGCTGCAAGTCCAATATTGGCAATTTTTTCATCCCAAATCTGCACAAATGAAAGAATGCCAAATCATGGCACGGGACCTTTAAATCTTGTCTTAATCCAAAATGATGAGTAGTTTCACTCTGATGTGAATTTATTGAGTTCCTAATATGAACATACACCAAGAACTGTGCTAGGAGATTGCAAACATTTATCTTAAGTCCTCATAACAAATTTAATTTTGCTGATGAGAAACTGAGGTAAGAAAAGTCAAGGTGATTTGTTCAATGCCATAAAGCCTATAAATGGTGTAGGTGGAATTGAAAGCTAGTTTCACCTGGCTCCAAAGAACCATTCTCTTAGCTAACGTCACTAACCGCAACACCAGTTCACCTCTATCAAAGCTAATTCATGTGATATCTAAAATGATGACAATAGCTACCTAAAACAGTAGCACAAGACCCACAAGTTACCAATGAAGAGATGCAGTTACCTACTTCAGAATAACTAGTTCAAAAGGATATGATTCAAAATATAAAACAATCCACTTCTTTTTTTTTGGTGGGGGGGGACCTCTCAACTGACTTTTTAAAACAAGGGAAATGAAACTGAAGAGTATATTCACGTTTTTGATAGAATTATCTAAAATCCTTGAGAAAAGTGTGACTTTTTTTTTTTAACAGTTCACATTATAGTTTACTTTGATAGGCTTCAGCCACTCAAAAATAAAATCACATCAGTAGCATTACTAATCAACTTTCTTTTCCCTGCAGACTTGAAAAGTATTTTCTTACCATACCACAAGCGTACTTCCCATACTTAGAGCAGAAATGGAAACAGCTCTGGGTGTCACAAATCAGATCTTGAGGCCACCGTTGCAAAGAGTAGGTGCTGTTTCCCAAGTAGGAGCTGCTGGTCTGAAACCTCCTAAGGGAAGGGTGTCTAAAGAGGAGTGTTGGAGAAACTGAAGCAAGCTCCTTGTATTAATGAGGGTGAACTACTGGCACCACTACTACTTAAGTGTCTCACTGCTATGCAATTGTTTTCCAGCTTCCAAGCCCTGAAGCTGGCAGGGAGAGAATGCTGTTCTCACAGCCACATGTGTTATAGGATCAGTTGCTATATGGTGTGTGGGTGTTTAACTAGGTAAATGACTGGTTAGAAGAGGGTCTGCAAAACTAAACCAAGGAACTATATGTTCCCTGAGATTTGAATGGTCTGTCTGTATACTGTGTAGACAAAGAAAAATAGTGTATTTGCAACTTTGAAATGGTTTGGGTTTAGCATAGGCAAATAATTTCTGATAGTAAAATTTCAGGTGTGACACGAACAAAAAAAATGAAACCCATAATATAAGCCACTTGAAGTATGTACATTAGGTAATAAAATGCAAATAAGCAACCTCAGCATGTTTTCAAATTTCATAGGATATACTTCATAATTATTGGAATAAATGCTATTCTTCAGGTGTGTGGAACAAGTTCTGTGCAAGATTCCAAGCCTACTTTGCCTTCCAAAGTGCCAGTGAATACCATGAATTCCTTAGCCTCTCAGGACCCCAAAAGATGAAGGGGAAAAAAAAGTTTTAATAGATTCCTTAAAATTAAAAATACTGTCAAAACTATAAACTCCTAGAGAGCTCTAGATTGTACTTATTTAATATCACTGTCCATCATAATACTATCACAAGCTGGAATAAATGTCTCTTGATTGAAACATTATTAAAAGACAAAAGCTGAGGGCAGAGTAATTTAAGCAAAATAACTGATATTTACAATCTGCTTATTGCTAGAATGGGGCAAAGTTCATTCCTAGCTGTAGATTCCAAATGTAGAGCCCAAATTCCTTAACTACAATTAAAATATTCCCATTGAAACAAGATTTTAAATGCATGATTTTGATGACACCATTATCTTTAATAAATACATGAAATCATATTTAACAAAATTGAAAAAATCCTCGTAATAGAGCAGGTGCTTTACTATGGGTACGACAAAGCCTCCTTTTAATAGACCGGATCAACTTTAGCCAACACATAAAAATTCCATGCAAGCATTATAAACAGACCAGACTTCACTGTTGAAATCTGCTACATTTAGAATGTGATGCCAGGAATCACATTTGTCAGATTTCAAAAAATTATTCTGACTCGAGTTTTAACTTTTTCTGAAAGATTCACATGCATCCCCTTTTTAAAGGGAAGACCAGGGACAGGATACTTTACAAATACCTCACTATAATCAAAGAACAAAACACAAGGTTACATACATACGCCTGTTGCTGTTTACTGCTTAGGGCCAAAGTAACTAATCCTTATAAGAAAAACGAAACACAAAACTCAAGTTCCTTTCACTTTTGCATAATATGGATCTTAATCTGAGGTCCCAGGAACAGCATCAAGATGACTATAGTCACATACAAAATTGTGTGTCTATTTCACTGAGAAAGGGACCCTACAGATTTCCAGGACCCCCCAAAAAGGTTAGGAACCACGGAAGTAAACATTTCCAGAATCACTAAAAGCATTGAACATTTTAAGCAAAATTATACTAAAGACAGTGTCTATCCAAATACATGTGCACAGTAGTGACACAATTAACTAAGTTACCTGCCAGTGCTGACAATCAGCGCAGCACACCACTCACAGAACAGCCCCGCTTGGTGCATCACCTGCGTTCAGCGTCTACACCACACATCCCAGCAACAGCAGCTTTCCTTCCCTAAACATACACATGTTGTCAACAAAGCATGTGCTAGTTGCCATTCCTAGAACAATACCGGCCTGGCTATCCTCTGGAAAAACGGAGATCTACATCCCAAAATATCACCCTACTTTTACACAACGCCTTGACCATAGATGTTAAACATTACAACAAAAAGGATGAAATTCCCACGGCACCATCTGTATCTAATTAACTGGGGGAAAAGCATCACTCAGGTGTTGCTGCGGGTCCGCTGGAGATGTATACAAGGAAAACACCTTGATAATGATGCTTGAATATTGGGACAATCTGGGGACAATCAAGGACAGACAAACGCAAGAACATCCTGTAACAAGACTGTGGAAAGCACCCTCCTCCAAAGGCGAAGGCACATTCCTTTGATTGGCACAAGCCATTCTGACAATGGATCCGCGATGACAGGCGCTGCTCTGCAATCAGGAAGTGTGTGTGTGTGTGTGTGTGTGTGTGTGTGTGTGTGTGTGTATGTGGGGGGGGGATTGCTGGGATTCGCTAGATGTGATCAAAGACTGGTCCACTTCAAAGAAGAGTATATGGGATCTTAAATCCTGAAGACAGACTTCGAGGTGAGGGAGGGGCAGTTATTATTTGTACAGAAGGCATCCCACGACAATGAACATGTTACGTGGAGAAGTAACGAGGGTGTCACTACCTTTGGTATCTCTGATCTGGGACTCTTCAGCAGAGTCTGATTGGCGGGGAGGAGGAGGTGGGGGTGGAGAAAGGTCTGCATTACCCACTGGGGTGAGTGTGGGGCTGCTGGTGGCGGGTGTACATCAGATGCATGTTGTCCCCTGGTGGTACAATACTCCCGGGGGCTGAAGGTTTGGGCGCAGCCGCAGGGCGGGGGAGGCAGTGAGTGCAAGCTACCAGCTGCAGGGCAGGAGAACGCACCCAAGTAAACCGGTGCAAACCTCCCTTCGGCCCGCTAACCCTTGCCACCCCAACCTCCCCTCAGGCCTCAGGGCAAGCGGACTCTTTGCAATACAGCAGCCAAGCCCAGGTCCGTGAGGGAGGGGGCGAAAGGGCAGGAGCGGGGCGCCCCCTGCCCAAGCTCGGTGCCAGAGGAGCGCAGCGCCGGGGCCTCCCCGCCGGATGGGGGCTGCTCCGGCCTAGTGCACGCAGCTGCCTCGGCGCAGGGTTAGCCGGTCCCCAGAGCCCGGCCCGGCGCGGCGGGCGGCGGAGAGGAAGGGCTGCTGCCAGGGGCGCCGCCGCGGCGGTGGCCAGTGCGCGGGGGAAGGGGCCCCTACTCACCCGGGCCGGCCGCCTCCGCCTCCGCCGCCTCGACCGCCGCCTCGGCGGTCCATCCTTGCGGCGGGGGGCCTGTAGCCGCGGCGCTCGAGTAACCACCGCCGGCGGGGCCGGCCCCTCCCCCCTGCCCAACGTATGCGCTCAGGGCCGCTCCTCAGACCCGGCCTCGGCTGCCGCCACCGCCGCCGCAGCGCTACGTGGCCGCCGCTCCGACGTCTCGCGACTCCCTTCCGAGCGCGCGAGGGCGAGCGGGGCCGGCGGGGCGGGCGGCGCGCGGGGCGGGCGACAGGGGAGGGGGTGTGCGTGTGTGGATGTGTGTGTGCGAGAGTGGGGGGGGCGGGGAGGGAAGCAAGAGAGCGCGCGCGCGTGCACGAGGCCCCTGCGCGGTCGCCGGCACCCCCGCCCGTCAGGGATCCCGATACCTCCCTCCGCCCGTCCCCCCTCCCCCGGCATCCCCGCTGCGGGGAGCAGCGGCGCGCATGCGCAGCCCTTGGGCCGGCCCTGGCGCACCTTTTCTCCCTCCTGCCACTGTGTGAGCGCTCAGCGGCGAAATTAACCATCGACTATCCGCTCCACCCCCGCCCTCGCCCTCGCCCACTCCGCCTACTCCAGAGCGCCCAGGTAAAGGCGTGGGCTGCGCATGCGTGCTGGTCCCCGTGGGTCGGGGGGCGTGGTTGCTGGAAAGAAGCCAAAATACAGAGTACTTGGGAGCTGTGTCCAGGGCGAGTGGGATTCCACGAAATTGGGATTAAGGAAAGGTAAAGTGAAAAAAGGGGGCGAAAATAGACAAGTGGGTCGAGTGGAAGTACAAGAGCTTATAGAATAAAGTTTTAAAACTCTTGATCGCTGGCCTCATTACTGGAGGGCAGTTAGTGACAGGACAGAAATAACAAGAGGCAAGATACAAGCAGTAGTGATCGTTCATGAGATGACTGGGTTGGCTAATAAAAACTGAAGCAATTTAAAGATTGCCAGGGTGGTCAGAAAAACAGGTTTAGAGCTGCGCTCGTCCTGTAGCCAGGAACAGGGAAAGCTGTGTGTGCTGGAGACCCAGAGCTGCTGCAAGAAAGGAAATCTCCATTGTAAGTATTACAGCGTTATGACTAATTAGCTATTAATCATTAATATAATTAATGGTACTATTAGCTAACAAGGTAGCGTTTATCCAAGTTCAGAGCCAAGAGAGTGTCCATAATTAAAAGTGTCTAGGGTACAGGGAGAGGGAATGATTTGGCAAGCTGAAGGTCCAAGTTAGAAAAGACCCAAGGAAACAACTCTGAGGTCAGGATGACCCTCTCCCACCGTAAACCAAACTTCCCCGAAGTTGCCCAGTCTTATCTTAATTGAAACTCCTTCCATTATTAAAAGCGCACAACTAATATTACATTAAAGCTGACCTCGGGCTGGGATTGTGGCTCAGCGGTAGAGCGCTTGCCTCGCATGCGTGAGGCCCTGGGTTCGATCCTCAACACCACATACAGAGCAATAAAATAACGACATTGTGTCCATCTACAACTAAGAAAAAATTAAAAAAAAAAATCTGACCTCAATAGCACCATAAACATTTTCAGTACAGTTGCAGCTACTTTTCCCCCAAACAGAACACCCCCCAAAAATATCCTGCAGGGAGTAAAATGACCTGAGTCCAGATGAAGTCAAGGAAAAGATTGATACTTTATAAATAAAGGGGTCCAAGAGCTGACTCCATCCTTGGCCCCTTCCAAAACCAGATGCTTGGCTTTTATAATACTTGAACTCCAGACTCCAGGGATCATAGTTTTGGCAGCTTTTGGTCATGTTCTTCATGTAATGAGTATTTTAGTGGATTAACACTAAAAATTATATTTCATCAGGTAGCTAGAAAATCATCAGGCAGAACAGGAGGAATAAGTGTAAGTAATAAAAGGAGAGACAAATGCAATGTAAGAAGGAAGTTGGTGTCTGTGGGGGCTGGCGAACCCAGAATGTTTGAGATATCTATTTGGACACTTGATCCATTGCCACACACCCTCGCCCCCCAGGAGTCAGAGTATCCTGCTTGGAAAAGGGGTATGCAGAGTGATGGCCAAAGAACAAGGTGACCTTCCAAGTGCTATGACTCTCTGAAGGACTTCTAATTATTACAATAGTAATACTATGACTTTGCATTTGAAGCTTTATGGCTTTTGCAGGGAGGTTATGTCTATCATTTCATCAGACTTCCTAACAATCTTGCAAGGCAGACAGGACAGGTATTATTTCCAACGAAGGAAATTCAGGCCAGGAATGTTTTAATGGCTCAGCCAAAGTCACCCAGCCCAGTAAACAAAGAAGCCAGGCCAGGGTTCCCTGATTCCCAATGTGTTGGTCTTTCAGAGAGTTTGATAAAACTGTCACATCTCTTGGATTGAAAACAGGTGTTCTTAGTAGATAGTGAAAAATAATTCTAATATTCAAATCTACTTCAGCATCTTCATTATTTAATTTTCCCCTTCCTTCCTTCTCTCTTGCCTCTGTGAAATTTTGGTGACTGGTACTTTGGAAGGTTTGGGGCCTCAGGGCTGTCTAGCAAGGTCCTTTTCTAGAGATTCCAGTTCCTTTCTGTTCTCTCTTTTCCATCCACACGCTCACCACAGGGAGGGGCCTGCCAGCAGTGTTACTGATTCAACACATCACAGGAAGAGGGCTAGTTCCAGGGCCTCCCTTGATCAGCTGTTGACACTGCAGCTTGACATTGACTGTAGGCAACATTTAGCACCCACATCTGACATTATTGGAAGATCAGGTTTCTGTCATTCTGGCCTCCTCGCCTTGGATAGTTCCTCACTAATTTATTTCATTAAGACAGTGGGTAGAAACTAGAAGAACCCATTTTTTAGTTAGAAATGTTGAATTGAAAAGTTCTCGCCAGGCACGGTGGCTCACACCTGTAATCCTAGCACTCTGGCAGGCTGAGACAGGAGAATCGCGAGTTCAAAGCCAGCCTCAGCAATGGTGAGGTGCTAAGCAACTCAGTGAGACCCTGTCTCTACATAAAACACAAAATAGGGCTGGGGATGTGGCTCAGTGGTTGAGTGCCCCTGAGTTCAATCTCCAGTACAAAAAAAAGAAAAGTTCTCTACACTTTGAGAGTCCTTAAAACGTTCATACAGGGCTGGGGTTGTGGCTCAGTGGTAGAGCACTTGCCTAACATGCATGAGGCAATGGGTTTGATTCTCAGCACCGCATACAAATAAATAAAGGTCCATCGACAATTTAAAAAATAAAAAATAAACATTTATACATGTAATTTCAACAGTAGCAGAGATACCTGGCTCCTGTAAAGCAAACTGAATAGACTGATATGAGTTCCCTGCTCATTGCATTTCTCACCGCTAAGTTTCGGGGGCCGTATCCTCAGTGGAACATACTTCTTTTTTTTTTTAATTTTTTTTTTTTAGTTGTAGATGGACACAATGTCTTTATTTTATTGCTTTATATGTGGTGCTGAGGATCGAACCCAGGGCCTCATACATGCGAGGCAAGCGCTCTACCGCTGAGCTACAATCCCAGGCAGGAACATACTTCTTACCACCCGTGCTTATATAAGGACAGTACCTCTGACTTTGTTTGCCTATCAGCTAATACACCCCATCCTACAACGCCAACTTGGAGTCAGAGTCCTGGTCATGACCTTTAATCAATCATTTCACCTTTTAGGCTTTGTAAAAAGAGGGGACTATATGATCTACTAGATCTGATACCTAGGATTTTACTCTAGAGAATGACTGTGTTCATTCATACATTGTAATTCCATTCTTTCCTAAGAATCACTGTTCAATTCTCACCCCTAGGCTCTTCTCTACAGGAAATTGTCCCTTGTACAGAATAGATAAAGCTTTCCTAGATTCCCACTTTTACTCACTTTCTTTCTCATATCTCTAAGTGATGATATTCAGAGAGAGCTGAGAAAGCTGGACTTTCTTGTCTTTTCAGCTGTAGGGTTTGTATGTAGATGTGTACAATTTCACAGTGTATGTATACGCCCATTTTTTTTTTTTTTTGGTACTGGAGATTGAACTCAGGGGTACTCGACCACTGAGCCACATCCCCAGCCCTATTTTGTGTTTTATGTAGAGACAGGGTCTCACTGAGTTGCTTAGTGCCTCGCCATTGCTGAGGCTGGCTTTGAACTCGCGATTCTCCTGTCTTAGCCTCCCTAAGTGCTGGGATTACAGGCGTGCGCCACTACGCCCAGCTTATATGGCCATTCTTGAAGGGGCATGGCCATGTGCACGTACACTCTGTGCTCCCTCATCTCCCACCAGCCCCACTTGAATTTTAGTGAAGAGTTAAATTCCAGGATGGTTTAGAAGAAACAAAGAGAATGCACTAAAATGCAGGATATATGAATGCAGCTTTAGAGATAAAAAGGTTATTGGAATAGCCCATGTTATGAAGGTGGAAAGTTTGGTTTTAGCTGTAGCTTCCTTCTACCTTAATAATACCCCTTCCTCACCGGGTGCGGTGGCGCATGCCTGTAATCCCAGCACTTAGGGAGGCTGAGACAGGAGAATCGTGAGTTCAAAGCCAGCCTCAGCAATGGCGAGGCACTAAGCAATTCAGCGAGACCTTTTCTCTAAATAAAACACAAAATAGGGCTGGGGATGTGGCTCAGTGGTCGAGTGCCCCTGAATTCAATCCCTGGTACCACACACACAAAAACAGAAAACCCCCTCCTCCTGACATCTGGCCATTGCAGCATAGACTGGGACCATAGCCTGCAGCTATGCATCCATTTCACCCTTTGAAACATCTCAGAATTTGAATTTTAATTAATCTGTGTTCTTGTGATTTTATTTTATTGGTACTGGGAATTGAACTCAGGGGCACTTAACCACTGAGCCACATCCCCAGCCCTATTTTGTATTTTATTTAGGGACAGGGTCTCACTGAGTTGCTTAGTGCCTCATCTTTGCTGAGGCTGGCTTTGAACTCGTGATCCTCCTGCCTCAGTCTCCCAAGCTGCTGGGATTACAGGCATGCACCACCATGCCCAGCTCTGTGTCCTTATAATCAAAGTGCATTCTAAAATTTTTTTGAAACCATATTTATGCTGGTGCAATGGTATACACCTGTAATCCCAGCAACTCAGGAGGCTGAAGCAGGAGGATCTCAAGTTCAAGGCCAGCCTCAGTAACTTTGCAAGATCATGTCTCAAAATTTTTAAAAAGCAGAGTAGTGAGGTGGAGATGTAGCTCAGTGGCAAAATGCTCTGGGATTCAATCTAAAGTTACTCTCTCCCCACCCCAACCCCCACACAAAATGTGACAATCTGTACAAGTTTTTCTCCTGAGTTACTTGATTTTAACTTGATTTAAATTAATTAATTAATTAAAGAGGGCGGGTTCTCTCAACCCTGTAAGGTAGGAAAGACAGAAAATGTTGACGTTTTTTTAGCAGCCAATAAAAATGAGGCCACAAGGCTTGGGATACAGACCAGTTATAGAGCATTTGCCTAGCATGTTCCAGGCCCAAGATTCCATCCCCACAGTGGGGGCAAAAATCCTGATCTTAAAGGTCAGTGGCCAGAACCAAAACCTTGGTTTCCAGGGTCCAAGTCCAGGACTTCTCTATGACGCTATACTTCAGCCCTTTGCTGGATACCACACAAAGCAAATTAAACAGATATGGTCTCTGCCCTCTGAAAGTTTGGGCTCCAATGGACAACCCCTATGCTGGCAAACATAAAAGGACAAAGTGATTTACAGTCAAATCACAAATGCCAATAAACAAATTAGTTAAACAGATAAGGCAAGGCATGTTTACCTGGTCTACTAATGTTCTTTTAATTCCAATTGAGTAGAAAGGACAATGTTAATAAGACTAAGGTTTGGGGCCAGTCCCATTCTGCCTGCTTGCTTTTGCATATGGAAAAATATTTGTAACTTCACTGTGAATTCACTTCCTTGTCTTTAATATTGTATAAACCTTCCCTGAGCATCTACCAAATGTAAGGGCTCACAAGGTGAATCAAAGGCCATTAAGAAATCATCTCCGCCCTCCAGCAACATCTTTAGCCATTTCCTTAATTCAAACTACTGTGACGAAAGCATCAGTTACCCTGCACTGCCATCAATTTCGTTGAGAAAAGAACAGATGAACTTAATACCCATCCTATCATTAGCAGGCCTACGAGTCATCCTTACTCATGCCAGCTAGCCAGTTAGGTGGACTTTTGAATTTGGGGGAAATTGGTCCCATCCTAGAGAAATGAGGCTACCATCACCTCACCTGCAATACCTTACTTTTCTGGATATCTAAGCGAAAGTAGAGAGGAACCCTGGGGTTAGCAGAGCTGGGACCTGAAGAGAAGAACGTCTTCACGTCTCTAAGTGCTAGCAGTCCAGTTCCTCCCTTGAGGGTTCTGCCTCAGGGTCTGTCTGTTGCAACAAGATCCAAGGCTGTGAGGCCCAAGTTGTGTGAGAGTCTTCAAAGAAGCTCACAGATTCTTTTAGGCAGCATGCTTAATTTTTGTCTGTAATTGATGTGACATATGCCCCAGAGGCATGTACTGAGGTCCAATTGAGATTTTTTTTTATGGAATTAATTAATTAAAGAGGGCAGCTGCACGGGGCTGCCAATGAGTGCCAAACTCTGTAACTCTAAACCAGCCAACCCACCCAACCGGCCTCACCACCGGAGGAACAGCTCTTGAATTCTCATGGAGGTGGGATGGGAAACCTGGTGAAGCAGTGTGGGAAATGGGGCCTGCTGGGAGAGGGGTAGGACTCGGGGGTCCCTCTCTTAGCTTTTACAACCCCCCAAAGGCTTGGCTTTGGAGAACTGCTTAGAATGGGGAACTAGGTACCTGCAGAAAAGTGAAGAGAAGGTCGAAGGGAGGTCTGCACAGGTGGAGGGAAGCAAAGGGGCTGGAAGGGAGGAGCGATGGTTGGCAGGAGCAATGACAGAGCTCCTCCCCTGGGGAGGAGCTGAGAGGATCTTCAAGAGGAGGGCTTCTGTGGGCAGAGTGGGAGGAGGCAGAGCCCACAAGTGCAGATGTGGGGGCTGCAACATGGTGCCTGAGGGCTCAACATTCAGAGACAGTATTAATTAAACCCCTGACCTGAGGTCATTAACAAAGCTGTGGCAGCGTTTCATAGGAGTTGGGTTAATAACAATAATAACAATAATAATAATAATTAACAATAATGAGACCTTATCTGGAGCAAATTGTTCCTAGAGATTTTAGGCATTAAGTCATTAGTTCCCCTGGCCCTGAGGGGCCGCCTTTTCCTAAAAAGCAAGTGGGGGTGTGAGAAGACACAGAAGATCCTTGTGCACCTGAGGACTCCGAGCATCCCATTGCCAGGTTGCAAAGTCTGCTGCCCCAGGCTGGGAAGCTTCATTCTTTTTCACAGGGATAAAATTTAGAGTTTCTTTAGGGCTTCATAAACTGTTAGAATCTTTTACATTATTTAAAGTCTGAAGGATGCTTAGATAGCCTGTAGAAATTGCCACCACAAGATGCCTAAACAATTTTGATGTGACCACTCAAGCGCCTTGTGACAGCACAGCTGAACATTATGCTGCGGAGAAGAGCTGCCTGTGGTAGGCTGTGGGGTGAGGCCCTGTGACTAGCTCAGGGCTGACAGCCTTCAAACAGGAAAACGCAGGGAACTGCGGGCTTCTACTCCCACAGCCCAAGGAGGGAAATTTAGAAGGAGCACTGGAGGGAAGTAAAAAGAAGAACTTTTTTGTTTGTTTTTGTTTTTATTTTCCTAGATTGGAGGAGTTACATGGGAAGGAACCTGGGAGCAAAAGCCTGAGCAAAACTTCATGCCAATAGAAACAAGCAGATTTGACTATAATAGTAATTACTACAAGCCAGGCACAATGACGTCCGCCAGTAATCCCAGGGGCTCAGGAGGCTAAGGCAGGAGGATTGTGAGTTCAAAGCCAGCCTCAGAAATTTAGCGAGGCCCTAAGCAACTCAGCAAGACTCTGTCTCTAAATAAAATATAAAAAAGGTCTGGGGTTATAGCTTAGAGGTTAAGGGCCCCTGGGTTCAATCCCTGAAAACAACAACAACAAAAAACCCCCAGTAGTTACTACAAATTATATGCACTCAATCCAATGAGTTTTGTGCACATCCCAGAGGTGGTGACAGTTGTCACCTTTGCTCTAGTCAGGTTTCAAAGACGGCAATACACAGCATGCATTGTATAGCACCTTTTAAAAATTAAAACAGCAACAACAAAATCTCAGTATACTCCTGGTGGTAGGTAGATCTTGGGGAGCAGAGATGATGCTCCCCACTAATGAAGAGGCAGATGAGATCCAGAGCAGGAGCTGAGCTTGTCTGAATTCATATCATGAAAAACAGAGTTGGGCAGCAGAAGAACCTATGTCATGAAAGGGCACTTCTGGCCCCAGGATCTTCACCATCTCTCTTGAAACATAGCCTGCCCTCTCTTCCTTGTGTTCCTACAAAGTCATTTGTAAGAAGGAACTGGAACTTTCAGGGATTGAATACCAATCTACTTTGTTGATTGCATAAGAGAACACACAGTAAAGTGTTCTATGGAGAAGCTGGAGAATGGAATGTTCTGTTTAATTAAATAATCTGGCTAACAAAGTACTATTCAACACAGTAATATTTGGGATATACTTATATTAAAATTATTCATTGTTTATCTGAGATTCAAGTTTAACTGGGTGTCTTCTGTTTTATCTGGCAACACTGCCTACAGGTAAACCACTAGGAGATTCATATCCACTCCTAGGAGTTCTCTAGAGAAAAAACCAACAGGTTCATCTATACTTACTAGGAAATGGGGACAGAGAACATGTATTAAGGAAGGAAGGGAGCCAGAGCCAGGTGTCCACCAACTCCTAGAAGGCACACTCATCATCACACTGGGTGCCTGGGTAAGATGTGCCAAGTCTTTAACTGGCCCCATGTCAAACCAAGAAGTTGTTTTGGAAATCTCAGGAAAGGAAGTTTAAGATAAAATATACTCTACTTTTTAACACATAGAAAGAATCTCACCATGAAACAGGGATAGATAGAGTAGAGTCCAGCCCAACAAATGAATTCTGTTTGTTTTTTAAATATTTTTAGTTGGACACATACCTTTATTTTTTTTATTTATTTATTTTTATGTGGTGCTGAGGATCGAACCCAGTGCCTCACATGTGTGAGGCAAGCACTGAGCGACAACTGTTGTCCCGAGCAGCACAGCGCCACAGTGGCTGCATATTTCCTCTGTGCCAGAAGCTCCTTGGTGCCTGAACACCTCCTTTCCTAGAATGCCAGGCCCCATAGGAAACTGGGTTCTGCTGTGTGTGGCATTGAGTGTGAATATCTTTTCCTGACCAGGTCTCAGTCTTTAGCACTTACTGAGCACGAAGAGATTCCTAATTTATTGAATGCTTTCTACTGTCCTAAGTATCACCTCTGTTATCCCATACAATCCTTTTAGCAAGGAATAAAGTAGGTATCCCATTTTAGAGATAAAGAAACCAAGCCACAGAGAAATTAAGTAGGAAATGATAGAAAGTCATCTAGCTGTTAAGTGGCAGAGTCAGGATTGATCCTGGGTGGTCAGATTCCTACACTAGCTCTTCTCACAAAAGCGCTGTACTAACCTGTACCCCAATTCTGTCACACCATGCTCCTGCTCAGAATTCTTCAGTGGCTCCTGTGGTGAGCAGAATAATGGCCCCCAAAGATGCCTACACCTGAATCTCTGAAACCTATGAATATGTCACTTGACATGGCTAACGGGACTTTGCTAATGTGCTTAAATTAAAGAGATGCAAAGATTAGCCTGAGTTACCTGGTGAGCCCAGTGTAATTATTAGAGAGGGTAAGAAGAGAAGGTTCAGGAGTGTTGGAATCAGAGAAGGGGAGGTGACTATAGCCACAGAAGTTAAATTGATATGAATGCTGCTTTAATGATACAGCCAAACTTGAACTTTTTCCTTCTGGAACAACCCTGCCAACACCTCAATTTTAGCCCAGTGAGATTTCTGACCTCCAGAAGTGTATGATAATACATTTGTGTTGTTTTAAGCCACTAGATCTGTGGTGATTTCTTACAGCAGAGGTAGAAAATGAATACCCACTGCTTAAAAGGAAATCTGAGCTTCTTTGCAGGACAATCAGGGCCTTGTGCCAGCTGGTCCTTGCCTAGCTGCCTGACTGGTCTCATCTTCCCTGACTTCCCTGTGGTGTACATATAGAACATCTCCAGTATCCTCAATAGACCATACCCTTTCTGACTTCCATGCCTTTAAGAGTACTGTGTCTTCCACCTGGAACACCTCTCCTTGTTTATCTGGCAAACTCCTATTCTTTATGTCTCAGCTCAAATAATACTTCTGGGAAACCTTCTCTACTTCCCCCAGGGGGCCTTGGGACTGCTTTCCCTGTACCTCTGCTGCATTTCTGTATCCATTCCTGTTAAAGCAGCACTTGTATTTTAAAGACCTATCTGTGCCCTCGCTGGACTGCATGCCACTTGAAGGGATGGGAACCCCCTTTTTTTCTGTGGGCTCCTTTCACACCCAGCATGGTCCCCAGCACACCAAATGAAGGTCCTCAGGGACTAGACCTCTTATCCTGACTGCCAGTGTGCCCTGGACCAGTAACACTGCCCTCTGGCCCCATTGCTCCATCAGTGGCATGCCCTGAGTGAACTGTCCCTTCCCTTCTCTAGTGAGAGATGAGGATGAAGAAAACCAGACATGGAGATGCTTCAACCTCAAAGAAGAAAAAGGTGCTTATGAAAGTGTGATACTCCAACTGTTCCCATGGTGTACAGTACTTCCCATTCAAGTCTCCATCTCTTCAACTGGGTCTAGAGGCAAGCTTCATGACGTCAAGAGCCATGTCCGATTCGCACTTCTTTATGTCCCCAGCATCTAGATTGCTGGTTACTCTCAGGTACTTCTCTGGTGCAGGTTGGTGAAGATCCTAGAGGAGGATTTCCCACATTCTTTGTATTCACAGTTTCTCTCTAAGGTGCATGCTGATGTTGGGTATCATCTGAAGCAAAGGTTTTCCCACAGTCACTACATTCAGTACTTGAGTATTGGGTAAAGTGTCCTTTAAAACTTCAAACTCCCCTGAGGGCTCTCCCATGGATACATCCAGAGACAGAGATATCCAGTAGGAATCTTTTGATGTATAGAGTGGTTAGTTACTCCACCCTAGTAAAAGCTGATGTCCATTTATTACAGCTCTGAATATTTTCTCCAGTGTGAATTATCTAACATTTAATGAGAAGCCAAAAGCAAATAAAGGTCTGAATAAAAGCCTGTTATGTATCCATCCTTGTACTCAGTGTTCTGAGAGACTTCAAAATGTAAGGCATAGCCAGATACAGTAGTTCATGCCTATAATCCCAGCAACTTGGGAAATGGATGCAGGAGGATCACAAGTTGAAGGCCAGCCTGAACACTTTAGTAGGACTGTCAGCAATTTAGCAAGACCTTGTCTCCAAACAATAAACTAAAAGGGCTGGGGATAGAGCTCCACGGTGAAGTGCCCCTCCATTGTTCAATCCCTAGTACAAAAATAAAGCATGGTCTCTGCCCTCTAGATGTTTGCAAACTGGTTGGGGAGATAAAACTCCTGTATGTTATACAGCTGGAGAATAAGGGACATGGTAAAATCAAGCTGCACAATTTCATGGAATGAAATAGGAATTCAGAGAGAGTTCAACTGGAGCTTGGCTACATGGTAGAGGTGGCGCAAAGTGTTACACATCAGCTGAAAGGATGGTAGGGCAGAGGATGAAAGAGTAAAGGGGAAACACAGGAAACCAAGAAGGAAGGGAGGATAAGAAGGGAGGGGGAGATGAAGGAAGGAAGGAAAAGAAGAAGAGGACGAAGGAAGAAGTTTTGCTTTGTAGTGATTTGCCCTTTGATTTAGGAAAATCCCACGCACTTTCGGCAGCAGCCTTTGAACATTTTATTTCTCTGATGCTTCTCTCACTGTTGAGCTTGAGTCACTTTCACTTTAACCAGGCACACCTAAAAAGGAACATTTTTAATGCTGTGCTTCATAGGCTTAGCCCTGTCTCTTCGGCATTCTTGGGATCCATCCCAGTTCCACCACCAGGAATGTTCCACCTGGGGCCAGTGTGCCTTGGTGACAGAAGCAACAGGTGGGTGAGAAAATCCCACCTAAGAGAAGGCCACAGGAGAGCCCTGCAAGAGTTTTAGTTAGCATGTCTGAGCCCTCTATCGGCTCTCCCCACATCATCCCACTCTCTAAAAAATGTCCATACGGGATGTTGACACTTGAGAAAATGAGGGTCATCAATACAAAGGCTTTTTTACTTTTATCAGTTTTATAGGCATTTTGGGGGAGCAGTTGGTGTAGAGAATATACAAGGCAACATAACCTTTTCTCCATTCCATGGGGTGGAATTTGGAGCATCTCACCTTGGTTAGAGTTGGAAGACTTTTTTTTTTTTTTTTGGCCACTTAGAGTGATTAAACACTGACTCCTCATCAAACAACTGCATGTGAAGGGTTAGAGTCTTCCTTCCTGGATGAGTCTCAGAAACACAGGCATTCCTCCTGTCACAGCAGTATAGTCAGAACACAGGAGAGTAGACTTGACATCTTGAACGATGGCTACTTTCAGGGGAGGAGCTGGGGGCGGGTGTTTCCTAAGACAGTGAAATCCTGAGTACCTTTTGTAGCCCTTCACAATTTCACTGTCCAAGGGGTTTGTTTTAATGTGGATTTCTTAGATTCTAAATTCTGTCGCTGATTTCTGTGTTGCTTCCAGAGGACAGGAATTCAGGAAGGGAGAGACCTCACCCATAGGAGTAGAACAGACTGGGGACCAGTGCCTACCATGCCTTGCTACGTGGACATCCTGTTGGAACATTCTCCATTTCTCCCCAGCAAGGTACACTCTGTGACAATGTGGAAAACCTGAAGCCAAGATATAAATGCAGCTCAGCAGGACTCCCAGGGACTCCACATGTTGTCCTGTCTTCTCATTACCTTCAGTCATTAGTGCTTGTCTTCCTTACTAGATCATGGGCTCTTTCAGGCCAGGAGGCCCGTCTCTCTCAATCACCAGTGCCTGGTACATTAGCAGCTGTTCAGTAAGTATTGAATAAATCAACTATAAACAGGAAAATGATTCCTTTCAAACAGGTGTTCCTTCTTGTTCAGATGTGAGACTTACACTACAAATGCTCCTGTGTTGGGGATGGGGAGGGACACTGTTGGGTAATAAGAGTGAGCAATGTGTGGGAGGGTCCTGGAAAATAGCCCCAAAAGTTCAAACTATGTCTGATAGAGATCAGAGAGCCACCACTGCAGGTTCTTCGGGTCACCAAGAGCAGAAGGCAGGCAGGCAGAGGCCTTAAAGTTTGAAGGTATATTTGATCTGGAAGAACTGTGAGCCTTGGGATTTTCTAATCACACTGGCAAGCACCAAGAGATGACTTTTGTGACTGAGAGCTGAATGGCTGGGTGGGTATCAAGAAAGCAGCAAGACATAGGGCACGGTAGCACACAACTGTAATCCCACCTCCTCAGGGAGACTGAGGCAGGAGGATTGCAACTTTGAGGCCAGCCTCAGCAACTTTGCCAGACTCCGTTTCAAAATGAAACAAATAAATAATGACTGGTGATGTAGCTCAGGGGCACAGCACTTGCCTACCATGTACAAGATCCTGAGTTCAATCCCCAGTACCAAGGAAGGAAAGGAAGAAAGGAAGGAAGGAAGATTTGTCTTTACCAGAGAAATTCCTGAGGGCATAGGACATGTCTTATGCATCTGTACATGCAGCTCCAAGCAGAGTGCTTTGCCCATAGTAGCTGCACAGTCACTGCTGGATACATGAATGCTGGGCTGGCCAGCTGGCTCTGGTGGATGTGAGAAGCCCTGCTTATTGTCTTCCCGCCTCCAGCTTCCTCCTCTTACTTTTCTGGGTGTCCCACTTCTCCTTTAACTCAGAAGATGTTCCCAAGGATTGCTACTATTTAAGTGGACTGCGAGTATTGAGGAAGGTGACTGAATCTCAGCTTGCAGTTGGCAGACCACCCCTTCTCCTCTGGGTGCCCACTCTGGACAGGATCTATGCATGCTGTAGGACAGCACTCAGCCCCTCACCCAGTCCTCAGATTGCCGTTCACATTCCCTGCCCATCTTTCTTTCATCTCATCTCAGCAAGCAGAGACATGTCACCACTGGAAGCCTGGTGTTAGCAAATGTGCACACAACACACACACGCATACACGCCTTTCCCTGTCTCTTAGCCATCGTCTGGCTCTCTGCCCCTGGGCCTGGCCCATCTTTATGAGATCCAGGCTCTTCCTATCCCAAGATGCTGAATCTAGCCTCGATGGGAGAGAGCTGGTCATTTTGCACGTCTGCAGCATTGCTCTCCCTCAGGGGCTGGGGGAAGATCCACCCATATGGCAGAATCTTCCAGAGAGACGCGAAACCAGGAGCCTGACCTCATGATGCCCGCAGCGCCTGGCACAGAGGGTACCAGCTCTGCTGTTCTGGCCCCAGACCAGTTCTCTCTTCTAGAATCCACACCTTCTCTGGCTCCCCTCCAGGGTAAGATCTGTCCCAACTCAGGGAGGCTAATCATGGTCTATTGAGGAGGGGGTGGCAGGGAAGAGAGGTGGCCTCTTCTACAGCACCTCTATTAAATCATTCCCTGCTGTGTCTCAGTTTCTCCCTAAGAAATTCTGTCTGTGCTTCCAAGTTTAGGTTCAGCTCTGAGAAGAAAGCTGGTGATGTTGTGTTCCCTTGCAGCCAGGAGCCGCCCTCCCCGCCCCTTGCTTGTTGGTGATGCTGTCCCAGAAAGGCAGGGTCCTGCAGGATGAAAGCTCAGAGAAGCCAGAGCAGGAATAATGATGATAATCATCAGCTGTGGCGTCTTAACCATCCAGGAATGCAGGGCCCCACACCCTGTGTGCCTCACACCCCAGGACACTGCAAGGACTCCGCTCCCTGCATTTTATTGCAGTGATCCCACACACTGCCATTCCCAGCCCAACCCACTTGGGTTCCCAAGAACCACAATTCAGCCACTGGCTTGTCCACCACTCAGGTTCCATGGGAGGATTCAACTCCTCAAGACCCAAGCCAACAGCAGGGGAGAACACGCAGCTACATGGAAACTCAGGCTCCAGGGTTTCCCAGAGAAGCAGCCTGCCCGCCCCTGGCCTGGAGCGTTTTCCCACAGACCCATCGATGTATGGTCAGCACAAGGGCCAGAAGTTTTGCTTGTGTCAATCCAAAAGCTGGATTAAAATTCTGGCTGGGCCATAAACTAATTCACCACAGGACCCTGGACAACTCTTGTTTTGTTTTTAACTGTTGGCTTTGTGGCCTCACCCACTAAAAATCTTTCCAAAGCTCTATGCTGCTCGCTGATGATACACTCTGGATCTCATTTAGCATGTGGTAGTTCTTCATCTGATTCTAATACACCTCTCCAACCTCACTTTTCTCTTTCATCCTCTGGGTCAGCCAGAAGTAAAGACTCATAGGTGGTCATACATAGCCCATGGGGGTTTTGATCCTTCTTTGGGAATATTGCCTATATCCCTACTTGGCCAGACCCTCCAAGTTTTTACTTTTATTTATTTTTTATTTATTTTTATTTTTGGTACCAGGATTGAACTCAGGGGTACTCGACCACTGAGCCACATCCCCAGCCCTATTTTGTGTTTTATGTAGAAACAGGGTCTCACTGAGTTGCTCAGCGCCTCACTATTGCTGAGACTGGCTTTGAACTCAAGATTCTCCTGTCTCAGCCTCCCTAAGTGCTGGGATTACAAGTATGAGCCCCTGCGCCCGGCTCCCTACAAGCTTTTAAGATCCAGACCAGAGTCATCTCCTCCCTGACTGTGCCTCACCCTCATCCCACCTTGGAACCCTGGTTCCTCTTTGTTTGAACCTCTCAAGTCCCTGTGCCCATCTTGTGCTATGGTTACATGCATATCTAAAATTGTCCACGGGATCATCAGTGTCCCCACAGCTCCATCCTTTTTGTGTCTCCATGGTGCCTAGCACAGCACCTTACACACAAGGCACAGGCTCAATCAATAAGTGTTGCACATAAGTTGTGGAGAATAATCATCCCTACCCTGCTAACTTCCTCACACTAACGTGCCTTGAAAAGAAAATAGAAGCGGTTATTTTAAAGTTAAATCTTATGGCTATGTGTTACTGGAGAAGAAAAGAGAGAGCAAAGGCCAGGAGAGTCCCACCCCTATCCCAGATGCCTCTGCAGGTGGGATGCAGGTACCCAAGTCTGAGCAAAGGTATTGGCTCCTTGGCGTTGGCTCCTGGACTGACACAAGAAATGCTTTTCCTTGACCAGTCATTGGTCCAGTTCATTCTGGGACTGTGTGCAGCAGGAAGTGGGATCTTTCCTCTTTAGAGAATGACAATCCCACCCCTTTTTTTAATAAATTCTTTTTTAAAAATATTTTTTAGTTGTCAATGGACCTTTAATTTATTTATTTATACATGGTGCTGAGAATCGAACCCAGTGCCCCAGGCATGCTAGGCAAGCGCTCTACCACTGAGCCACACCCCAGCGCCCAAACCCACCCTTTTTGAGCTTCTGTTTTTCCAAACTCCAACAGCCTCCATGGCCTGTAAGACTCAGGCCAGAGGGACCTCTGGATTCACATAGTTAATAGATGAAGTGGCAGGAGACTGTGGCCTGGATGTGCATTGGAACTCCCAGGAGCAGTGTGTACCACCGCTGCCTACCAGTGTTGTCAGTCATAGTAACAATAACTTTGGCAACGCATTGTATTTATTTAATGCTTTTTTCCAGGGAGCTCAATTAATCTTTCCTTCATCTCCAGAAGGAAGAGAAGGATGAAGGCAATGAAAGACAAGTGAACCATTGCGGCCACACTCCAGAATACAGGCAGCCTTTGTTCTTTCAGGTAAACGTAACACATAGTGTTGCAGATGTGGAGAGCTGATAAAGCAGGAAACCACTTCGTTCCCTGGGACCCAAAACCCATTACTTAAGAACTTTTGCTAAAATCAACTTCGTTATGAGATGACAATCCCCAACCCAAGTGTGACTTCTCATCAGTAATAAAACTTGAGCATGTGCCCTAAACATATGTTCCATTATTTCTAAGTTGTATATGCAATTGTATCTCAAGACACAGTATGTATGTGGGGTGAAGTTCATTTTCAACAATGGAAGACAGAAATCTATGTTTCAAATAATTGCTTTGATAATGACAAATTACAAAATAAATGTTGGATATCTTCATATTAGACCAGATTAAATTGTCACTGTTTTAACAATATTAAGCTCTCAATTCAATCAATAGAGAGCTCATGTGAGGAGAAGAGCCAGGTTGCCTCTTTTTTTTTTTTTTTTTGCGTGCTAGTGCTTGATGATTTAGGATGGTCTTCATCTGCAGTTTCTTTGCAGGAGTCTTTTTAAGCCCCATGTCCATTTTGTAAAGGTCTATTTGGCTCAAGTTGGGTAATACAATCCATAATGTCATAATGTCATTTTACTAGGCAAAGTAAACTGGGATGCTTTCAGATTTCTCTGGCCACGAACTAAAGAGTGAGGGAGCCCTGTCAGCCCCTCTGGCACCCCTCCTATGTCTCCCTTAGGACACCTCATGTGCCAACCAAGGCCTATGACTCTTGTGTTTATCCACACATTAAAGTAACTGTAGAGGCTGGGGTGTAGCTCCATGACAGAGCACTTGCCTAGCATGTTTGAGGTCCTGGCTTCCATCTCCAGAACCACAAAATAAAATAATAAGAATATAGTAAAACTTTGCCTGACTTCATCTGAAGGGAGTCTTCTGCCAGCCCATGTCATTCCCATTGCTGTACCTACCATTTCTGTCCCCTCCAATGCCCTCCAGGCCATCTCAGTCATCTCAGGCTTACTTTACTAAAACCTCCTTTATAAACTCCCTTCTCTCCTTTTATCTCCTGTCTCTGTTAAGGACCCCAGTAGATGCCCAAATCACAGAAGAGTTCTTCACTCTCCCTCCTGGTCATCCTTCTACATGAATCCATTTGCTAAGACTCTTCCTTAAATCTCTTACTTCCTAAGCCAGGCACGGTGGCTCAAGCCTGTAATCCCAGCACTTAGGGAGGCTGAGACAGGAGAATCGCAAGTTCAAAGCCAGCCTCAGCAATGGCGAGGCGCTAAGCAACTCAGACCCTGTCTGTACATAAAACACAAAATAGGGCTGGGGATGTGGCTCAGTGGTCGAGTACCCCTGAGTTCAATCTCCAGTACCAAAAAAAAAAAAAAATCTCTTACTTCCTCAAGCTTGACCACTTGACCACTGCTGGGACCAGTTGGCCTCCCTGCCATGGTTCTCTTCCCCTGTCATTTATGCTGCACATTTCTGCCAGAGAAATCTTTGAAAGACACAAATCTGGTTCATGTTCTCCCCATTCTAGTCTCTCCATTTGTCTCATGCCTATGGGATAGTCCAAACTCTGTCTCTTTTACAGTGCTGAGAAGGAAACCCAGATATTAAAGTACAAACTTTTTTTTTTTTAAATGGTGCTGGGGCCTTGTGCATGTGAGGCAAGCACTCTGCCAACCGAGCTATATCCCCAGCCCTAAAGCGCAAACTCTTTTTTTTTTTTTTTTTCTGGTACTGGAGATTGAACTCAGGGGCACTCGACCACTGAGCCACATCCTCAGCCCTATTTTGTGTTTTATGTAGAGAAAGGGTCTCACTGAGTTGCTTAGCGCCTCGCCATTGCTGAGGCTGGCTTTGAACTCGCGATTCTCCCGTTTCAGCCTCCCTAAGTGCTGGGATTACAGGCGTGCGCCACTGCGCCCGGCTTCTAAAGCACACACTCTTAACAGAGTATTGCAAGGCTCTCCCTGCTGACCTGTCTGAACTGGTCACCCCCAGATGCCCTTTCTGCTTCCAAACCTCCAACCAGCCACCCTGAAGATGCCACCTTGGGTACCATGTCCCCTCTTACTTGGAATGTCTTTCCAGGTCTTCTCTTCTGGTTAAGACCACATTACCTGGTCCCTACTAAATACTGAAGGCTAAGAAAGTTACTGCCTCTCTCTGCACCTTGGCACTTGATGCAAAATATTCTTGGATGATGCTGAAATGGGTTTGCTTAGTAGTTCAAATATACTTGGGGCCCATATCATATTTATCTCTAGACCCTCCTTTCCCCTGCCACCTCATGGCCAGGTCTGGTAACAGGCTCCTGTGAAGAGCCTCCCTTTGACATTTGTGTCAAGGATTTCTTTTCCATCCATCACCTGCCCTGCCCTCCACCCCAGCCCAATAGCCAACTTGTAAAAAGCAAATACTATTCCAACTGCTGTGAGCACACTAACTCACTTAATCTTCTCCACAATACTAAGAGGCCGCCTGTGGTCATCCTCTTTTAATGGATGAGGAAACTGAAGCATAGAAAGTTATGTGTTAGTCCAAGTTCACGCAGCTAGTAAGTGGCAGAGTCAGGCTTCCCAGACCCGGAGTCTTGACTCAACCTCTGTGGCTTGGTCATCTCTGCCGCCACACTCAGCTGTTGTCACTGTTCTCCCTTTCCTGACAGAGAGTGGCTGCTATTCCCAAGACCAGCGGAGCACCCTTTCCACCCTGCTCAGGGCTAAGAATCTGACAGCTCTGGTGGTTCTCTCTCCCCAGAGAGAATGTGACAGGCATGACAGGCTTCCCCTTGGGCACCCAGGCTCCACTGTCTGGAGGGGGGCCCTCTGCTTGTCCACCCCGGACTAAGGCTCTTTGGGGGCATCTGAATCCTAGTACTAGTAGGTCAAGATCATTTCTCTGGGAAGACCTGTGTGAATTATGTCCAAGAAAGTGAAGCTCATCCCACCGCATCCCCTGCCCATCACCCACACACACACCTGGAGGCCGTCCCCAGTGGCTCCACTTGATCAGATTCTGGCCATTAATAACATCTCATTTTCCCTCTTTCTGGGCCTTTTTTTCTTTCTGCCTTGTGCCCCCCCCCCCCCACTTCCTTCCTGTGCCTCTTTCTCTTTACAAGACTGAGTATTTTTAACCTGAGGTTTTCACTCATCTCCTCCTTGTCCAATGGGGACTGGGCTGTCAGGGGTGCTGGAACACTGAGAAGCCTGGGGGTGTCTGGTCAGAGGTCACAGTTTGCATCCTTCATTCCTGGGCCCAGCCTTTGCCCTGCTCTTTCTGTGCAGCGTTTTCTTCTCAGTTTCTGGAATAAACACACAATAAGGCAAAGATCTGGAAACTGCTCAGATCATATAAGGATCTCACATTCTCCAAATGATGCTGTCAAGACGGTATATTAAGCTAGAGGAAGAGCAAGGAGCACCTTGAACCTCACACATCCTGGCAATAGATACCAGGGGCATGCCTCTGTCCCCTTTCTGATCCCCATTTTAAGCATGGTGTCCTTTAGAAGGATTGGGGACTTTCAGAGCTGCTTCTTCATGGTCTACTCCAGTTTTTTTGTTTTGGGGTTTCTTTTTTGGTGCTGGTAGTTGAACCCAGGGCCTCACACATTCTAAGCAACAGCTCAACTGAGCCGAACCTCTAACTCCTGTCCCAATCTTTTTAATTTTTTTTTTCTTTTTAGTACC
Organism: Xerus rutilus; assembly: GCA_028644305.1. Taxonomy (NCBI): domain Eukaryota; kingdom Metazoa; phylum Chordata; class Mammalia; order Rodentia; family Sciuridae; genus Xerus; species Xerus rutilus. The sequence goes on from CM053402.1 coordinate 23,063,503, forward strand.
AGAGATTGAACCTAGGGATGCTTAACCACTGAGTCACATCCCCAGCCCCCTTTTCTAATTTTTGTATTTTATTTAGATACGGGTCTCACCGACTTGCTCAGGGCCTAGATAAGTTGCTGAGGCTGGCTTTGATCTTGAGATCCTCCTGCCTCAGCCTCCAGAGCCACTGGGATTACAAGCATGTGCCACTGGGCCCAGCTCCATCGTCTTTTAGATGAATCTCAGAGAGCTCCATACTCCCTTTCCAGGGCCTCCTTACACATTCTCATCTGGAAGATCTGTCCCCCTAGCCTGGCCCTCATCATCCCCCTCCACCTTCACCTGCATGGGCTCTCCAGCTCCCCTGCCTCATGCTCCTCTGCACTCATATTCTTAATAGAGAAACTTTCATTTGATACCCAAATAACTGCATTCAGGAGATAACTGGGCATTTGGGGTTTCATAGTGTCTGTTTTAGTTCAGTTTCTGCACCCAGCTTTCTTGAAAAAGAAAACAGTAGCAACTAAACAGGTTGATATCAGAGTTTTTTTTTTTTCCAAAAACCAACTGCCAGTGACTCATCCAGGCTGCCAGGCCCATGTCTAATGTTCTCTGCAGTAATTGATAGTCATAATGACTGCCTGAGGCACCGCAGTATCCTAATCCACACTCTGAGTCACACTGCAAAGGATTAGAGGTGTTCAGCGTTGTATTTATGTTTGAATGTGTTTTTAAAATTCAAATTCCTTTAAAATAGGTTCCCCCTGTCTCCTGTCTGTAGTTACTCTTCAATTAAGGGACCATTTTTCCATGTGGCCTGATGGCATGCAGGACGGTTGTTGAACGCTTTGAGTATCTGCAGCTCTCATCTCCAGCCTCCACCCTGGCCACACCTCTGCCTTACACTCTTTAACTGTCCTCACCACTCCCTTCTGTTTAGCTCCCCCTGGGTCCCATGTAGAAATGCTTTCTGACCCCATTGTGTGGAACCCCATTTGATGTCCCTTTGGGAACTGGTCATCCAGTCAATAAACACTTATCAAGCATCTCCCATGAATAGATTGCTGTGTGGGGCGGACCCTGGGAAAGACAGAAGAAAGTATAAAATATTCTCACACCACCATCACCTAGAGAGCAGCTTACCTCAAGTTCAAAAGCACTGTGTCTCAAAACCAAAGGGACAAAGAGGATCCAAACAGGGTGGGGTTTATCAAAAAAGCCTTCCAGCACGGGAAAACTTGAACCTAAGTTTGATCGTGTTAGTTGGGTAAACAGGGTGCACAGAGGAAGGGAGACCATGCTGGCAGCGAGACGAGAATTCCCCATCTTTCTACCAGGAAGTTGCCTTCTGAATCCTGGGCTGCTGCTTCCTCTTTGGGCTAACTAGCCCATGAGGGAACAAGGGAACAGCCCCAGCAAGGAGGAAGTGCACTGACTTCCTGTCTGTTTGTGAATCTCAGAGCAGCACGGTGCAACCATGAACTCCTACCAAGTGGAAAAACCCTGGCCTGAGCCAAGAGCCCCAGGAAGCTCACCTTCTGACCCAGCAAGCCCTCCACCAGGTGGAGACACAAGGACTCTATTCCCGGGGTAGTCCATGCTTGGAGGGCCAGCCTGGTAGCAGCCCAGCCTGCTTGTCAGGAACAGGAGGAAGAAGAAGGGCAACTTCCCCAAAGAAGTCACAGCTTCACATTCACAATACAAAGCCCTTGGGTAGCTCCAGGAACCCAAGCACTGCCCTTCTCTCCCTGCAAAGTCGTTTTCTAGGACCCTGGGCACAATGGTGTTGCCTGTGGGAAAACCATGAGCAGGGATCTCTCCGCCCTCTTGAGATTTAGGCAGCATGGATTGTAGTTTTGTTTCCAACAGGAAAAGCCAACTGGTGGTAACAAAACATCACAGATCCACATGAGAGAAAACAATGTAGCCATTAAAAAGAATGAGGTGGATGTGCTACAGTGACAAGATGTCCAAGAGATTTCAATAAATGAAAACAGTAAGGTGCAGAACAGTGTGGACAGTGATTCCTTTTTGTGCAAACAATTACAACGGAAGAGTACATGTACATATAGACTCAGAGTTACATGTACTCCTGAATGCATCACTTTTTTTTTCTGAAAGAAATTTTCAGCAATCTAACAGTAGTAGTAGTAGTAGTTGTTGTTGTTGTTGTTTGGTACCAGGGATTGAACTCAGGGGCACTCACTACTGAGTCACATCCCCAGCCTTATTTTGTGTTTCATGTAGAGACAGGGTCTCACTGAGTTGCTTAGCACCTCGCCATTGCTGAGGCTGGCTTTGAACTCGCGATTCTCCTGTCTCAGCCTCCCTAAGTGCTGGGATTACAGGCGTGCGCCGCCGCACCCAGCTCTAACAGTAGTTATTTTGAGGGAGAGGAACTGTGAGAGAAAAAGTGGCGGGGGAGGGCTTCCACTTTTCATTATTTGTCTTTCTGTGCTGTTTGCATTACAGTGATGTAATATGTAATGAAAATATGGACAGTGAGATTATGGCTCATTCTGTTTTATTCTTTACACTTCTCTGTGTCATGGAAAATAAAAAGTTTTCAACTAGAAGTGTTCATTTTTTGGTGTTTTTGTTTGCTTTCCTTTTAAATACAAGGTCTTACTATATTGCCCAGGCTAGTCTCAAACTCCTGGGCTCAAAAACTGGGTGCAGTGACACACACCTGTAATCCCAGCAGCTTGGGAGGCTGAAGCAGGAGGATCATGAGTTCAAAGCCAGCCTCAGCAACTTAGCGAAGCCCTGTCTCAAAATAAAAAATAAAAGGGGTCTGGGGATGTGGTTCAGTAGTTAAGCCCACCAAATTCAATCCCTGGTTAAAAAAAAAAAAAAAAACAAGTATTCACCATCATGTGCCATGTGAGGCCATAAGTATTCTTTCAAAGGCAATTTTAAAAAATCAGGCAGGGGCTAGAAATGTAGCTCAGTGGTAGAGTGCTTATCTGACATGCAGTGAGAGAGAGGGAAAGAGGGGAACTAGCATGCATTTGCAAGATGAAGCAGGGTGCAGCTAACTTTCTCCAGGGAACTTGAAGGCAGAGGTAGAAGAAATGCTTTGCCTTAAGATCTTGGCCAGTGAGAAAGGAGAGTCGTGAGTTCAAAGCCAGCCTCGGCAACAGCAATGCACTAAGCAACTCAGTGAGACCCTGTCTCTACATAAAATACAAAATAGGGCTGGGGATGTGGCTCAGTGGTCGAGTACCCCTGAGTTCAATCTCCAGTACCAAAAAGAAAGAAAGAAAGATCTTGGCCAGGCACAGTGGCCCACACCTATAATCCCAGCAGCCCTCCAGGCTGAGGCAGGAGGATCATGAGTTCAAAGCGAGCCTCAGCAATGTTGAGGCGCTAAGCAACTCAGTGAGACCTTGCCTCTACATAAAATACAAAATGGGGCTAGGGATGTGGCTCAGTGATCGAGTGCCCCTGAGTTCCATCCGTGGTACCCCACCCTGCAAAAAAAAGATCTGTACACACCAGTGACAGCATAGCCAGTTCTACCCTCCACTCTGTGGATTCCTTATGGCAAATGCTGGAAGCCTCTCTGGCTCCCCTCCAACCACTCCTTTTCCATATTTCTTCCCCATTTCATCACCTCATCATTTAACTTTTGGTTTGAGTCAAACAATGCAGAGCAGAAATCTGAAGGAAGAAGAAGGAAAACAACATAAAATACTTCCATACAAGTGGTCCGATTTCCTGTCATTTGGACTAAGTCTCTTCTAAAAGGACTTGCATCACATTCAGCTGTTTTGGGGGGAGAAGGAGGTACCAGGGATTGAACTCAGGGGCACTTGACCACTGAGCCACATCCCCAGCCCTATTTTGTATTTTATTTAGACACAGAGTCTCACTGAGTTGCTTAGTGCCTCGCTTTTGCTGAGGCTGGCTTTGAACTGGCAATCCTCCTGCCTCAGCCTCCCTGGTTGCTGGGATTACAGGCTCGCACCACCGTGCCTGGCTTCAACCTATTTATTTACCCTCAGTGTTGCTGCAAAACAGTCTCCTAGTCCTTCCCTAGAATATTTTTCTGAACATCTCGTTACTGTCCCCAGAGCCTGGCACCTGCAGTAGAAGTCAGGCTGCTGCCATCTGGTGGAAAAGAGAGGACAGAGCCTCCCCTGGCTCTTGATTTGAAACGGGAGAGATGAGAGGAATTCTGAGAAGAACTAGGACAGCCAAACTTTGGCAGCTGTGGAACCCTTCCTTAAACAATAGGGGCGGGGGTGGGGGCGTGTCTAAGGCCCTCATGGGAGACTAGTAAGCTAAGTGTTATTCTGCTTGCAAGATTTTTCACACCTATCATCTCACTCTTCCGGGACACACCGTGACATGAATATTCATAACCTTAGGGCTTTTAAAAGGATGCTCAAAGTGTTTAGGTAATTTACCCAAGGTCTCACTAGAGTCAGAATTCAAATCTAAATCTTTCCAGTTCTAGAACTTGTGCCTTCTAGAGTGAGAAGTCTGGGAGGTCCAGACCAACTGAGAGTCTTTTTTTTTTTTGGTACTAGGGATTGAACTCAGGGGCACTCGACCACTGAGCCACATCCCCAGCCCTATTTTGTGTTTTATGTAGAGACAGGGTCTCACTGAGTTGCTTAGCGCCTCGCCATTGCTGAGGCTGGCTTTGAACTCGCGATTCTCCTGTCTCAGCCTCCCTAAG
>CM053402.1:23068668-23097367 GCA_028644305.1 Xerus rutilus
CTTACAGCTATAAACTGGTTTCCCCAGGCCCAGTACATTTCCATCCTTTCTCTCTTCCAGATATGTGTCTGGGCCTTGCCAAGGCACCCAGCGCCTACCAGCTGGGGCAGGCCTCATCGCTCCTTTTATGTTCAATTCTCAATCCCAGAGTTGCCAGAGTTCCAGAGCCAATGTCTCTTTTATAAAGGGAGACTTTATACACAAGCAGAGCTTGGAAGGGGTCAGCCAGAGGTGAATTCCTGGACAAGGGGCATTTTAAGCTGGGCTTGTGGTGGGGACAGGACAGGGATTGAAGGAGGGAGGAGAGCAGAGTGGTGTTCCAGGAAGAAGCAGGAAAGTGTGGGCCATGGGAATTTGACAGCAAAGAAGAATCCCCACATGGATGCCATATAAAGGGAGAGAGGGATGATTCTGAGGAATTGGTATGAGGGTGGCATTAGTATATGGCTGGCCTGTTAGTTCCAGAGAATCCCAATTAGGTGCAGCTCAAGGTAACTTGCCCTAACAGCATGGGGGAACTAAGGAGACTTGACACCCAGCCTTCATTTCAAACTCATTCCACACACACTCATAAATTCCCACAAGAGCCAGGCGTATTTGCTTGGGAAAAGATCAGGAAGGAAGAAAAGGAAGGGTATCCTGCCCTGTATGATTTTAGAGAGAATACACATATACACATACCTGCAATTTAATGAAGACAGTGCTAAATGCTCATAGGAATGCAGATTAGTTATTCAGGCAAGGGAGAGGTAATGGAGTTGGGGAGAAGGAATCATCTGCAGGTGTTTTGTAGGAGAGGAGGAATTTAGCCAGGCGCGATGGCACGCACCTGCAATCCCAGCGGCTCAGGAGGCTGAGACAGGAGGATCATGAGTTCAAACAGCCTGAGCAACAGTGAGGCACTAAGCAACTCAGCGAGACTCTATCTCTAAATAAAATACAAAATAGGGCTGGGGATGTGGCTCAGTGGCTGAGCTGAGACTCAAAGAATGGGAGGCAGCAGAACCTGTGTGGCATGGGGAGCGGGGGACACTGTTCAGGATGAAGTGACTGTGAGCCAAGGGGCTACAGATGAGGGCAAGGAACTCACGTTTTCAGAGGGGATGCTACTGACAAAGTAGGCCTTGCAGCCTCCCTGCCACCTCCTCTGTCTCCCGTCTAATGCCAGGAGCCACTGCACTTCCAAACAATGCTCCCCACCCTATGAGAACCATCGGGCAGGTGTGTGAGGCAGGCTAGAAGGGGCAGCCAGCCCTCAAGAACCTTGATTGCCAGGACAAGACATTGCTCTTTAGTAAGCAGTGCCCCCTGAAGCCTCCCGGGTGGCGGGGAGATCTGCTTTAGCAAAATGAGGTTTGAAGCAGCGTGTGCTATGAATGGGAGACAGAGGAAGGGGTGGCGGTGGAATCAGTCACACCCTCCTGTAACCCTACCCAGGGTGGGATGTTTCACCCACAGTTACTGGCAATGGTCAAGGGAAGGACCTAATGCTAATTGCTGGAAAGTCCTATGAGAATGGCATTAGCTAAGTCAGGATTTGACCAATGTTCTATCTTCTTTCTCCATCTCTCAAATAAACCCACCTGGGATGGCCACAACCCTCCCCCAACCAGTGCACACCTAAAAGTCACAGGCATGAGGAAAATGACAAGTCCTTGAGGGGTTTGCTCTCCCTTCCCACCCAGGGTCCACTACTTCCTTTGCATGCAACCCCTCAGAGTCTGAACAAGGGAACTATTCAGCCTGGCAAAAGGAGAGAGGGAGGAAGACACTTCCTGCTGTCTCCCTTCCCTGGCCAGGACAGGACATGGCTAAGGATCCAAGGCCCAGAGAATTGCAGCTGATAAAGGCCCATTGTGGCAGCCTCTGAGAAACCCAGAGGCCATCAGGGGGCTCTGCGGCTAAGAAGCCAGTTAACAGCTCTTGAACATTTGTGAAAAGAATTACTTGGCGGAAATCAAGGCAGAACAAGACGCCAGGGATGCCACTGAGAAGTGCCTCTGCCACCCATGACAGGGAGACTAATGGCAAAGCCAGCAGGAGACCTGTCCTGTCTGCTACCCAAAAGGCTGACCTGGGACAGAAGGAACCCAGACGCTGTACTGGGCAGCATTTCAGCTCAGGGCTCCCCCACAGACACCTGGAGGATGAAACCCAATCTCCCCACTGAATGCAGGAAACACAACGGGCTCTTTAAAAAAAAGGCCAGGGAGGGAGGGCAGTGGAAAGAGGAGCCTTTTGCCCCCTTCCCCCAAAGGGTGTCCAAAGCAATAAACAGCAGGAAAGGAGGAAGGCTGCAGAGTGGAAGCCAGTCTGGAGCTTATTTAGGAATTCCACTGTCTGCTCCAGTCTTTAATGTGCTTTGAGTCCAGGCACCTCATCATTTGCAGGCCTTGCCATCCTTACAGCAAAAACACACAAGCGGGAAGAGATACCCTGAGGCCTAGATGGAGAAGGCTGGGGAGGCGGCTACAAGGGAGGCTTTGGTGGGAGCTGTTGGGTTCAACAGAGGGTCACGGGTCCACATGCTGCTGCCTGCTCTTAGAGGACCAGATTCTGCTGAGAGGCCTGAGGTGGGGTGTAGACTATTGGGAAGACTTAAATCCTCAGTTCCACCCCAAATCTGTGCATCAGGTTCCCCTTTCTCTGCTGCTAGCTGGTCCTGCCCTCTGGGGGAGGAAGAAATACACAATCTACGTTAGAACCCTGGAGCCCTCTGGAGGGTTCCTAAGGCCAGGAGGAGCCCAGGGTTGTTGAATCCAGAGCAAAGGTGAAGGCGCAGGCAGGGCTGTGCCTTTTTTTTGTACAGGGGTTTGAACCCAGGGCACTTTACCACTGAGCTACATGCTACATTGCCAGTCTCTTTTTTTATTTTTTGAGACAAGGTCTAAGTTGCTGAGGCTGGTCTTTTTTTTTTTTTAAATATTTATTTATTTTTTTAGTTGCAGGTGAACAGAATATCTTTATTTTAGTTTTACGTGGTGCTGAGGATCGAACCCAGTGCCTCTCGCATGCTAGGTGAGCACGCTACCACTGCGCCACAATCCCAGCCCCTGAGGCTGGTCTTGAACTTGTGATCCTCCTGCCTCAGCCTCCCAAGTTGTCAGATGTATGCCACCATGCCTGGCTGTACACTTCTGATTGTTCCTAAAAAGGCTTTTGAGGTAGGTGGCTGGTGGTTATTTCTCAATTCTAGGTCCGCTGTCCACCATCCAAAATCCATCAAGTTGGTCTCCTTAACATGCCAAGGCGTTTTCATTTCCCACATCAGTCACAGTAAAGTAGAATGATACCCTGAAGAACACCCAAGCCATCTGATGTGTATGAAGATCAAACTAGAGGGCAGGGAGGGCTACTGACCAGTGTACTTCTTTCCAACACTGGTCAGGGTGTTGCTGCCCGCTCCGCTGCTCATACCAATACACAGAAGAAAGTTAACCTCACCTCCTGTGAACTCACCTGATAAACCTCACTTAACATCACCAAGGTTCACTTCAGGATGGATCTCAATTAGGGACACAAAGTGTTTTCTGAAACCAAAGCATCTTTTGCCTTGCTGGATATTGTCCCAGCTGGTGATACAAACACGTACACGCAAAAACTACTAGAACACTCTGTTCTGATCCCACAACTCCCAACAAACAAAAAACAAACCCGTAGGACAGCTGGAAGATTTGGGTGTCATTTATTGACAGCAGTTTACACACATTTGTTTTCTTCCCATGATTGTTTCCTTCAAAGCACAGGCACACAGCCTTTGAGAAGGGCAGTCTGAGTGAAGCAGCAGGAACGCAGGATGCACACGTCTTTGGCAGGCATGCTTAGCCCCACAGGATGCAATCCTTCAAGTTGGAAATCCATTGGGTATTTGAGAAGGACCAAGGTGGGGGGTGGAGAGGAAGTCTTCAACAGGACTTACATCTCGGTCCAGACCTCCTCTCTCACTATCCAAGTCCATCCCAGTTTTAGGACCCTGGGGGGTAGCAAAATTCAGGCCCACCCACCTCAACAGGGGCAGATTCTTCAATCCATGCCCTGCTGACACACACCTGCTTCCGCTGGTCGCAGTTAGAGGGAATCAGCCTTATGGTAAGAGACAGACCACTTCCTCTCTGACTTTCCCCAGCACCTCTTCAGCTGCATCTGTGCAGGACAGGCTGGAAAGTAACTGAGGCCTGCCTTCCTGGTTCAGCTGAGTGTGCCATTGTCCTCAAATCTTCATTCAATAAATGACAGGAGGGAGGTTACAGGTCTATGCCGCTATCAGCTGTGCTCCCCCTTCCATTACACACATGGCCTTGCTTTTCTTCTGCCAACTGCCAGTGCCTAGGCTGGAGCACCAGCAGGCCCTGCAGGACTCAAAGCCAGTCTGCATAGGCACTTGGCCATTTGTGGTAGGGAGATGGATAAAAAAAAGTACATGGATGTGAGAAGAATGAAAGAGCTTCATTTGCTAATTAGAGATCTGAAGTGATTTTACTTTTATTTCCTTCACTTTAAGCCAATCATGAAATTTCACAGTGATTTCTGGGGTGGGGGCAGAAGAAAGGTGGTGTTTAGAATCAGGGCTGAGGCCCAGGTGGCCTGAGGAGGTGCAGGAAGGGCAACCCTCACTGAGGCAGCTGGAGGAGCACAGACTGCCCCGCTGGCAGGTAGGTGATGTTCCGAGAGCGTGAGAGCTGGTATGCTATGTCCTCAGCGGCTTCCAGCTTGCGCAGCTCAATCAGGCCATCACCTGCAGTGGCCAGTGAGTTGGCAATCAGCTCAGCTGCCTTGGAGTCACCCTCGGCAGAGATGATGGCTGCCTTCTTCTGCTGTTCAGCCTAAAGAGTGGAGATGGAGAAACATTGACGAAACCTCAGGATGCTGGATGTCAGACTAGAGCCTAGCAAGGACCAGATTAGGGGCCTTCACAGGTTTCTGAAGGCACTCTGGGAACTTACATTCCTCATTGTAATGGAGCCAACAAGCACAATGTCCACCCAGCCTCCTCTTTCCTCTAATGCCCATTTATCATCATTGTAGGGATATGCTTCTGTTGACTATATAAGTAGCTGACTTATTTCAAAGTCCTCATTAACATTACTAGTGATCTAATCCAGACAATTCTATTCTGAGCCGGAAGGATTCAAGGCCATGGAAAATGGAGGAAAAAGGAAGGTGGAACCAATCCTCAGGCTCATCTTTCCCTCCAGTCCCAAGCCAAAACAACTTCCAGTGAAACCAGGAGAGCTGGCCAGGAATATAGCTCAATGGTAGAGCACTGGCCTAGCACCTGAGGCCCTGGGTTCAATCCCCAGCACCACAAAACAGAACCACGACCAGAAGAGCTAAGAAGGAGTGGTTTGCATCTATGACTGCCAAGAGCTGCCTGTGAGCTCAGCTGGCACATGTAATGTCCTTGGTTTGTCCTACCAACACCAACACAACATCTGTCTAGACATGTGACCTTCAGAATGCGGGAGCAGAGTATAGCACTGACCTTCTTTGAAACCATCTCTCCCTCCCTCCCTCCCTCCCTCTTTCTCTCTCTTTCTCTCTCTCTCTCTCTGTGCAGGGACGGAACTCAGGCCTTGCACATGTTAAACCAGCACTATGCCACTGAGTTACACCCCTAATTTTGAAACTGATAGGCTATTTGTTTTCAGCAAATGTACACCTAGTATCATCAGGCAAAGTGCTAGACTTGTTACAGGCTCTAGAGTCATGGCAGATACAAAGCAAAGCAAATCCCTGCCCACATGAAGTTTACAGTCTTCAAAATTAAATCTCTGATTTGAAAGACCAAAAGGCCTTAGAATAGGAATACTAGTGGTGGGGAGAGAGAGCAAATAAATACACCTTCACAAATACCAGGAAGACCAAGCTGCTAGGCTGATATACTGTGTTCCATCACACTCTCCGACACATCTGGATGGATTTAGTAATGGAAAAACATCCAGTGACGAAAGCACATCTGGTGCAACATTTGATCTTTCTCACTGTCAAGTTTTCACTATGTAACCATGGTTCAAAATGACTTCTCAGTGAAGCTGAAAATATTCCAGGAGTAACATTTTTATTTATATGAAAGAGTTTTTTATCTTGGGCACGTGGAAAAAAAATTACCCTTCAGTGATTTAGGAACATAACACCACATGTCCCTTACTAGCCCCCAAAGACTCTGCAACCAATTGCAGGAGTACAGTTCCTTCAATCCTCTTCCGATTCTCCCGGAAGAAGAGATGACAGATGATGAATTTCCAGGCCACCCAGCAAACGGGAAAGCTGAGCAGAAGAGAAAGGGAAAGAGGCTGTTGCCATCTGGTTGAATGCTCACCTTTTCCACCACAAATCTGGCCCTCTCCGCTTCCTGCTGAGCCACCTGTTTGGCTTCCACCGCTTCTGTGAACTCCTTCCCAAAGGTCAGATGTGTCTAAGGGGAGAGAGTGAGCACAAGCTGAAGCAGTGTAATTGCTCAGACAGGGTTGCTGGGAGGCCTCCCTGGCTGCTGGAAGGAAGAGGCCAGGAATGGCTCTAGCAGCTGGAGGCACTGGGAGACATACTTCCATCTCCAAATTCTCATCCACACTGACTTTATACCTCAGAATCCTTGGTTGTCAACACTGCTCCTGCATATTTCTGTCACCCTCATTGTGGTCACCTTACATAGAAAATGGCACCTATGGCTTTGGATGGGGCCCATGGCCACCAGAAGGTATCTATTCAATGGACCACCTCCCTAGAGGAGGAGATCTGTGAGTTCCAGGACCCCCACCACTGACCAGAGCTCTTCCAAGGCATCATCTTCTTTGATGCCTGTTCAAAGACCCAAGGGAGGCCAGATGGAAAAGTGAGCCCCTGAGAGCGGGGGATGCAGCCAGTTCCCAGGGTTCCGAGAGCTTGATGCTCTCTGCTTATGGATTCACCAGTCTACTTCTTTTGCACAGCATCCCCACGACTGAACAGGAAGAGGACAGAGCAAGATGGAGAGCACATCACGGTATTCCCAATGTATGAGTGGTTCTGGTAAAGGGTTTAAAAGAAAAAGAGAAGGCAGGGAAAGCCATTGGTCTGGGTGAGGGTTTAAGTCTCATTATCCATCTACCTTCCCTAATCAAGTAACAGACTTGGCTGAAGCAACCGTCTCTGAAGATAGTGCAGATAATGGGAACAGATCTCAGAGCTCCTAATGCCTTGCCTAGAGCAGTTTTCTTATTCATCCAACTTTTTATTGAAAATGAAGAAACAAAGAGAAGAGCAGCAATGGTTTTGCTATTAAATGCTATTTTTTCACTTTCTCCTCCACTCGCCCAATCTCTGCTTTTTAAAAAATAAGCAGCCCCAAACTTTTGAGAAGTAAATCCTGGCCCCACTGTTTTCCAAAGTGTTTACACTACACTATAAACTCTTACACTGCAGTTGCTCTACTTTGCCTGATCTACTTTTGGACTCCTGCTCAAAGTTTGGATAAGAAAATACAATTCTGAGAAATGAAAAATGAAATGTATAATTAAGGAATAAATTTTTTTTCTAAAAGAGCCAGCTGAGGACAGCAAATTCCCCAGGAAATCTAATTTTCTTCTCACACCTCTTAGATATGGTTTCTTGTGGTCAGCCCACATTTCCCCAGAATGCAGTATGTGGTCAGAGTCGAGTAAAATGCCAAGTTTTCCCTAGGTTTTTACTTAGTGAGCTTTCACAAACAAGGTGCTCAGGTTAACTAACAGCAAATGGGGAGAGCTTAAGGTGGAGGGGCCAAAGGCTGCAACCTGGCATGCTGCCAGTAGAGGGAGCCACACATCCTTCCCTTGGAGCAACAGAAGGTGGAGCAGCGCCCTGGCCCTCAGGGTGAGGGCTGGGTATTTAGAGAATCACTGTTTAAACAGCTGTGCAGATGCCTTTCCCTAGCGATGCACAGGAGAACTGAACAGGAAACACTCTACCTCACTACCTGAACAAATCACTCCAAATGATTTTTCCCAGAGAATCTAGAAACACGACCCCTTCCCCTCACCCTCCTCCACCTGAAATGCTATCCTGCCTGTATTGCTTTCTGTTTGAGTTATGACACTCAATGTCATATAAATACACAGACTATAATGTCTCTGGAGGCTAGCTTACACTTCAGAGATGTCCCTTGTCTTCTATACCAGGCCTTGGGGAACAGAACCATTAATTTGCACTCTATCACCTTTCACTGGGGGTCCCCAGAACTGACTTCACAGAACTTCAAACCCTAAGTGTTGGAAAATTCCCAGGGGTCAGGCTGGGAAGTCTGTGCTCGGGAGAAACACTACCAAGCTGTTTTCTGGTCTCTACCAGGCAGTTTCTTACTATATCAAACAGGGTTAACAAGACATCACTTTCTGAGGAACTCTGAGGAATAGTCACAGTTTAGTGATTTAGAGACTGTCTGGAGATGACGAAAGATTATAAGAAAAATGTATGTGACAAGGAAATAAAAAACCTTCAACTGAAAACAGACCCAAGGAGATTGCCTCACACCCCTCAAAAGATCCTGTGTTTTCAAGTCTCACATTTAGGAAAGTGGAAGGCAAGACCTAATCATGTCTACACAGAAATGAGCCAGGTACCACACAAGAACCAAAACCCTTCTGTTCAGACTCCCCAAGGACCTTACCAAGGACACGTCATCCAGGATAAGGCCAAAGGTTGCTGCTCGCTCCGTAAGGTCATCGCTCACCTGCCTGGAGACTAGCTCTCTCTGGGTGATCAGTTCTCCAGCATCAAAGCGAGCCTGGTTTCAGAGGGACAGGCAGAAAGCAAGTCAGGCTAATGACGAAGCACAAAAGAACCTCAGCCACATCTCAACCCACTATGGTCAAGTTCTGCCACGTAGCAATCTTAAGGCTGTGCTCTGGGCTCACGGTGAAGGTCCCATCCACTCACCACCACTGACTTGAGGATCTCTGTGGTGATGGATGGCAGCACACGTTCATCATAGTCCTCTCCAATGCTGGTGAAGATTCGAGGAAGCTGGCTAGCAACGGGTCGGAAAAGGATTCGCAGTGTGATGTTGACATTCTGCAAATCTTAGGGTAGGGAACAAACACTGGAGTTAAAAATAATACCCGTAGGGGAAACAAACACCTTTTATATGCCCTTTCCTACCCAACATTTGCTACAATAGAAGGCAAGGAATAGGTATGCCTGGTTTCCCTGGCAGAGCACCCACGGGGCGACGCAGTCAGGAATGTCTGAAAGCTGGGCGCAGTGGTGCACGCCTGTAATCCCAGCACTCTGGGAGGCTAAGACAGGAGAATTGTGAGTTCAAAGCCAGCCTCAGCAATGGCGAGGTGCTAAGCAACTCAGTGAGACCTTGTCTCTACATAAAACACAAAATAGGGCCGGGGATGTGGCTCAGTGGTCGAGTACCCCTGAGTTCAATTTCCAGTACCAAAAAAAAAAAAGGAATGTCTGAAAGGATTCAGTGATGACACCAGCTTTTCAGTATGTCCTAATGACCACTGATAAAAAGCAATTATGATGGTACATTGTCATAGGTGATTGATAAATCATTGCTTCAAACTATGTGAAACCTTGGACAGCAAAACACTGCTTTTGGGAACCCTGTGGTGCGAGGGTGCCCAGGGAACGCCCATTTGCATGGTGATTCCTATAGATAGGGAAGTTCTCTTGTCATGGAACTCATTAGTTCAAAAAGCCTTGACTTCAAATCCCAGCTGCTCCGAGGTAGAGGAGGTGGGCATAACCTGCTAAGCCCTAACCAAATTGTTTTTGCCATCTTCTTCCTGTTTTCCTCAGGCAGTTCTTCACACTAAATCTCACTGGTGTTTCCACCCATTTAAATAAAGCGTGTGGAGCCAAGCGCAGTGGTGCAAGCCTGTAATCCCAGCACTTAGGGAGGCTGAGACAGGAGAATCACGAGTCCAAAGCCAGCCTCAGCAATGGCAAGGTGCTAAGCAACTCAGTGAGACCCTGTCTCTACATAAAACACAAAATAGGGCTGGGGATGTGGTTCAGTGGTTGAGTACTCCTGAGTTCAATCCCTGGTACCAAATAAAATAAAAGTCTGATTAGGCCGGGTGCAGTGACACATGTCTGTAATCCCAGCACTTTGGGAGGCTGAGACAGGAGAATCGCAAGTTCAAAGCCAGTCTCAGGAACGGCAAGGCGCTAAGCAACTCAGTGAGACCTTGTCTCTAAATAAAACACAGAATAGAGCTGGGAATGTGGCTCAGTGGTTGAGTACCCCTGAGTTCAATCGCTGGTACCAAATTAATTAATTAATTTTTAAAAACAGTCTGATTAGTCACAGACCTTACTAGAATGTGGGGGTCATCAGCCTTTCCCTTAGACAAAACAGGCCCAACACAGTTCATTTGCAGTCATAAACAGTATGGACCAAGTGCCCAGGAAATGGAGTCCTGACCTGGCCAAGAGAGGTGGAAAACTTATTAACACACATAATAAGCGCCTGATCTCAGGAGGGACCTTTCAATAGTTTTAGAAAGAGGTACATAATGTATCCTCAGAACAACTGCAAGACAGTACAGAAAGAAATCTGTAAGAGATGGGAAGCTTAGAAGGAGGCTTTCAAGTTAAATTAAGTTTCTTCAGAGGCTGGAGCTGGAGCTCAGTGATAGCACGCCTGCCTAGCATGTGTGTGGCACTGGACTAGATTCTCAGCACCGCATATAAATAAATAAATAAATAAAATAAAGGTCCACGGACAACTAATAAAAAGTTTCTTCATAACTCCCGTCCAACCTATTTCCTCTTTAAAGTAGGCACGACAGCCCCTTTACAAAAGGCTGCTGTTTTCCTGGCCAGGAGCCACAGACAGATTTTCAATGTACCCTTCACCCTCTTCTCTGCCCCACACACTGCACTCTTCAGATCGCTACTCAGACATCAGTTTCTTGCAGGGAGTAGGCTACTCTCTTCTCTGCTCCCCCACACGCCATAGAAGCCTAGCCCTGTGGTCCTTCCCACACTCTACTATAATTGCTTGTTCTCATGTCTGTCTTCCTGTGTAGACTGAGCTCCTTCATAGCAACCATTTTAGTCCTCTCTGAACGAGCCCACTCTCCAAAACAGAATCAAGCCTAGCACAATCACCATAAGCAAACATCTGCTGAGGACTAGCAGGGCGGATACCAAATGTTATCAAGATAATAAAAACTAACTTCCCCATGACGCGCACCTCTTTGGAAGGCAGCTGTGCTTAGCACTATACGACCAACACTGCCATACCCTCTCCTCTTTATGTGCAGAAACATCACAGCTAAACTGCATGTGCAACTTTATTTGCTGTCTGTATACCTCCAAGAGTGGAGAGGGGGAAAATGGTGATGGCAGTTCATGTCAGAATCTGACTGGAAACCCGGTGGAATGTCTCAGACACCAGGACTTCAGCCTATGAGACAGCAATATGGGGTCCACACTATTGGAGCAGAGGCCCCAGAAAGTAAGATAAAGGGTAGGTAAGTCAGTTACAGATGCAAACAGATGGCCAGAGACAGGCTTGAATAGTCACTCTGGGGAATAAGAGCTGATGGCAAGGATCAACAGAGGGAGTCATGTAGATCTCTTTAAAATTAGATCACTGTGGAACTCTTAAGATAAACCTTTATTTAATTTTATTTTTGTGTTGCTGGGGATTGAACCCAGTGCTTTGTGCATTCAAGGCAAGCATCCTACCAACTGAGCTATATCCTGAACCCAAGATAAACCTTTAAGTTTGTACTGCTGTCGTGTATGTACCTTATAAATAGATTTCTATGAATCCACATAAAGCTCTCCAGGGCAAACATGCTGAGAATTACAATGTCAAGTACAACCTCTTTTGTTTTTCTTTTCTTTTCTTTATGGGTAGAGTTGGGCTTTGAACCCAGGTCCTTGCACATGCTAGACACGCACATTAACACTGAGCCACATCCCCAGCCCTAAGTCCAGCCTCTTTTGGATCCTGGTATCCCACACAAGCTGCTGGAGCTGAGAAAGTGGACAGCACCCTCCACTCTCCCTGCTTTACCAAAATACAGGCAAGACTCACCTTTGCTACCAGTGATGACTGGCACATTACGTGGTCGAGAGCGGCAATCAAAGATAATTGGTTTCTGAACCCAAGGAATGAGAAAGTGAGTCCCTTCCCCTACCACAATGTCCTGTACGCCACGGAATCGGTCAAAGATGACAGCTCTGTGCCCAGCATCCACTAGGAAGGAAGGACAGTGACATGTCAGAAAGGTTCTTCACCTTTTAAACCACAAGATCATGTCTTTGAAAGATTCCTGTTGCTTTCTATTCATTTACTGAGTATCCCCTCTCCTTCTGTCTTCTAAACTTCTGGTCTCTAGAGGTTTCTTTCTTTCTTTTTTTTAATTTTTCTTAGTTGTAGATGGACACAATGTCTTTATTTTATTGCTTTGTATGTGGTGCTGAGGACCGAACCCAGGGCCTCACGCATGCAAGGCAAGCGCTCTACCACTGAGCCACAATCCCAGCCCCTCTAGAAGTTTCTAAGTAGCTACATAACTAAGCAATCACTAGGTGCCTCCCCAAGGCCTTTGGTAATAGGATCTGTTCCTTGGTACCCTTTCTCCTTGAAAAAATTGGTTGTTGGTTTTCTGATTAACCACCCCATCCCCAAACTCCCAACAGCACACTTCTGGGAATCATCTCCCAAAACTTCTACAACTCATAGAGACCTTCACTATTACAATACGTCTATCCTGGTTCCAACATAACCCAGTACAGTGGCATCCTCACGAGGTCAATCCTGAAATTCAGAAGGTCCCACTCAGAATTCCAATAGCTCAGTTTTTCTAAACCTGGAGGAGACACATAGCTATCTTATTGATTCAGAGAGAAATTCAGTGATGAAGACCACCATTTAGCTGTACAGATTGAGATCAAAACGATCAGAGTATCAGAGCTGCCGTATAGGCCAAGCAGGCTTTTCTCATTTCTTTTTTACAGGGGACTAATCTAGGGGTGCTCTAGCACTAAGCAATACCCTCATCCCTTTTAAATATTTTGTTTTGAGACAAGGTCTCACCAAGTTGCCAAGGCTGGCCTGGAACTTGCCATCTTCCTGCCTTAGCCTCTGGAGTTCCTGGGATTAGAAGTGTGTGCTGCTGCACCTGGTCCAAGTGGGCTTTTCTAATCAACTACTTTCTATCTCTAGACATTAGAGTTGATCCAAATACCTTCACTCTGAAAACAATCCTTTTGTTAGACAGCCAGTTGTGTGTCAATCTATAATTGTTTGGGGCATGAAAGTAATAGAATGTCAGAGTTAAAGGGGATCTTAGAGATTAAATTAGTTCAAACCCATTGCTTGACCAATGAGGAAGCTGAGGCCTATAGAGGTAAAACAACTTGCCTAAGGCCACACAGTAAAGTGGAGGAAAGGCTACCTTAAACCCTGTTAAAAGCTAGGCAATACAGTGTAAAGACATTTTCTTTGAAAATGACACAGTAAAAGCTGCTGCTCAGGAGAAGATCACCCAAAATGACCTAAAATCTTTGCTGAGCTATTCCACACACAGGCAGACAAGAACAGGTAAGATATCCACTTCAGGTAGCCAGTGCAAATCCCCTGACACTCTGCTGCACCATTCAAGTGATGTAACATCACTTCAAATTGATAAGAACAGCCAGCAACATCCAACCAGCAACTGGGCTGGGAAGCTCTCTTTGAACAGAGGTTCCAATAATACAAATACATGGTGGGGGATGGCAGTAGAGACCTCTTCACAAACATTCACAGACAGCAGCTACCATCAAGAGTGTCACGGGCTATGTATTACAACAGAAATCTTCCAGTAAAGGGCAGTGACCCACCACCCCTCACCTCAGTGCCTCACCATTATATAAAGCAGAGTTCACCACGCCTCCTGCAACAGCTAAGGCCAGGCCAAACTTGCCAATGGATTCAAACACTTTGGCAGCCATGTTTCCTTCTGCTGGACCCACTCACACCTAAGGGGGTAAAAACAAAATAAAACAACTTGAGCCCAAACTCTCAGACAAAAGGTCTGAGGCACAGCATTCACTTCTCAAGCTCGTTATTTATTTTCCCACTCCTGAGAGCTCTAAATTACCAACTGAAGACACCCAATAAATAACACTACATCTTGCAAAGTGCAGTCATCAATTCCTCAACCTTTTTCTTTTGCAGTTTCTTTTTCTACCAATACATAAAGGAATCTGGGACACTTGATTCAATAATGGGAACAAGGCCTCATACCCATAGGGACTTGCACCATACTAAACCACACTCCCACTTCCTGGACAAAAAGGTCCCAAAAGACACTGAGTTGGTTCTATGCAATTTTGTTTGGAAAAATAACTGAAAGAATGTGTTACAACAGTGATGCCAACAACAAAAATAAATAACAATAAAATGCCATCATTTATATCGGACAGTTTATTTGAACCTCAAAACTACTCTATGAAGTAATTATTATAGATGAGGAAACAGAGGCACACATAGAGATGACTTGAGACGCCCAAGATCACACAACTAGTAAGTGGCAGAACCAGGATTAAAACACAGAGGTCTAATTCTAGGAGGTATGGCTTAACTCCTCACCATGCCACTTCTCAACATCTTGTAGTGAGAAGAACCGGTAAGTACGAGCTGGATGACATTCTGGGATCAAGATAACCCAAGAACCAAACGAGCACAAAGTCTCTAAGAAGCTCCTGCACTGTGAGGAAGAGCTCTGAAGAGCAGGGTGAAGGGGCTGAGACGCGGTGGGTGGGAGCACAGCTGACCTAAGTAAAAACCACTCCAGCCTTAAACTGTTTTTTAAAAGATTTTTTAGATGTTGATGGACATTTATTTTATTCACTTATTCATATGCGGTGCTGAGAATCGAACCCAGTGCCTCACACAAGCCAGGCACGCGCTCTACCACTGAGCCACAACCCCCAGCCCCAGCCTTCAACTTTTTAATGCCCCGCCCCAAACATCGTCAAATCCTCCCTCCCTCCTCCCAGACCCCAATTTCGAAACTACCTTGATCTCTCCCTGCGAGTTAGCTTCTTTTCCTGAGACCAAGCCACTCAATCCTTTTCCTTTCTAATAGCTTCTGGATTTTTCCTTACCCTGCCCCCATACACACCTCCCTTACCCTGCGCAACCCCCGGCTTATGATGGGTTTAGCCCTTTCCCCTCCTCCACAAAACGGACACGCACCCCTATTCACCCAAAATGCACATACGAGGGCAGAGGAGGACAGCAGAGACCCCCAGGCACAGGCCTGAGCCACCCCCAGCCAGTCTCACCTGCTTACACTCTGACCTCCACATGAATTCCCCAACCGCACGTACTGCGCGTGCGCTGGACAGCTGCTCCTCTTCCCCGCCCTCTTTCCAAGACCCGCGCCTCTGATTGGTGCTGAGAGGCGCAGTGAGTTCTGGGAAGCGTGTCTTGCAGCCTTGCGCTGCTCTTGCGGCTCTTGGTAAATGGACTGCAATTCCCAAAAAGCCATGCGGCGGCTGACCCACGCAGGAAAGCCTTTTTTCTTTGGTGGTAAACGGTGGGATGTTGCCACAAAGCCTTTTGGGGACTGTAGTACCCTGGGGATAAATGCACGTGCCCTATCCTGTACAGTCGCTAGGGACTGCCAGAAGAGGAGCCCCTGGCACCTGAGCAGGGGGATCTGGACAGTCTGGTGGCAAACATGGAAGGGGCAAATTTATGGCTGGTGAAAGAGGACAGTTGGACACTTTGAAGAAAGTTGTAGTGAAACAACTTGTGGACAGAGAGATTTTGAAGGACACTAAGAGCCCTCTTCTTTCCAAAACACTGTCTGGAAACGTCCTCAGAGTTGTGAGGCTTTGATTGCCAGAGCCAGAGAGAACCTTAGAAACCATGTGGACGAGAAAACAGGCCTAGAGGAAGGGATTTGTGAAGGGCCATGCACCAAGTGAGCAAGGGGCCTGGCTTAGAATACAGTCTCCTAGACACAATTTTTAAAAAACGTTGTATTTGGAAAAGTTTCAAAAATAGTACAAAAAATACGTGTAGCTTTTGTCAAATTCACCTATTGTTAACAGTTCACTTCATTGGTTTTATTTTTTATTTCTTCTTCTCCCTCTTTCCCTCCCCTCCTTTTCCTTTCCCTGGCACATCCTTCTCTCCACCCTCTCCCTCTCTGGAAGTGATTGTTTATTTTCAAAGAATAAGGACATCTTCTTTCTTGAGTAAATGTAACCTACCCTCTACAATCTAATTTTGTCAATTTTTCCAATAATAAACTTTATAGCACTCCCCTCCAGTATTGGATGCCATCTGTATTTATTTCTCATCTCTTTTTTTTTTTTAAATATTTTATTAGTTGTAGATGGACACAATGTCTTTATTTTATTGCTTTGTATGTGGTGCTGAGGATCGAACCCAGGGCCTCACGCATGCGAGGCAAGTGCTCTACCGCTGAGCTACAATCTCAGCCCCTATTTCTCATCTCTTTATCCCCTTTCATCTCAAAATTATCCTCAGCCTTTCTTTGTCTTTTATTAAGTGAAAAAACAAAGAATGCTTCTCATTTTAGATTTGTCTGATGTTTCCTCATGATTAGATGATTAGATTCAGATTGTGTGTTTCTTAGCTAGGATACTACATAAATGATGTACAGACACATAACTGCAACAAAATCAGGCCCATTTCTGGATTCTGCTAGGATTGTTTCACTTCTTCTCTTACATTTCTCTCCTCTTTGACTCCTACTTGTCCCTCTGTGTTATAATCAATGGCCAGAGATAGCATCCATGGTGAAAGATCCTAGCTAAAATGAACCCCATGACAGGCTTTGGACCCTCCAGAAAAACTAGGAGGCCTGAGTTTTGGTTCTGGGAAAAGACACACATTGCTCAAGGCTGAAGCCACTCTGGGACCACCCTCAGAGCAGACAAAGAAGTTAAAAATCACATACCTGGCATTCCTGAGGTCTGAGTCTGCCTAAACCCCACGTGGGTCACTTAAACTCACCTTGTAGTTGGTCATTTTCAAAAAATTCCCAAAAGCCATGACTGGGTCCCTCCAAATGTTACAGACACCCCTCGAACTCTGAACGGTCATTATTGTCACCATAGGTGATGTACGATTGTAATTGGTGCTTGTGTAATGATGGGATGCATAGTCATGTCCACTACCACCACCTGTCCCCTCCCCCTATAAAAACCTGCTCAGCCATTGTTGGGGGCTCTCTACACTGACCTACTGCGTCAGTGAAGTCTGAGAGACCGAGCTTAAGCCCGAATAAAGGCTCTTTGCTTTCACATACGTGCCTCGGTCTCCCTGGTGGTCTTTGGGGACTCCATGATCTGGCATAACACATGGCAGTATTTTATGGGTGGTATGGGTTTGCCAAAACCAACCATAACTTTTTCCTCAGACCTTTAGAGTCTAAGAGAGCTGGAAGTTTAGTTCAATCTCTTCATTATTCTGTTCTCAGCACAAAGAACAAAGCTTTCTTTTTCTGCCTTAGTAGGAGCTGGGGATATAGGTCAGTAGAGTGTTTTCCTAGCATGCACAAGGCTCTGGGTTCAATCCTCAGCACCACCAAAAGAAGAGAAAAAAAATAGCCTTAGTCTTGTTCACCTCTAGTTCAATAATCTGTGTCAAGAATGCTGAAAACATTAATATAATCAGTATTTATTTGTTCAATGTTTTATAATTTCCAAGTTTGTGTATCTAAAGCTCCCCAACTAAGCCTCACTAAAATCCATTATCCTTATTTTACAGGTAAGAAAAACGAAGGTCAGAGGTTAAATAGCTGGCTCATGGTCACTCACCCAGTCAGTGCTAGACTGAATAGAACGCAGGCCTTCTAGATCTAAGTTCTGTAATCTTTCTACTTCCCTATATTGTGTCCTGGGAAACGAAGGCAACACGAAAACCCAGGTGATGTGAGAGCTTCATGTGGACTTGGGTTAATTGTAGGTGGAGAGATGGGGAGGATGAAGGATAAGCCAGCTGAAGAAAGTGTTTAAAAATAATGTAACCGAGATGAGCCAAAGAGCAGGAACAGGACAGCACCGGTGCATCAGCTTCAGTAGACCCAGGGTGGCTACATAAAGCATGTTCACCTTCAGCCCCTCTCCCCAGCCAGGTGTGTAGGTCAGAGATAAGAACAAATACATCTCGAATACCTACCATGGACTTGTTGCTTTATAAATATATAATTTGATTTAGCCATGTGTTCATATCTCCATTTTGGAAATGATGAAATGGAGATTCAGAGAAGCCAAGTAATGGGGCTGGGGATATAGCTCAGTTGGTAGGTGCTTGTCTCACATGTACAAAGCCCTGGGTTCAATTGCCAGCACCATTAAAAAAAAAAAAAGCCAGAGAAGTCAAGTAACTTATTTATAGTCACACAGCTGATATCTGGCGGATATGTCTGATACCACAGCCTGTGATTTTCCAAACTATGAAAAGGGGCGGTTTTTAAATAACACCTTAACAAAGTTTGATTCCATCCTGGAGCCCAATGCCAACATGGGAAGGGTCATAATTGAAGTAGCAATTATAGAAGGATATCTCTTTTTCTTTGTTCACTTAGCACATATGTGGAAGATGCCTTCATGCCCTGGAGATGCTAGACTTTGGGGATATAGTAATGAAGACAGAGGAGGACCTTGTCTTCATGGAGTTTATATTCTGAAGTGGAGGCGGGTGGTATACAGAAAAAGACCAGATAAACAAAGAAATAAAATGTTGACATGTATCATGAAGGAAATAAGCAAACAATGGGATTTTGAATTAGCATGAAAGGTTTTGGCTGCAAATAACAAAAATGAACTTCATCAGGTTGGTGCAGTGGCACAAGCATGTAATCCCAGTGACTCAGAAGGCTGAGGCAGGAGGATCCCAAGTTGGAGGCCAGCCTCAGCAACTTAGCAAGGCCCTGTCTCAAACAAACAAACAAACAAACAAACAAACAAATAAATAATTAAGGGCTGGGTATATAGCTCAGTGATAGAGTGCCCCTGGGTTTGATCCCAAAGAAAGGAAGAAAGGAAGAGGATGGACTCCACTGGCTTACACAATGAGGAGATATCTCCACTATAGGAGATAACACATCCCAGGGTAGGAGCTTCTGGGTTGGTTAATTCAGTGTCTCACCAACCTCAGTGACACAGGTCTTTCCTTCTTTCAGCCTTGCCATCTTCAGGTGCTAACCCTTGTCCTCATGCTTGTCCTCTCAAGGTCTCAAGATGGCTACAGAAGTTCCAAGTCACTGTTCTCAGACCCTAACCAAAGGTCAGCAAAGGGCATATGTGTCCCACCTGGGTATCCCTATATAAAAATGAAGTTGAAGCCAGGTGAGGTGGTGCAAGTCTGTAATCCCAGCACTTAGGGAGGCTGAGGCAGGAGAATCACGATTTCAAAGCCAGCCTCAGCAATGGCAAAACACTAAGCAACTGAGACCCTGTCTCTAAATGAAACACAAAATAGGGCTGGGGATGTGGCTCAGTGGTCGAGTGCCCCTGAGTTCAATCTCCAGTACCAAAAAAAAAAAAAGAAAGAAAGAAAGAAAGAAGAAATGGAATTGCTGTGTTGGGACTCCATGCATCAAGAGGCAAGCTTTGGGACTGGGGAGGGGCCTGATCACTCCTAAATATAACAAATCTCCTAACAAGTTAAAATTGGAATTCTTGTTAACAAAGAAGAATGACGGAGGCCTGGGGGGCATAGCTCAGTGGTAGAGTGCTTACCCAGTATGTGAGAGACTCTGGGTTGGACCCCCAGACTTGGAGGAGAAAGAAAAAAGAAGGATGGACAGGAGAATCGATGTTGGAATTGCGATCAACAGTGTCTGCCATAATGGTCTACTCTGTACAACCGGCCAAAAAAGCTCCCTGAGGAGATGACGTTTAAGGTAAGATCTCAAGAGGGAACACGTAGAAAAGGGTGGGCAGGATGACGTTAGAGGGAAGGGCATGTGCACTTCACGTACAAGGCAAAGCAGGACTGATAGGTTTGGCTATGAAGAGACAATGAGCCCTTCTTCGAGTCCGTTTATTACTTACATAGACACTGAAAGAAGAGTAGCCAGATACCAGCTCCCAGTGGCCCTTGTGCAGGGCAACATCGAAACCAAAGGAACCCTAGGACTGCAACACAGATAACAGGTGATCCTGCTGCCGAGGAGCCAATGCCAAGAGGCAGCTGTCCTTTGCAACCGTATCCTCAGGAGGGGCGAGACGACAGCGTCACCCCTCATGAGAACCTGGGCACCGTGAGAAGTCATCTCACGGCAACTTTCCTGAGTGAGAAATGGCCTGTAGCAACTCCTCATAAGCCCCCCTTGTGTTCTGGGAGGATTGCAAGACCTTCTACAGAGACTTAGATTCAACTGGGGTTCCATCCGGGATTGCCTAGGTGGACTGTGTGGCGAGTGTGAGGTTGCCTGGGCGCCATGGTGCAGGGGCCATTTCTCTACTGTGCAGGGAAAGTGAGGCAGGTCAGAGTGCTGCCGAAAGCTCAGTCCTTGTCCTCAATGCCAGTCTAGTAACGAGGACACAGTTTTGGTTTTTTTTTTAATTTTTTTAGTTGTAGATGGACACAATATCTTTATTTATTTCTATGCGGTGCTGAGGATCGAACCCAGTGCCTCACGCATGCAAGGCAAGCGCTTTACCACTGAGCCACAATCCCAGCCCCAAGGACACAGTTTTGATAAAAAGGAAAAAGAAGTTTTATTGGTTTGCTAGGAAAGGAGAAACACAGGACATTCCTGTCCTAGAGGCTGCAATTCTGCCCATCAAGGGAGCAAGAGGCTTTTAAAGAAGTAGTTCAGGGGCTGTGGTTGTAGCTCAGTGGTAGAGCACTTGCCTAGCATGTGTGAGGCACTGGGTCTGGTCCTCAGTACCACAGAAAAATAAATAAAGGGATTAAAAAAACCCACAAAAACATTATAAATTTTTTTTTTGGTACTGGGGATTGAACTCAGGGGCACTTGACCACTGAGCCGCATCCCCAGCCCTATTTTGTGTTTATGTAGAGACAGGGTCTCACTGAGTTGCTTAGCACCTCACCATTGCTGAGGCTGGCTTTGAACCCGCGATTCTCCTGTCTCAGCCTCCCAAAGTGCTGGGATTACAGATGTGCGCCATCGCGCCCAGCTAGAATATATTCTTTTTTTTAAATATATTTTTTAGTTGTTGATGGATCTTTATTTTATTTATCTATATGCGGTGCTGAGAATCGAACCCAGTGCCTCACGCATGCTAGGCAAGTGCTCTACCACTGAGCCACAACCCCAGGCCTAGAACATATTCTTAAAAGTTACTAAGAGAGATTTCTAAAATATGGATGATATGCATTCAAAATTAAGTTGAGAAATTTAAAAATATTTATTTACCCATTTAAAATAATAAGAAACTCAGTACATGTTAACACATTTTTTTATGAAGAATAACTACAGACCCCCTCAAATAAACTATTTGGTGAAAAGAGCGACATTGTTTTATGTTTTTGTAAGTCTTGGATCTTTCATTTAATCTGTTGGGCTATCACAAGTCATGTGGCTTCTGGAAAACTCTACTGGAAAGTCAGGAGAGAGTGAGAATGAAAAAGGTAAATAATGACTGAGTTATCATGAAAATGGCTTTAAGTGCTCCCTGCAAGTGTCTCAAAGATCCCCAGAGGGCTGGGATTGTGGCTCAGCGGTAGAGCGCTTGCCTCGCATGTGTGGAGCCCTGGGTTCGATCCTCAGCACTACATACAAAGCAAATAAAATAGACACTGTGTCCATCTACAACTAAAAAAAAAAAAAAATTAAAAAAAAAAAAAAAGATCCCCAGAGCTGCCTGGACCATACCTGGAGATCTGTTCCCTTACAGTGAAATCCCATCACTCATACACGTAGACTTTCAGAAAATCAGTTTTCAGTGCTTGTATTAATTGGGACATTAAAGTCAAAGTTGCTATACCGAGGAGATCCTAAAATACAGTGGACTAAGAAGATAGAAGACAGAAGATAGAAGCTAATTGCTTTTTGCTTTACAGGTCTTTCCAAGAGGCGGCTGTCCTTTGCAACCGTATCCTCAGGATACGGACTCAGTTTCCTTTTATCTCATTGGTTTACCATCCCTTAAGTGTTGACCTTCATCTAGTCATGGGACGCCTATGTTCCAGATTGCAGGAAGAGGAAAACAGGAAATTGAGAATAGCAATTTTATTTAAGGCAAATGAGACGGAAGTAGCACATATACTTTCTGCTCTAGTTTATTGGTGATAACTTGGTTATATGACTTCAGGTAGTCACAAAGCAGGCTTGGAAGTGTATTCTTTAACTGAACAGCCAAATGAGCAGGAAGAAAGGATTTAGGAACTAACCAGTCATATGCTATGCCTTTTTTTTTTTTTTTGGTACCAGGGATTGAATCCAGAGGCAGTTAACCACGGAGCCACATCCCCAGCCCTTTTTGTATTTTATTTAAAGACAGGGTCTTGCTGAGTTGCTTAGCACCTCACTTTTGCTGAGGCTGGCTTTGAACTTGCGATCTTCCTGTCTCAGCCTAGGATTACGGGCATGTACCACCGTGAGCACTCACTTTGCAGTGCCTTGTTTGATATACAGTCAGATAAGTGACATAATTCCATTTGAGAAAAGTCATAGATGGAGGAAAAACAAAACAAAAATAAATGAAACAAAACAATATAAACAAAAAACTTGGCAGAATCAGAGACAAAGCAAGGAGCATAGAAAATATAATCCAGCAAACCCATTAATTGATATTTTCAGATAAGGAGAAAAGTACTTCCATTCACAAAATTAGAGCGGGATGCTACCAAGAAAAAGAAGAGATGAAAGATGTTTTCCCCCAAAATGAAGAACAAGGCAAAGTTGCCCACTCTCATCACTTTCCTTCAACAGTGTCCTGGAGGACCCAGCCAGTACAAGGGAACAATGCTTTCAAATTTTAAGGCAGGGCACAGGGGCTGGGGACAAGTAGCTCAGTGGTAGAGTATTTGCCTAGTATGCTCAAGGCCCTGGGTTCCATCCCCAGCATTTGGGTGGTAGTGGAGGTGAATGGTGATGGGAGTAGTAATTTTAAGGGAAACTGATCTGCTACTTAGTATTTTATACCCAGCCAGGTGAACAAATGAAATGCTAGAATCTCAACTATTCAGAATATAAGGTCCAAAATTTTCTCTCATACATTTCTGAGAAAACTACTTAAGGATGAATTACAGCAAAAAGAGAGAAAAACTGAAAAAGATGAGACAAAATTCAGAGAGAGGCAAGAGAGAGGCAAATGGCATTGCTAGAATGATGGGGAAGGCAGGTGTACAGGAGTCCAAAAAGCACTCAGAGCAGATGGGAGCTGAAGGAGGAAGGGCTCCAGGAAGGGCATCCAGGGGAAAAAAGTGATTCGACATGTTAAGAGAAGATTCTAACTTCTGTCAGTGTGTGGGGATTAATTAGCAAAAGGTACATAGGAAACCAAGCACCATTTTTTAAAAAGAGACAATTCTAGGGATACAAAATTATTCAAGATAGGAAACAGGCTGGGCTCAGTGGCTCAAGCCTGTAATCCCAGCGGCTCAGGAGGCTGTGGCAGGAGGATCGTGAGTTCAAAGTCAGCCTCAGCAACTTAGCAAGGCCCTAAGCAACTCATTCAAGACCTTGTCTCTAAACAAAATGTAAAAGAAGGTTGAGGATGTGGCTCAGCAGTTAAGTGCCCCTGGTTTCAATTCTTGATGCAAAAAAAAAAAAAAAAAAAAGACAGGAAATAGTATCATAGTATACTGCATGGCTCAGCTGTGAGTGATGTTTTCATAGTTACATGAGGTAAGCACTTCAAAATATCATAAAATATGAGACAGTAGCTCTACTGGGTAAGATGAAGAAGGGGGAAAAGCACGTGTATGTGTAGGAACTAAATCTTCACCTTCCATAACAAGAAGGCAATAAAAAAATATTTACAGTGGAAAATTCTATAAATAGTGGTATATAACTTGTTTACAAACATGAAGGGAATATCAAAATAAATAGATAAGAGGACCAAAAATGTTCCCCTTTGGAGAACAGGAAGTAGGGTGGAAAGAGAAGAGCAGGGGGGCTGGGACTGTAGCTCAGGGGTAGAACGCTTGCCTCGCATGGCCCTGGGTTCCATCCTCAGCACCACATACAAACCAATAAAATAAAGACATTGTGTCCATCTACAACTAAATTAAAAAAAAGAGAGAGAGAGAGAAGGGCAGGGTATTTCTATTCACCCTATCCACTTTTTGGAACTCTGTGTTTTTTTTTTTTTTTTTTTTTTTTTAAATTTTTTTAGTTGTAGATGGACACAATATCTTTATTTTATTGCTTTTTGTATGTGGTGCTGAGGATCGAACCCAGGGCCTCACGCATGCGAGGCAAGCGCTCTACCGCTGAGCTACAATCCCAGCCCCGAACTCTGTGTTCTTTAGCTAAGCACGTGTAGGTCTTTGATAAAAAATAGAAGTTAAAAGAGGAAGAATGAAACATGGTATAAAGAAGAATGCAGATGCAAAATTAAGTGAAAGAACTGTATATAAATGCAATCCTACTCTCAGTTAAAAGAAAACTAATATGTGACAAGGTCGTCTTCCTGGACTGCTAAAGAGAATTATAGAATGTTAACTCACTGGAGTCGGGTAATTGCCTCACAATATATATATATATATATATATATATGGAAAACAGTGGTTACAGTATTAATTATGGAGGATCAAGGACATGATAATAAGGCAGTATCAGAATACGCATGCTCTACAGGATGGCAGTTATCAAGAATACAAGTAATGCCGGGTGCAGTGGTGCACGCCTGTAATCCCAGCACTTTGGGAGGCTAAGACAGGAGAATCACGAGTTCAAAGCCAACCTCAGCTACGGCGAGGTGCTAAGCAACCCAGTGAGACCCTGAAATAAAACACAAAATAGGGCTGGGGATGTGGCTAAGTGGTCGAGTGCTCCTGAGTTCAATCCCTGGTACAAAAAAAAAAAAAAAAAGAATATAAGTAACAATAAATGTTGGTGAAAAGGTTCACTCATACATTGTTGATGGGACTGCAAATTAATGCAACCACTCTGGAAAGCAGTATGAAGGTTGTTTAGAAAACTTGGAATAGAACCACCATTTGATCCAGTTATCTTATTGCTGGGCATATACCCAAAGGACTTAAAATCACCATATAGTGATGTGGTCATGTCAATGTTTATAGCAGCCCAATTCACAATAGCTGAACTATGGAACAACAGATGAATAGATAAAGAAAATGTGGTATATATATACAATGGAATATTACTCAGCCATAAAGAAGAATGAAATTATGGCATTTGCCTGTAAATGGGTGGAACTGGAGATTATAATGCTAAGTGAAATAAGCCAAAACCTCAAAAATCAAAGGCTAAATGTTCTCTTTGATATACAGATGCTAACACACAATAAGGGGGCAGGGAGAGAAGAATAGAAGTTCATTGGATTAGACAAAGGGGAATGAAGGGAAGGGAGAGGAGATGGAAGTGGGAAAGACAGTAGAATGAATCAGACATAAATTTCCTACGTTCATATATGAATACACAACCAGTGTAACTCCACATCATGTACAACCACAAGAATGGGAAGTTATACTCCACGTATGAATAATATATATCAAAATAAATTCTACTGTCATGTATATTTAAAAATAACAAATAAAAAAATTTTAAAAAGAGAATATACATACTCTAGCCGGGTGTGGTGGCACACACTTATAATTCCAGCGGCTTGGGAGGCTGAGGCAGGAGGATCACGAATTCAAAGTCAGCCTCAGCAATTTAGCAAGGCCCTTGAGTAACTTAGCAAGACTCTGTCTCTAAAAAAAATATATTAAAAAATGGGCTGGGGATGTGGCTCAGTGGTTGGGCAACTGGGTTGGTTTCAATTCCCAGTACCAAAAAAGAAAAGGAAAAAAATGCACATGCTCAAGCTGGATTTGGTGGGGCTTATCTATGATGCTGGCAATTTGGGAAACTGAGGCAGGAGGATGTAGCTCAGTGGTGAAATACCCCTGGATTCCATCCCCAATACAAAATATATATATGTGTGTGTGTGTGTGTGTGTGTGTGTGTTTCTTAGGTATAAACACAAGAGACATTTAGCTAAAGGGAGATTTCTTGTATAAAATTATTTATTTCCGAGTCTAAAACATCAAATAAAAATCATCTAACCTTCAGAAATAATTGCTGTTAAGAATTTCGATGCCTTTCCTTCATGTTTAATGTATAAATAATCAGAATCCGACTAAAGAGGACTAAAGCTTGGTGTCCTGCCTGTTTTCACTTGACATTCTCCCATGAGGATTCTCTGTCATTACATCTTTGCAAGCATGGGGGAGGACATAAAATGGGAAGTGAGGACATGGTGATTGGGTATGTCAATGATTCATTCTTTGGGGAAGGGGGAAAGAAAACTGAGGTAGGGGCTGGTGGATAATGTGAGAAAAGGAGAGTGAGTTGCCCACCCAGGGGAGATGCTAGATCCTGTTTGTAGACACAGCACTGAGAATGTTGATGCAGGGGAGAGATGGTTCAGGAAGGGGGCAAAGTGTTTGGAGATACCAGAGGTGCCAGCCCCAAAGCAGAGGTGGAAGGCTTGAATACCAAGAGGCCAGGAGGCCAGGAATGGTGGCACACACCTGTAATCCCAGCATCTTAGGAGGCTGAGGAAGGAGGATCACAAGTTCAAAGCCAGCCTCAGCAACTTAGCGAGGTCCTAAGTAACTCAGTGAGACCCTTTTTTTAAAATAAAAAATAATAAGCACTGGGAATGTGGCTCAGTAACTAAGTGCTAAGCACTCCTGGGTCCCAGGTACAAAAACAAAAACAAAAACAAAAAACAACAAGAGGACAGGTAGGGGAACAGGACAGGTAGGGGAACATGACAGATGCCAGAGGGGTTCAGATCAGTGGTGAGAAATAGCCAAGTCATGCCACATGAGTTCTCCATTCAGTATGTGACAAGGTCATCAGTTGAGAAGACACCAGAGGAAAGAAGAGAGGGCATGAGATGTGATAGGAGCCAGACTCCCAGAGAAACACAGCAAAATTGCTGGGCAGAGTTGAGCCTGTCTGAGCTTTTAAATACCAAGTAATTCCAGGGAGTTGTGGGACCTTCTGCACAAGGCACAGCCTGTGCCTTACGTCAGACATAGAGCACGTATATGTAGACTTGATCCAGGGTGGGTTTTTTTTTTTTGGTACTGGGGATTGAACTCAGGGATACTTGACCACTGAGCCACATCCCCAGCCCTATTTTGTGTTTTATGTAGAGACAGGGTCTCACTGAGTTGCTTAGTGCCTCGCTGTTGCTGAGGCTGGCTTTGAACTTGAGATTCTCCTGTCTCAGCCTCCCAAAGTGCTGGGATTACAGGCGTGCACCACCGCACCCAGCATAGGGTGGGCTTTTGTCAGCTGGGTTGTGAAACTAGAAAGAGGAGAAGTGATGAATAGAGGGATTGCAAAGGGTGGATCTTAGAGTCGAGGCTGGGCAAGAAGGCGCAAGTCAGGCAGCACTGATGGACAGCAAGAAAGCAATACCTGACCAGGGGGTCTCTATGTGTTTGAGGCAGGATGACCACAGGGGACCCAAGTAAGCAAGCTGGGAGGACAGGAGGAGGTGGTGATCAGGAAGTGGGTGTTTGAAATTAGAGATTTCAGAGGTGCCATAGTTTCTGGTGATGATAAAGTTCAAGGAGGTAGGTAGAAGAACAGGTAGTAACCAAGTGAGGAGGAACTGAGTGGATGTTCAACGAATCTGGGAGCTGGGGATGTAGTTCAGTAGCAGAGTGCTTGCCTACCACAGGCAATGCCTGGAGCTGGATCCCCAACAATACAAAAAGAAAACAAAGAAGGAAGTCAGGTACAGTGGGCACAAGCCTGTAATCCCCGTGGCTCTGGAGGCTGAGGCAGGAGGATTCCAAGTTCAAAGCCAGCCTCAGCAACTTAATGAGGCCTGAACAACTCAGCAAGACTGTCTCTAGACTTTTTTTTTTTTGGTATTGGGGATTGATCCTAGGGGCAAGTTAACCACTGCCCCAGTCAAAGACTCTGCCTCTAAATAAAAAATATAAAAAGGGCCCGGCCGGGCAAACCAGGCGTGGTGGTGCATGCCTATAATCCCAGCAGCTCAAGAGGCTGAGGCAGGAGGATCGCAAGTTCAAAGCCAGCCTCAGCAACGGCGAGATGCTAAGCAACTCAGTGAGACCCTGTCTCTACATAAAACACAAAATAGGGATGTGGTTCAGGGGTTGAGTGCCCCTGAGTTCAATCTCCAGTACCTAAATATATATAAAGGGGCTGAGGATATGGGTCAGCGGTTAAGTACCCCTGGGTTCTACCTCTGGTTACCTGCCTCCCCCAAAAAAAAGAGAAGGAGGAAAAATAAATGGGCATGAAGGAGGGCTGTCCAGGTCAAGAATGCATTTCCAAGGGAACAAGAAGAAAAGGGTGCTGAGTGGGGAGGGCACCCAGAAAGGGCTTATATGTGGTTACAACAGTGACCGGCATTTGCATGAGCCTTGAGGTGCTTTCATGCATCACTTGGGGACATGAGAGGTCTGTTCCATAGCCCCTCTTTTGCAGAAGAGGAAACTGAACCAGACACATTGCTCAAAGTCACAGAATCGGCAAGAGTGACAAAGCTAGGACTTGGGGGGAGGAGTAGGCAAGAACAGCCGTGATTCCCGAGCAGGGCA